>VZTN01028726.1:10100-79465 GCA_013400515.1 Erpornis zantholeuca
AAAAAAAAAAAAAAAAAAAGGTGCAGTCAGGAGTGTTACGAGTGACCTGAATGGGAAGAAGAGGTAAGAGGGTGTGGTACTGTGGAAAGTGCCAGCAGCATAGTCCTTACTTAAACTTTATTTAGACTTGCCTGTGTGTTGATTTTAGCACAGGGACAGTCAAGTCAGGCCTATACATTTAACGGGAAAGAGAGAGGCAACGTCAAGGAAATGGCATCACCTCACTGTGAAATTAAAACAAACCAAGTTAGTGGGAAGCCTTGTGTCCCAGGGGAGCTGGTGGCAATTACATCACAGGAGGGCACATTCCCACTGTAGCAGCTCCTGCTCCTTGTCAGCAAACTCGAGTGAGCCTCGCACCTCATGCAAGGCTGCGGGCCCTGGCTGCTTGTGGCAGGGCTGGCTTCTCCAGCAGGTTTTGCAGACCATAGCAGCTCTGTACTCCTGTGTTTATATTGCCATCAGTCCCCCAGTAAGGGGATTTGAAGCTAGCTCAGCAAGGCCCATCCTACGTGCAACTTCTGTGGTACAGGCTTGCCCTGGGACATTAAAAAGTAGGTAAAACTCAGATGAATATGCTAAAGGTGGTAACAGGATAATGAGAGGGAAGTTCTATTTGACGTGATGGGCCATTTTCAACTTGATTTTTGAGGCTAACCATGCTGGAAGGTGAAGAGGTGAGGAATAAGTTTGCTTGTTTTATTGTCACTGGTCAGAGTCTCCAGAAGGCTCAGATACAGGCAAAAGCAAAAGTGTAGATCAGAGAAAGTATGCTCCAAATGGTCCCAAATGCAAGTGTCTCCAAGTTGCTAGTATGGCAGTGGAGACTAGCTGAACATGGAAGTTTCTCACAAATGCCCCTTTGCTTGGCTTTAGGGATGGATGAGTTGTGCAGGAGCTGCTATGCTGGTGGCAGGCCAGGAAACGATCTCTTTGCACTGGGGTGATCCTCCCTTGGCTGGGTCTTCCAGCCTCAGGGCTGTTTGCACTGTGAGGATGGCACAAAGCAGCCTTACTTCAGGGAAGGATTGGGGCCTGGGCCTTATCTCACTTTGATTATATTAAATAATCTATCTGTCTGACATGTTATTTACATAACTCTTATTTAAATACTTTTACATCAGACACACTGAATCATGAGACTGAAAGTCTAGACGATGCTTGCTAGGTTCAGCCTGCCTTCAACCCTCCCGTGTTGCCATTTTTCTTGTCTTTCCCTTCAGGATTACTCTGCTTTGCCTTTGGCCTGTGAGGGACATATGAAGTGCCTGGTGGTCTCAGGATTTCAGGGTGAGCAAAAAGAAATTGCTGAGGTGAGAGAGTGAGAGCACAGAAGGCAGATAGAGAGGAGGGGGAGAAGGCAGCAGGGAGCGGGGAGATGCAGTGAGTTGTTTGTCTGGTTTTACTAGGTCAGCTTTGAGTGAGACTGCAGGGCACATGGCTTTGAACAGACAAACTTAGGGCAGGACTTCACCCCTGGAACTTGCCTTCTGGCAGGCTCTGCCCTGGCCAGCTGCTATAAGAGATAATTCATCCTGGGGAGAGCAGAAGAAGGAGGTATAGTGTTACTTCATGCTGAGCAGGCTTATAGGCAGAGGCTAGATGCTGGGAGTTGGGAGAGGGCAAGTAGGATATAAAAGACATTTGTTATTCTAGAGAAAAGACAGGAAAGTGCATTCATTTCCCCAGGTTCTGCCCACTCCCCTAAAAATGCATTATAAATTACTATAATTCATAAATGGCTTCTGTAATGGCATGCTTGATAATTTCATGTCTCTTCTTCTGAAGGCACATTCTAGGTTTTATGCCTCACTGTCGCAAGCCTTGTTGCTATGATTTCATTAAATGTTGATTTTGATAAATGTTTCCTTAGATACTTGGGTGTACTGGAACCGAATTTCTGCTTTGGAATAAAGGAGGACTGAGGCTTCTGGTCCCTCATCTTTCACTTCCTTACAAAAATGAACTTTTCAAGGGCTGCTCTAGCCCTGACTGCTGCTTCCAGAGGCCTGGAGGATGTCAAGACTGAGATGGAGCAGCACTTCCACCTAGTGGTCGGCACAAATTAAGGCAATTTCTCCAACCTCGGGACTTCCAAGTCCACAACAAAAGCTTGAACTTAATCTCTGAAACCGTGAATCTTGTCCTAATGTGAAGCAGTGGGTTGTTTACATTCCAGAAAGAATAACACAGTAATCTGGGCTTTATTTGTATGTGCAAGGCATTTTCTGGAGTTAGTTCCATGGGAATCCATGTGATTTGTTAAATCACAACTTCAGGGATGGCGTGACAGCAAGGTGGAGCAGGGAAAATAATGTGTTCCTAAACTGAAGAGCAGTGTAGTGCATACTGTGCCACACTTAAAAAGTTCTGGGCACCCACCAAGGCATCCCACAGCACTTTACACATCTCTATTCACCCTTACTTTACAGAAAACAAGACATGAGGGTGTATGGCAAATTCTTCAACAATTCTTCAAATACTATCTCTGTTGTATCCTTGTTTTTGGGTGCTGCATGTGGATACTGTTCTCCAGAGAAGCTGAGCAGTGAACCAAAGTCAGTAAGGATTTAGAGCACATGTGGAATCCTGGTGTGTGGGATAGTGTTACCATGCAGATAAATAACCACCACAAGCAGCTACCACAGCAGAGCACCGTATAATACCAGAGGAACCTTAGACCCTCTGAAAACCAGACCTAGTGTCTCAAGCCAAGTTCTCAGGGAATTGAGACCTGCTCATCTCATGAACAGATACTTCTGAACAAGTTAAAGGGGCCAAGCTGAGGATTACTAGGTGGGGTTAAATCACACTGACAGGCCTGTTGGTAGCCAAAGCCCTATAAACCTCTAAGAGGAAGGCTCAGGTTTGCTGTCTCCTACCGCCCTTGCCAAGCTGTGCTGCCTCCTTTCAGCAGCTGTTGTGAAAGAGGAACTTGCTCTTCTACAAGGGCTGTTTCCCAACACGGAGGCTGAAAGGGTGGAATTGTTATTGTGAAGACTGAGAAATTACACACACACAGGCACACACAGGCACACACACATATACCCACACCTCCTCTGATTCCTGTGGAGGGAAGTTGTGAGTTCAGAAGTGAGGTTCAGAGCAACTGAGGTGATTCTGCCATGAATGGCAGTATGTGATTGACATCTCTGGGCTGATTCAACATCCAGGCATGATATGAGGTGTGTTGAAGTTATTTTAAGGTTCTGCGGCCTGCCTTAGGGTATCCTAAAATTCTGACACCTTGCCAAATACTTGACTCTCTGGGGGAGGGGGGTGATCTTCTGATAGCCACACCCTCCCAATTGGCTGCCCAAATGCAATTATATTTTTAAAAAAGCGTTTATTGACAGCAAAAAAATGAAAGATTTTTGCTGGAGGAACACACAGGTCATTGTTCATCTTCTGCTGTGTGACTCATCCAGATCAAGCTGTCTGTTTAGTGTATCTATTAATGCAGCTAACTTGGAAAACCTAACCCATAAGTGCTTCTTTTGTTTCCTAAAAAACAATCGCTGGATGCCTTTTGAAACATTTCAATTTTTTTTTTTAAGCCCTGCCGTGTTTTGGAATGAGAAGAGCACAGGCACTTTTTTGGCAAATCTTCCATAACCTTTTCTGTTCCACCCTGAGACAGTACCTTCTTTTACTGAGCTTGCAACAGAAGTGCTTTACACCTCTGAGGAGAGGAAACCTTAATGGCATTCAGCCTGTGAGCTGAATGAGCCTGAAGGCTGGCGTAATGTCACACTTTATCATTAGATCAGGTCCGAAATACGTCCCTGAGGTCCAGACCCCGAGCGTGACCTCCCTTGACCCGATCCACCAGCATTCAGTTGCGATCTTCCTGGGACAGGAGCAAGATGCCAGCCAGCCTCTACCCCCTCTCCCCCCAGTGTTTATGCTCGAGCTCCTTGTGTCATGGAGGTGGCTGCAAGGCCAGGAGAGGAGTATCAGCGATGCAGGTCCACCCCTGCCACTGTCTTCTGCCCATCCGAGTGTTGCACAAGGGAAGCAGATTGCAAGAGCGCACTGCCTCCCCCAGCCAGCTCCCTGTGCGGCTGCCTGTGTCCTGCCCCTTTGGCACCGGGAATTGCCCCATGTGCAGTGCAGCTGGAGAGGGCTCTGCCCACAGAGGAAGCACAATGCTCATCCTGACACGCAGGAGCTCTTCTGAGTGCCTTGTTCAGAACCAAAACCCTTGGATTTTGTTTCATTTTTGTTTGGTTTTGTTTTGTTTATGGTGGCTGACTGTTAGCTCCTAAGCTCTTTTCAGTTTTAATCAGAAATAGGCTATATGCAAATAAATATACTGCCCCCAATTAGAAAGGAAAAGGGCTTCAGACAATGCACTTATCTCAGTACTGCTTGGGTAGTTGAAGCAGCTGCAAGAAAGCTAATAGCAGGGTTGAAACCAGACTTGCCAGCAATTTCATTCTTGGCCAGACAGTCAATTTTTTCATGCTTTTGTCTGGCTGTCTCTTGGTAGAGCTGCACAAGAAGACCAGTTTTACTTTCTTTTGCTATTATATGTATATTTTTCTGCTGAATTCATCTATGACTGCCATAACTCAGTGGCACTCTGTTTCCAAGGAAGCTTGAGTGACTGAATAATGAAGATGAATCATGATTCCAGTAAGAAAAATGAAAATTCTTCTATTCTGTACAGCCCAATCCCAATAATCTGTTGCCAACCTGTCCCTACGAAATAAAAAAGAGGCATTCATTTGTACTGCCTCATTTTCCTCTGTGTACAGTGAAAGGATTTTTTGTTGTGATCTGTCACTCTCGTGCGCAGTCTCTAAACAGCCTGTGCCCCCTTCCACTCCAGGCAGTACGGAGAGCAGTCATTTTTAATAGAACTCATTTAACATACCTATGTGTTGGTTCGTAGCAGAGCTCACACTCTCTGGACTTCACTGCAGCTGGGATCCTCCTCTGGACAAAGGTGATGTGTCTTAGAGCGCCTTTGGCTTGGCAGGAAGGTTTATTAAAATACCACAAGTTCAGACAATGCTGGTTACGAGGAGCGCACAGTGCATTGTATGTGGGAGGACTGGCGCAGAGTTTCCAGAAAAAATGAAGTGACTTAGAAAACTCTTCTTCACCCTGGCACATCCCAGGGAGCGTATTCTGTGTCTGCATGTCTGGTGAAGCCTGCTCGCACTCAGTGCACAGTGTGTGCTTGCACATGTCTCACAGAAAATCTTGGGAATCGTTTAGCTCCTTGTTGCGCACAGCACAGGTTTCAAAGTGTCCCAAAGTGTATTCTTTTGTGTCCAATGAAAGCCTGCTTCAGACTGTAAGCATAGCAGGGGCAGTTTCAACTGCTGTAAATCAATGAAGTCTCAGGCAAGCTGGTGGGGCTCTGCCATTTCACACCAGCTGAAAGTTTGGCCCTTGCCTGTGCCCTGTACTCATCCCTGAAGATGTGGGCAGCAGAGGCAGGAGGCAGCACCCCACGTAATGACAGCCCGTGGAGCTGCAGCACAATGCCCGCAGTGAGCGCCGAGTTAGTGCAATGAGGTTTCATCATCTGTCCCGGCAAAATGAGGACACGATATTGCAAGACACTTTCAGGCTGTTGCCACAAGCTATTTTACATGTCTTAGAGTCTTTAGCTGTCACGAGTGGAGGTCTCAGCCTTCTTTTTTGGTGGTGAAAAAAAGCCATTTCTGATTCCCTTTCTCTGACTTCTCTGCATTTCACAGAACAAAGAAGATTTCCTCTACCTTTTATTTGTTTGTTTTTTCAATGCTACATTTGAGTTCCAGTTAGCCCCAGGAACTTTTTGTGATCTTGGCAGTAAGGTTCCAAACAGTTGATAAGGGGCTTGGACAAGAACTGCCTCAGAAAGTGGAAGTCAGTGGGTTCAAAGGATTGAAGGCATTTGCACCAGCCAACCCTCTAGTCCTGTTCTTTGCAGTAGTCTTATAGGACTTGATTTAATGGCTGAACATCTTTGGCTTTTGTTCTGTTTCTTGTTTCAACTTTGAACTCCTAGTTTGAATAATAGTTCAAAGTATACATCCATTTTTAGTTAAAAAATTATGCAAAGAAAAGTAGGAAAGCACTTTCAGCTTCATTTATTCAAACTGATTTTTAAACTTCATGCAAACTTGTAGGTCATTTTCCAACTGGGTCAAGCCTACAGATAAGGTATTGAATAATAATTTAATGGAGCTATGCTCACTTGTACCTTCTGGCCCCTCCTTTTAATTTTCTCCTCTTGACCCATAGAACCCTAGGTGGATTGGGATCTGACAGCCTGATACTTTAGGTGTTTGTCTGTTCTCCAGGAACCCACCTTTTGATAATACCTCTCCTATCTCTTGAGACCTCTGTTAAGACAAAATAGTGAGCTGCTCAGGAGTCAGGGTGACTAGTCTATGATTATATTGTCTGCTTTTGGTTTCATGTTAGGGCTCTGCAGGACTTTTTCCTTCATTAGGGTGTCTATGGGACAGGACACAGACACTTGAGTCAGAGAACGCAAGGACTTGCTGTCCCTATCTGCTATTGAAGCCAGAGACAAATCTGAGTGAGGCTGTGAGGCTGTGGGTTCAAGTGCTATTTTCATTTGGAATGTAAGTTCCCCGAGCACTTTGAAAACCCCATTCTGTGCCTGAGTCAGCAGTGCAGCGTTTGGCCCATGGTTAGGTAACTACTCATTGATCCTGCTGCCAGCAGCAAGCAGACAAACCCAAACCTTGCAGTCTGGGCTGTGATTTCACTGATGTCATGTTAGTCTGAAACACAGATGAATATGACTCTGTTTCAGATACCAACATGCCTTCCATCACCTAAGGGTGTGCAGTGATCTTCAGAGGGAAAGGATGATATCAGTGACCAGGAGTATTGAGGCATTTCTCTTTCTTTATTTATGTCAGTTGTATTGGAAATAATGGTGAATAAAAGCAAGCAAATAGGGTCCTGGCAGCACAGCAACTGCTTTCTTGAGCTTATAAGCTAGGAGAGTCATGGAGATATCCTGAACTGTAAATGGTGCTATAACAATAAGTGGCAAAACAGTGAGTGTGTAGATGTTCTGCAGGGGGAAAGAAGTGACAGAGCCCCAGCTGTAGGATGGGCACTTCAGTTCACACTTACCTCAGCCACTTCCCTCTCTGAGGGATGAGCTCAGCTCAAGGACAATGTTTGGAAATGAAAAGAAATAAAGGAGAAGACAGATGTACCACATGCTGCTTTGAGGTCTCAGGCTTGCTCATGTTCTCCTTTCCCCTTTCTCTGATTCTCTTACAAGAGGTTATATCCCTTGCCCGCATTTCCACTGCCTCTGTGTGCCTCCTTTTCCCTGCCAGGCTGAACACATGCCAGGAGTGCTGTGAGCAACCTGACGACAGTGTGAGCTGGGCGCAGAAAGTGTCAGATCCTAGGTGCATTTTCCTTCTCCCCCATCTGCCTTAAAGCCTTTTCTTCAGCCACTGCCACCACCTGAGCCACTACTCCAAATGGGGGAATAAGAAGGTCAGGACTGTGTTATTTGTGCTGCCAAGTGCTACTAGTCCTGGGCAGGAGCAGGGAGGAAGAGGAAGGATGAGGACTGCTTTTCTGGGGTCTGCTCTTGTCCTTCCCACATCTCTCACAGCCTCAGCTCCTTTGGGAGCAGCTGCAATGGCCTAAGGAGGCTCAGTAGTCAGAAGTAAGGTTAGCAGCCTCTCTAAAAAGCCAGATGAGACTCTAAAAACCTGCAAAGGAGATGTGAGATAGGGTCAGGGTTCAGGCATAGCTGTCTGCCTTGCATTTCCTTTCCTTGCAGCCTCCACCCACAGGTGGTGGGAAGGTGCAAGAGGTGGTGCCCCAGGAAAGCTGTCCTCCAGCTGGGGACATACTGTGTTAATAACTAGGTTGCTGAGCAAAGAACTACATCTATGGGAGATGTTGAAATTTTCACTTGCAGATTGCTATGTACCTTCTGAATATCCCTCTCAATCACCTGGAAGATCTTCTGAAGTAAAACTTCTTGAACCATTTCAGTCAAATGAGATGGTTTAGAAAAACCCTGCAATTAAAATAATTTGAGCTACTTGGGTACAGTGTGCTAAGGATGCCCGGGGACCCTCTTGAACTAAAAGACCCATGGCTGGTAGCAGTGACATGTAGGTTAGGGGAGTGGAGATTGTGCCTTTTGTGGATGGCACAGCTGGGGCTGGAAGAGGGCATTTGGCCAGAATGCTTGTAAAGTCAGACTCAGTTATGGATCTACGGCTCCTCTTGTGATACTAGGTGATACTAGTCTTACACTGCTAGACAACTCTGCTTTTGAGAGAATCACTGATGGATTACCACAAAGTGAGGGGGATGAGGGTAGTAATTTCTCCACATATTTTGTTCCATGTGTAAATCTGCAAGCCTGAGAGGAAAACTTTTTGTCCTTAATGCACACATATATCCAAAGTTGCATTCAGATGCTTCTAAACTTCAATGGGTTAGGGAAGCAAATTCTGAGTGTCATTTAAAGTCTTAGGAAAAACATATTTACATTGGGAAAGATCCATGGGTGAAGCAGTCTTGAAGAATCTGAACAAAATTCAAAAGTAACCTTAAAAGCAAAGAAATTCAACTGAAGAAAGTAGTCAAGTATATTTTCATACCCATCCCAAGCAGAATTGGATGAAGGTAAAAGTGCTGATGGATTTCATGTCACCTTGGGGAGATCAAGTGGGAAGGATCTGTGTATCTTTCCACGTCCCAGAGAGAGGATGCAATCTAAAAGTTTTCTGTTTCTGTGGCTGACATATTTTGGGATGCTGTTGTACCATTATTTAGATGGAGAAAAGTCAGATGCTCAGACTCAGTCTATGCTAGTGAATCCAAGCATGCCTGGCAGCCTTCTTTGGCCTTGGAAGATGACAGTCCATGCTAGTACACTGCTAGGACATTCTCTGGCATGAGCATGGCCCATTGCAATTGATACTCTGAATAATTTTTGGGTCTGGTCCGGCAAGAGGAGTGTGCCAGGGACCATACCTAGTATTGGTTTTCTGGCTGCCACCTCACTTAGGAGGCTCATTCACTACACACTGTTCTTCATCCTCTCTCCAACTGGCCTGCAGGTTTGGTCCCAATGCCATGATTGGGACACTCTTGTGGACACAGCAAGCCTGTAACTCAGGATGGGGTGTACATGTGCCCCACTGGAATTCAGCATGGAGCATGTTAGCTATTTGATGGCCTGGGCTTATACCTCAGTAAAGCTGCTGGACATTCACGCCTTGTTACCCTGTAGGAGAAAGAAATGAGACGAGGGGGGAAAAGCCTGCTGAGGTTGGGAACACACTAGCAGGGCGAGTGCAGATGTGCCCAAAGGCCCAGTGTGTTCAGCTGGCCCTTGCCACATAAGATCCTTGTAAATGAGTATAAATCCTAAATGATTCACTGAACTATGAGAAATGGAAATCACAAAAGAATGAATTTTCCATGGTACAATCTCATTCCTAGTGTTTTTTACAGTCATGTAAAAATATATATTTTGCTCCTGACACAAGTTGGAGGCTTGACTGTGTCACCTCTGCTTAAGCTACTCAGGGCAGCTTGTGGAGAATACCCACCAAGGGATGTTAAGCTCAAGACTTCTGTCTGGAATGTGCTGAGGCACTTGAATCATGCTTTGACCCTCACAACAGTATTTTGAGATTTGGACATGATTTTTGTACTTTCATCATCTTACCATCTCCAGAATTGTATTGCTATGTTTACTGTACAGAGTATCTTTAGGGTTGCAAGATAAAAACCCCTGTAGTATTCAGAGTTGTGATGGTTTCCAGAGTACTTGGTTGCTTGTGAAGGGAATGTCTGGGACAGGGATCTGGTGGTTTTTTTGTGAAAATGAGACCTTGTAATTGATTTTGTTCTGCAGACTCAGAGTGCAGAAGAGGAGAGATCAGGATGTGCCCAGGGATTGTGATAGAAGCAGGGACCCTGTGTGGGTGAAACAAGAAGCAAATGGAATAAGCATGGGACAGGAGCCACTGCAGCATTGACACTGGAAAGGGAGGACAGGTAAGACAGGGGACTATGAGCTGGGGATGGTGAGCCAGGGACAAATAGTAGACTGCAGCCAGAGTAAGGAAGTTTCATAGGCAATTTATGGCTCAGATATTCATATTGATGCCTGTCTGGTGGCCTTCAAGCTGGATATGGGACAGAGTCCCTTGCCCATGCACACCAGCTGTGATATGCTGGATTCTCTCCAGCTAAGCAGTGGCTCGCTGCCTCATACGCAGCCTCTGCAGGTCTCTGGGACTTTGCAATGGCTCGCAGTGCAAGAGCTCACAGTCCTCAGGAAAGGTTTTCCAGCAGGGAGGCTCAATTCTGCATCCAGCACATACACAGCCCAGTCTGTAACACACATGGACTCCACCATGGAGTGATGCTCCTAAGCTACCTCATGCATGACAGCTACCTTTGCCTAGCCATCTCCTCTTCTGTTGCACATATAAATAAATCTGTGTTGCAGTGATCTGTACTTTATGTACAGTTCAGAAAGCCATAATTTATGTACACAATGGAATAACACAGAGCATTGCAGAAGATTTGTGATTATTATGTAGTTGAACTCAATTCTTCTCATTAGGCTCCAGGGGCAAAATGCACATGCAATAGTGCTTTAAGTATTTCCATAGTTTGTGCTCTTTCCTGTTCAGTTTTCCCCTCCAGTGATCTGCATGTCTCTATGAATTTCCACAGCATTTGAAATACTGTGTAAAGAATGGACAATCTATTGTCTGGGTACAGGATACTACCATTGTCATTCTGTGCAAAGTATCTTCCAAGGTAGCATTAGATTATCCCGACGTGATAAGTAACCAGTCTGCTTGTTGACATATGTAATTATAAATTTGTGTCATTTGGATAATGCTTATCTAATTTGCAAATCCTTCTCAATTGATTTCCATTTTCCCTATAAATTTTTTGTTTTCTTTCATCTCCCCCAGTCTGAGTGTCAACTGCTAATGTAACTAATGATTTTTTCTACTCCTGTTTCCAGATAACAGCTGAAAATGTTAAACAAACCAGAGCTCTGGCAGGACCCTGCTAGACAATTCATCCAAA
Source organism: Erpornis zantholeuca (assembly GCA_013400515.1). Classification (NCBI taxonomy): domain Eukaryota; kingdom Metazoa; phylum Chordata; class Aves; order Passeriformes; family Timaliidae; genus Erpornis; species Erpornis zantholeuca. The sequence goes on from VZTN01028726.1 coordinate 21,180, forward strand.
CACATCATCTTACAACTCTGATAAAAGGATCTGTTGGATTTTCTTTTGGATGAGATAGTTCATTTGTATTTGCTGCATGTTAATGTGAGTAGAAAGCACTAAGATCTAAACAAGGTAGATAAATCATTCCAATGAATCTAGTTTCAAGAAAGAGCATAATAAGAAGCAGAGATCCATGGATAATCTGTACTGAGTGAGGACTCTGTTTGACTTGGGTGGTGTTAACACAGTGTGTGTTTGCAAGTTATTGAGTAACAGGCAGTAGGAACTGCTGGACTGTGAAGACTCTTGTATTGCCCTGTTTGTTGGCAAAGAGATGGAAGGAATTGCTCTGAGACATCTCTTCGTGGGCTGACCGGTGCATGCAGAAGAAAAAAGGGAGTGAGAAGAGCAATACCCATTTGCCCATTCACAAAATTTGAATATAGACTTTTATTTGGATTTGTTTTTGACTCTCCCAAACAACATCAGTTGACATATTTTCCACTGTCACTTAAAAATCCTGCTTTGTAATAATAAGATTTATAAAAAGAATAAACAAGACAGCAAAAATATATTAAATAAATAAGTCTAGCGGATTAAAAATAGTGAGGCAGCGCCCATATTCTGTCTTCACCTCACAGTTCAAAGCCAGTGCTGAGTGCCTCAACAGGCTGCTCGAATGGAAGTCACGAAGAGCACAGATTGCTTGGCAGAGCATTCACCACACAGAGGCTCGTCTCTCAAGTTTGAGCCTCAAATCCTACTTTCTCCATGTAGGTCTCCCTGAATTTTGCCTGCTGGCAAGCAAGCTGCCTTTCGTTAGTGCCTCCATTCCCATCTAATTGTGTCCCTTGCTTTGGGCCTGATCCAAGGCCAACGGGAAGACTTTCGCTGGCTCCAGTCAACTTTTGGAGCAGCCTCTTTAAAAGGAAAGGCTGGCAAAAGGGCCGTGCAGAGAGCTCTGAAACGCTCGTGCATGTTGTCGTTGAGCCTAATGGTGCTCCCTGCTCTGAAATGTTCATGTATGAGTGTAGGGTAGAAAAGGAAAAAGGAAAAAAATAAAAAAAAAGAATTGCTAAGCCAGGAGAAAGAGGGCAGGGGAACCTGATCCTGCACGAACTGGAGTGCAGCTGCATAGCCTTGAGCGTTATTGCGCGTGGTAGCAAAAATGAGGCCCGAAAGGGGAACGCTTAACTAAGTACCTCAGCAGCACTACAAGATGCTTGCACTAATGTCTCCTCAGACATGCCTGCTGTGAGACTGGGTGGGAGCATTAAGGGATCCAGAGATTTAATGCTCTATGGTGAAAAGGACCAAAAGAAGCATTTAACTTGCACCTGCACACGAGCCCCCGCTGGGACTGGCATGAATACATTCCTAGCATGTGTGATGCTGCACAGCCATGGCTTTTCATGGGCCAGTGGATATTTTCTGGGCTAGCACACACCTTGTTTCTTGAGTTGTGGGGGTGATAAACAACATGAATTGCATTATTTGAAGATGGCATTCCAAAAGAAGATAGACAACAACATGCTGAAGTCTGATAATAACATGCTAGCAAAATACTACGTCTGTACCATCAGTAGTGATGGAAAGCAGCAAGACCTTAAGGTGATCAACAGTATATATTATGGAATCAATATTAGTCAATTGAGAATTTGCACAGAGCCAGGGGATTTCAGTAACGTGATAAGCAGGAATGTTTTTCCTCAAGTGCAGCTCAGGAATTTGAATTGCTCTTCAGGGATGCCATCTAATATTTTGTTCCTTTTCAAAGCCAGGAGGTGCAGCTACATACAGACGCATAAATGGGTGGGTGAAATATATCCACAAGTAGGATCTCTGCACCAGACTTATGGTATATCTGGGTGTGCTAGGGCTGAGCTGGGGACATCTCTATTTGTTGCTGTCTCTCAGTAAAGAGAACCTCTCTGCAAATGATAACCAGGGCCTTCCTAGTCATGGACCCAGGACAGAAATTTTGAACAGCTTGGCATGTCTGAGAGGAGAAAGAAATTTGCTTATGGACTGAACCTAAACTGGAATTTTCCCATTCTGGCTTCAAGAAAGCCAGCTGGGATGCTTGAAGGCAGCTGTCATGGACGGCAGGAAGAGTGAACTTCCTTTCCCCAGACTGGGGGTTCACACGGTCCTTAGCCCAAGGGTATAATGAAAGCTGGAGGAACTGCACTGAAAAACGTGATGATGTGGAAGGTTTTGCTGACTAAGAAACATTTGACTGTGAATTAACTCCATGGGGACCCCGGAGTTAGGCTCCACAGAAAATGAGAGCAAAGTCAAGCAAATATGAAAAGAAGAGGTAAAGAAATAGTGAAAGATAGTATCTAAAAGAGGGAGGAAAAATACAAGTATTAAGTCAAGGGGAAGAAAAATGAATGAAGACTTGGAAAGGAAAGAATTAATGGCTACTCTTGGGTGCTGTCATTTTATTTCATTTTCAGTCATTTTCAATCAATTTACATAATGTTGAATTGCCTGTCTAGTAAAAATGTGCAGCTTTTGGAGGCTTGTTTTTAATATTAACCTATGTTTGAAATTGAAATTAATGTTTCATTGGCTCTGTTATTTGGATGCTTGTATTTGACACATATCTTCGGGCATTGTTTTGTCAGCAGACTTTACAATAATGTTTTCGTGGCACACAACTCTGTTTGTGTGTGAGAGAGCGAGAGAGAGGGAGAGGGAGGAGGAAGAGGAGAAAATGCAGTTTTCCCCAAATGGGGGTCATGACCCAAAAGCTTAGTAGGTCAGAGTTGAGAATGTAAAAATAAAAAAAGTTTCCTTTCTTGCATGGAGTGAGGACCGAATGAAAGCATGGCTGGCACAGAGTCTGCCTCTGCCCTTGACTTTCCTGCTCCCAGGAGGGTTATTTACCACCTATGCTGGAATGAAAAGTGGGAAACCTGGTAGCTCATTACATTTTAGGGGATGAGATGAAGACATTTTTCACAATGGCAGGAGTCTTCCTGTGGCAAACAGGTTGCTTCTTGAAACATGCTTCAAAGTGCTGCTGTGGCCCTCCACAGCCCAGTGCTGCCAGCTCTGCCACGACTTCGCTGTGCAGCACTGATGCCTCGGTCATTGATGGGGTTGGCATAAGAAGGGCAACTGCATGAGGTCTTCTGCTTTAAAAGAAAATGAGGTCCCCACAGATGATTAGTGGAAGAAATAGTCAGCTCTCTTGTGGCAACAAGGGCAGCAGGGGCTTCCCAAAACTGGGGAGAGACACACACATGTCACAAGCCCTTCTGGCAGACAGCAGGAAATTGCCATACATGTCCCAGCCACTGCCTTCCCCATGCTACTTGCTCCAGCAAATTCTGGTGTTTTTAAACAAATGCAGATTTTACAGTGCATGAAGTAAGGATTGAAACAAAGGTCTGGGGGCTGGACATTCAAAATATTGTTGTTTGAATTGACTAAATAAGGGTTCAATTTCTTATTTTTGGCACACTATAAAGCTTGCTGGAGTAACCTAGCACAATGTGAGCATGCGAGAACTAATGTGGTGGTTGTTTGTTCAGAAGTATGTGTGCAGCTTCCAAGAAAGCCAGCAGGGCTGCACATGTGTGTCTGCAGGAAAGAATTCCCACCTCCCATGTAAAACCCATAATTCTTATACGTTCATTGGGGAGACAATCCACCATTCCCTATCCATCAAAATGTTTTGTGCTAAGTGGTGGGAAACAGTCTGACAAATGGCAGGTGGTTTAAAACTTCTTTGGTTGAAAATTGATGGCTGTTCCAAGCAGGCTACAGTGTACATCAGATGCTGATGCAAGACATAAGCACCTGACCCATCTAATAAACATGAAAAGGATGTGATATGTAAGCCAGCAGTGAATGCACCTTGTGGGTCACACCTCATGCCAGGCACGTCCCACAACGAAGCCAAGTCTGCAGATCTGAGCAGCTCTTTTCTGGGCTGACCAGTGGATTGTGTGTGAAAAGGGTGTGGTGGGACACGTGTAGTGCTTCGCACACATATTGAGGACATTCTCTCCTCTTTGTGCAAACAGATATCCACATTAGACAGACTTGATGGTGGCTGGGTGCCTCATTGTATGAGGGTGCTGTCACAGTTCTGCCTAAATCCCTTCCTCCTCCCTCACCCTCCCACCAAGTCTGGATTTATTTAACTGATGCAAACCTCAATGACATCTTGAGTGAGCTTTAAGTGATTGCACCGTACTTTGCCTTGCAAGGGCCCGGAAGCACCATGATTCCATAACTCAGCAGAAGGGAGCAGGTCTTCACCCTGGAGACAGAGCAACCTCTGTCTGAATTGTATTATCTTTTTTATCTGCTCTCGACAGCTCTCTTCCAATTGGTGAAATACATTCCTCTTTCAGTTTAAGTAAATGGTTTAAAGTGATTTCCTTGTTCAGGATAATTTATGCTAATCTGAAGTAGCTATATTTCTAAACAAAGTATCACCCAACAACTTTTTTCATAGGTTTAATGAAAACTCTTTATAAAATAAGGCTGTAAATCAAATTAAAAATCCCTGGCAGTAAATATGTGCAAATCTGTCAATAGTAAGGGTACCTTGTTACCTTTCATGATACAATAAAAAAACCACTCACATTTAAAGAACTAGAGCAAAATTGAAGGCTTCAGGATGTTGTGGGTTGAAAAACAACCCATGATGCCTCTGAGAGGAAATACTTTCATTTCTTTAAATAAAAGGGAGAATGAAAAATGCCATACAGCTTGAAATTATGAATAGAAATTCCAGAAAATTATGACGTGGATATATGTATTTGTTGGTGTTGACTCTGAGAGGTCTTTTGGCTCTTATGTGGCTTACAGCTGGAAAATGTATAGAGATAGGGAGCCTTGTTATTAGTTTCTCCTATCAAGTCTCATGGGTAACATCAAAAGTACAATATAGCTTTATTCCCCTTTGTCACTCCATTAGATTTCCATTTAAAATTCCATCTTAGCGTGAACTTTAAAACAGAGACTTGATTTGCATATTCTCCTGCACTGCAGCAAAATCTGTGAGAACCATTACAAAAACACAAACACAGGTTTGAATTATGGCCATTTTTAGATGATTCAATTAGCTGCTAATAGGTGTTCACAGTGGTATGTTGTAATGGGAAGTCAGGTTGTAGTTAATGGTTACCATAAGTTAGAAGGGTGTTAAAAACAGCCGTCCTGTTTGGCTCAGCCATACAATCAGAGCTCTGTCTTCCAAGTTAGCATGGCATACTGAACAGGCAGGAACCTGGGCTTCAGCTGGTAATTTTATTGCTTTCCCTCTAGTGCTCAGTCGATATGAATAGGAATGGCTCTGTGGAACTGCGTAAAGAAGAGCCCAATTAACCCCCGATGATCCTCTGGAGGAATTTTGCATCCCTGTAGGGTGCTTGTTACTGCAATTATGTTTTCCATTATGGATTTTCTCTGGAATGTGCAACCCGCACACAAGAATCAGATAACAGTGAGCATAACATAGTTCATCACAAGAATGAAGAATGAACTTGTTGATGGCTTAGAATATTAAAATACAGTAGCCAGAGTAGAAAGTTAGAGAAATGGAGATTCGTCATCTGATCTTTCCATCTGTGCTACATTTCAAAGATAATTTCACTATTCTGTCCAAACATGTGCTACTGTGTTACAGAGTGTTCTGTCTTAGTCAGGATATTAAGTGACACATGGTTATGAAAGGAATGGATATTACATGAAAAACACAGTGTACAGACAAATATATGGGGGTATTAACCATTGCAGGCACATTCACATATCAGCATGTATAAATATAGTGGGGGTGTGACTTGCAATATGTCTGGTACTGAATCTGCTGATCCTACTAATTAATATTTATTTTTTGTATTACAACAGCACCCAGAGATCTCAATTAAGGTTCAGCTGAGCTTATTGCTGTACACGTATAGCAGAAGGCAGGCATTGGCCCAAGCAGCTTCCAGTCTTTCCAGATGGCGTAAATGAACAGGGATGGAGACAGGAGCAAAAATTTAAACTTAGCCAAGGGTGTGCCAAGCTGAAAGTGTGATCCTCATGTCTGGGTGAGGTGTTTGAACTTCCCAGGTGATACGCAGAAGGAATAAGGCATTTAAGGGAAGGAATGGCAGCAGTTGCATAGCACTATGCCAGCTAGCTGGTAAAATGTGGGGAAGGTTTGTTCCTCAGACCATCCTTTTCCCCCAGGCAGGATTTAGAGCCTAGAGACCTTTTCTGCAGTCAAATATCAGAGCCATGTCCTTAGATGTGAGCTTCAGGCAAGGTTAGGGGACAGCTGGCTGCAGGTACTACCACTGCTGGAGAACCTCAGAACTTGCACCCAGGGGTGGGAGGGCATCTTCAGGAGATGAAAAGTGATGTTGTCTCTCAGCACAGCTAGTGCATTCCGCCTGGGACAGCATAACGAGGAAGACTTGGAGAGGAAAGAGAGATAAGATTGGAAGCTCCAGCTCCCCATCCCAACCCAGCTGTGCTCATCCTCCCTCATTCCAGATATCTTTCCTCCCCCACGTCCCATGACTGGAACACAGTCCTTGGGGCAGCCTACCGAAAATGAGTGGAGGGCCTTACAGACTGGAAAACATGAATACTGAAATAAAAAGTTAGTGAGTGAATATGCCAGAGGCAAGAAGAGGAAGACTGAGCAATGTGCCTGAGAGGCAATTTAGCAGGGAGGGGCCAGGCCTAATTAATCTCTAGGATGAGGAGGTGGGTCAAGCGACAAGTGTAGCACTGAGCATGCCTCAGGCTGAGCATCGCTTTCAACACCTGGTTTATTAATACTCAGAGAGCAGTGGCAGGGTGTATGGGGAAAGACTGGGTTTGGGGTGTGGTGGTGATCTTCTCTTCTTCCTTCCTTAAGAAAAGATGTCCCATGCAGCCAGACCAGCATAGCTCTTCAGCTTAAGAGGCAGCCATGGCAGGGATTTTAGTTGCACCATCACAGGCTATGAAGTTGCATGTAGGGATTGACTGTACTAAATGGGAGTGCTGCTTTAATACAGAGACACTTCTTAGGGGCAAAGAGGGGAAAAACTCTTGAAGTTCTGGCCCACAATCCTGACATCCAAAGCAGAATGGCTTATATTGCTAGTTATAAATCCATGAGGATCTGCCACAAAATAAGCTGAGACAAGATCATCTGTTTCCACTGAAAAACATAGGTTTGAGATGCATGGTTTTAGAAAAGTGCTGGCCTTTCCCTAATGTATCACTCCAAGGGTACTGCAGCTGCAAATGTAGCTGCTATTTCTGCTGACTTCTTCCCTGGATCAGTGTTTTAGGCATGAACAACCTATGTGTATGCAGACTTGCTTGCTTTTTGATTAAAAAAGAAAGCTGGTCTGGAACACATTGCATCTCCTCAGGCCCTAAAAGTGGCAGATAGAAAGAAATGGGCTAAAACGCTGGAACAACAGCAGCACAGCCCCCAAGGACTTGCAGACATCAGCATGAATGAGCAGACAGGAGCTACAAAGCCCTTGCCCAAATACAGAAATGGGAGAAGTTGACAGATCATTCTGCTCACCCACTGGTCCTGCTGTGAGATTGCTTCTTTCTAAATTTTTTAATGTGGAGGCTCAAGGGCTTGTTGCTTCATCTTAATGTCACTTAATATGACTTTGTTCTTAAAGATTTGGAAATGCTGCTGTAGCTTTCAGGGCTGGTTAAAATACAGCCTGGAAGGACTTCATGAAAGAGTTTGGAAATTTTTGGAACAAAGCCTAAGGAGGTAGTTTAGCTCTGTGAATATTGAGAGAGCCATTTACATTTCAGAAAGCTCCACAACTGGTTTCAAGGGGGATATTAAAAAATTTGAGAAGGTCCAGAGGAGAGTTACAAAAGCAACCATGTGAAAAGAAACAAACCAAAAAGAACCCCTAGCGACAGCAAAAGATGGAAGGGGAGTTCTATTTATTTAGCTTTCAAACCACTCCCTTGTCACAAGTTAGAGATACCTCAGTAGGACCAGCAATGCAACAGGAAGGGTTCTGCATTTCAGGACATTGTAACAACAATAGGTTGTTGGCCAGGTGTTGAAGCTAAGCACCTTCAGACTGAAAACCACGTCCACATTTTTAACAGCGAGGGTGATTTGCCGTTGGAACAGCTTACCAGGGATTGTGGTAGATTTTCCATGATTGCATTTTTATTGTGGTTGTTGTTCAACCACAGCTATGGAACTTCAAGTAAGAATTACTTAGCATAATCTTATAGTCCGTGTTGCTCTAGATGCCAGACAAAATGAACTCAGTAAGTCACTCTGGCCTCAACATCCAAGCATTTGTGTAGGATGGGGAAGTTTATTTCTGCATCCTAGAACTGCCACAGGTGCTGACGTGGCTGCTGCTGGTGTTATGGAAAGCAAAGGTTTGTAAAGGTTTGAGTCTCCAGGCATGTCACCTCAAATCCAAATAGGCCAACCATGTCTGAGGGGAACTTTACTGAATGTGGTGTTGAAACATAGAAAAACTGCACTAAACATGGAAAAACTGCACTTAATCAATGTATTCCTGAGCGGGTATGCTGCCTGCAAACTGGAGCTGTGTTATCAAGGTCTCAAAAGAGAGTCTTTGGTGCTAGGAGAATAGGTTTAGTCTGGAAAACTGTTAAGAAAAGGAGCAAAGTTCTCAGAAGTGAAGTTGACTAGCACAAAGCTAGTGCTGCTGAAATGAAGCTGCACAGCTGCTGACAGGCAGGATGGGACATTGAAGACTTTGATCGAAAGACAATTTCACATTCAGGTCCCACCCCTTTGGACCTGGTAGTCGAGTCCGAAGCACTCCCAAAGAGATCTGGGCAGGAAATTTCTGCATAGCTTGTCTTTCTGAGACAGAATCTCATTTACTGTTTTCTAAGGAGAACACTTTGAGCCTCTGACAGCTTTGAGAGCACTGGAGAGTGACTTGGGAAGGTGGCCCTCAGGTTACCATCTCATTTTAAATATACACATATCCTTGGAGGGGTAGTATTTGAAAGGAAAAATGGTACAAAGGCTTTGAAAGCAAAGTTACAGGAAAATTTTATCTTACAGTTCAAATCTGCCTTTGAAGCCAGAAAACTCCAACCCTCTATGCCACTGTGCAAACAGCATCTGATGTTTTCTTTCAGCTGGCCACAGTGTGAAGAGGGACAGATTGTGCACAAATGGGTATTGCCTGCAAAATTACACTTGCCTGTAAAAGTTTCACTCATGCCAGCTTGCCTGCAACAGGGACAGTGGATGCACGCCCCTCTGAAACCTTCATCTGCCCAGCTCCCAGACAGGCTGCTCTTAGTGGTGGCAGTCTCCGCAAGCTGCAGGGCTGCAGGGACAAAGCAGAGGTCAGCAAGCTAAAGCAAACAAGCCTGCACACATCCATGCTCAGAAAACAGCCTGCCAGGGCTCGAGGCAGAGACCGGCACACAGCCGGTGTGCTGACAATTCCCTGCTTTATTCTGCTGCAGTGCACGGAGAGTCCAAAGGATGAGAAGGTGAGCAGCCTGTCTCCACACTGGAGGGTCTGTGGGTGAATTCAGAAAGATTTCTGTATCTTGGGGTTTGTATCAAGAAGCAGGACAGCTGGAAAAGGTATTGGAGCAAATACGTTCGAATCAAAATAGTTGTGCTCCTGAGGATGTTAAATCTTCTTATAATCATTTATGAAATCAAAGACTGACTTCCTTTCTAAGTGGAAAGTTGCTTTCACCAGATGGGGGTGGGAAACAGGGGACTGAACCTGATTAAAAAAAGATCACCATTAAATGCCATTCTCCAGGAGAGAGGCCTGCTGAAATGAAAGAGATTTATGTGTGAGATTTAAAGTGTCCTTGGTGTGGGAAGTCTATGCCAGAGGGAAGTTTGTTTGGCAATTACACTGGGAATACAGGAAGGAAAGTCTAATTCCTGTGCTATAAGGGAGGCATGGGTTGACAAGTACACAAAAAGTGCAGGAACCCACATACAATCATTTATTAAGGAGTCCCATCTAGGTGTGTATGCTATGTGCAGTACTGAGCTAAAGAAACATGGAGCTGTGGAGCACAAATTCCTAGTGCCTACAGGGAGGTAGAGAGGAAAGACTGATCATGTGTGATTAGACACCAAATGCTGGCTCTCAGGAAACAGGGGGTCAGTTCCTGCCTTGGCTGCAGGCTTCCTAGGGCTAGACATTTAATATCTTTGGTCCTAGTTTCCCATCTGTAAAAAGGGAATAACATTTCTTTTGGCCTTATTTATTTTGGTTGTAAGATCAAGCAGAAAAGTCTCTCTTCCAGCTCGTGCGTGTACAGTGCCTAGCACGATGGGGGCTCCCATTCTCCTTCAAGCTGCTCAGTATTATGTTGACACCAGTGAGTAAAGGGGAGGGAGAAACTGGGAATAATTGTAGATGATCAAGAGAGTCTCTGACAAGGAGGGGTATGGAAGAAGACGGAGGTTGAAGACAGGAAAGAGATAAAAGTTGGGATGGGGAAGTAGTCGAAGTCAAAAGCTGAATCTTCCAAGTCCATTGAGGGATTATTTTGAGGGAGATTATGAGAATCTAAAGTCAGCACTTGTAGATGAAGCTTGATAACAGCTGTGTTGGCATAGCTCATGAAGAGTTTCATGGCTTAATATTAGCCATGCAAAGGAGGGATCACGCACTGTGGGAAGCCAGGAAAGCACAGGAAATATTCGCCATAAGGAAGGGTCTTGAGACAACATTGTCATGCCACGACTCTCCCCCTGACATGATACTTATTGTTAGAGAAGCAGTACTTCGGAACACCAGGGCAGTGAGGCAGAGTGAAGTGCAGAAGGTGCCTGGGATGAGACTCTTCCCATCCACAAAGCCGTCAGAGGGATCTTATCCTGGTCAGGTGTCTTGGGCTGTTTCCAGTTCAAGCTTGATCTATTTCTTTGTGGAGTTGGCAGTTCCAAAAGGGAGTTACATGATACTCTTGTGTGAAAATATTGGTGAGGGGGTGATGGAAAGGAAGAAAGTTAACAATGTACATTCTCCTGGTGTGTCTCCAGACTGCTGTTCTCCACAGCATGGGCTTCTCACGATGCTTGTGGAGGGACAGGGGTGTCTGAGAGTCTCATGTCAGATGCACGGTCCTAAAAAATGAGCAGCCCACTCTGATCTGTGCTCTAAACTGGAATTCTGAGACTGGCCTGCCTGGCAGGGCTCTGTCAAGGCCCATGGGTCTGTCTGATGCTAGAGATAGAACCCTCTCTGTTGAGGGAATGTTGATGATTGTTATTATTTCTAATTTGTCTAAAAACAAGTGTGCCAATGTCTCATCCAAATCTTAATTTACAGATGAAATACACCTTCACTTGAAGAGAAAAAAAAGAAATCCTAAAAAAGTAAAATGAGAGACAAATAAAAAAATTCTTCCTTGGATATTTCAGGAGCTTTTTATTTCAGGATAATTTGCCTTTATTTCTCTCCCTCCCTCTCTCTCTGCTCTCTCTCTCTACGTCTCTGAAAGACCTGCCTAGTTATGAGTTTGAGAGTCTCAGGACTTGTCTACACAGGGAAATTTATCAGCCTAATTATGCCAGTGTAATCAGGCTGATAAATTTGCCTGTGTATACAAGCCTCAATTTTAAAAGCTCCATTGTCTGTGAGTGCAAACCTAGTGAGCAGTTGTGTTTCAGGCCCCCGAACTGTGCTTGCCAGCTGTGGGCTGACTGCCGAAGTCTTTGACTGAGTTTCCTCATTTCAAAGCAGTGGGGTTCTTTGGACACTAAAAGCCTGTATTAAATTAAACAGGAAAGTATCAAAGGAGTCATATTTTGCTGAAGCAACTTGCAGTTTCTTGTGAAATGTATTGACAAGGGTATATAGGTCACTTCTGCCTCCTGCCTGGTGGAATGTCAGACCTGCTCCCATCAGTGTCTGTCTCTGATCACTAGTGTAGCCACACAACTGGCACCACTAGCAGAGATTCCTGTTTAGGTAAGGGATGGAAAATTTGTCTGTCTGAAGGTGCATATCCAGAGATGTATTGTTCATGTGATATAGGTGCATGGTAGAAGGGATACCCATAGTCACAGAGGTTTGTGCAGCACGTGAATTCTCTTTTGTTACCTGTACTTTTCTTCTATGCAATCACAGAGTGATTGCCAGGGAGGTAAAAAAGGTCTGGGAAATTTTGGAAAAGAAGGTGTAGTTGTGTAGCTGATTATCTATTTCTCTATACCATGGCTATATACAAAAACCTCTTAGTCTGCACATACAATTAGCTAGACAGCTGTGAAGCTGAGTATTTCCAAAGTGAACACACAATGTGGTCTTGCGGCTCAGGCCTGATCACTTTTCCACAGCTCTTTAAAAAAGCAAAAACCCAAATGTGTTAGCCTCCATTACAAAATGAGCTGGCTGAAATAATAGCCACCCACTTCCCAAAAACAGGTACCAAAATAAAGAGATGGGTTGGTTTCCATGGGCAGAGGAGTTTCACCAGTGGGTGCTCTGTCCATTGGCAAAGATTGGCATTTCTCTGGCAGAAAAATAGGAGAGAGCCCCTCAGGAGCATGGGCATAAGAAACAAAGTTCTAGAAAGTGATGTCTATTAAAAATAGTCCTGAGAAAAGTGAGGAGGAAAAGCTTCTGAGCAAAGGTCTGCCCTAAAATAGGCTGAATTTGTGAGTGATGATCCACATAGTCGTGTTTCTTTTCCAGTGTGGGAGACTCTTGGGAATGTTGATGTGCATGTAGAATTAGAGGATGTCACTGACAGACTTTCATGTTGAAGCCCTGGCCCATGTGGTGTTTGCACACCGCTGTGTATCCTTCTTTCAGAGAACTTTGTTTGCTGGGTGTCTTCTTGTTTTCTTCCTCCTGGAGATGTCTCCTGAACTCCTGTGGATGGATCTGGATTTAACTGATAATTACAGGAGCATTTTCCATTTCTTAGTCCATTTAAGATGGCTTTGTGTTAAGATCAAGCTTTGGGACTTGATTACGGTACAGTGAGTGCAGCACTTAGGGAGGAAAAACCTAAATTTGAAGTTTTGGTGGCAGCAGTGCAAGTCAGGCAACATGCAGGTAGGAGGAGGAAGGGATACATGTCCAGTTTCATCTTGAACTTCCTCTAAATCACACCAATAGGCAGGTACAGATTCCCTTTTGCAGGAGTAGATATTTCCACACTTTCCATCCCAGAACCAGCTAGGGAATGGAAAGGGTGAGCCTGACCCCGCTGGTCATGCACCCATAAGGCACATCTTGCACCACTCATGCAGGGACACATTTTGCCATTGAACCAAGTATCTCCATGAGCTGCAGACCCAGTGAAATGAGGTTTCCCTGTGTCTGTAGGGTGTACTCTGCTCATGTGAGAGCAGAGCTGGTCCTGCTGCCTTTCCTGCAGTTACATTGCCAATTTCTTCTATGTGGATGTCTGTTTTCCAGAACTTGTGAGAACTTTGTGTCTCAGGAGGTGTTTGCCCCTCTATCAAACTTGGCTGAAACTGGAAAACAGGTTGTAAAATTACTAGGGAGTCACAGGCACCCATGCCTTAGACACAGCCTGTGTGCATGATTCATCCATTTAATTTTTATAGGTGGTGCTGAAAGACATCATTGAGATGCAGATCCAAATTGTTCACAAATGCCCCGGTGAGTGCAACAGGACAAGTGGAAGATGAGAAACAACATGTCGCTGTAGCAGACGAGCGTGGGAGGGACACAAAGTAGCTGTTGGGTGATGGGGATGGGTGATGGGGATGGTTATCAACGGGATTCTCTCAATGGGAAGCGAGTCCTCTGTGCCCAGGAATTTGAGAGCTGTGGGACGCCTGCTTTCGGAAAAAAAAATGTTTTGCTACTGACAGGAGAGGGCACGTGCTTTTTTGGAGTCCCATTCATCTTCCCAGTATGAGAAACCGTTTCGTAAAGGAAAGAGATTACCTAATCGTGCTTTGGCGTTTTCCTTTGTCCGCTTATCTCACATTTCCTAGCCACTGATGGATAGGTAAAATCTTCCAGGCATGATGGGATGGAGTGCTGCGTATGTGGGTTGGTATGCAGAGCTGATCCAACAGGACTTCTCTGTGCTCTGGCCACGTTAATGCGTGTTATTGACAGAAGGGTCCAGCAGCAAGGTGCAGCGCAACATTTTTCACATGAGAAGGTGCTAAATGGAAACTTTTCAGATTTTTTCACCACCAGTTAAAAAGATTCTCCTTCTCATCTCTTGCATACTGATAAGTTAAGTAAGATCTCATTAATGGTCTTTGGTTAAAACCGTTTTTCTCTTTAATTGTTACCGTCACCTGTGTATTAACTTTTTTTTGTTTGAGGATTTGTGTCTGTCACTGTGATCTGTGCAAAGTTGAATAAAATAAGAATCCTGGAAAGACTGAAGGTTATCTTGCTTATCAACTTCTTATATACTTAATGTAAATAATTTCAATTTCTTTTTTTTCTTCTTTTTCTTTCCTAAATTTCAATATTAGCATATCTGGGGTGGAGGGGGGAAAATTATTTCAGATGAGGCAGCAGAGTATTAAAATCTTTCCCAGAAATGTTTACAGTGACATAGGATAACCTGTCAAGGAATTTAGTTTATTTTTATTATTCATCATCCATTTTCCTATAACAGCCAGGTGCTCCACACAAATCAGTGTATTTTTGGGCTATAAGTGATATAAATACCAGCTGCTGGTGAGAGGCAGCTCCAGGCCCAAACACATTACACAATAAATATCCTGGCAACAGCTGACCAACAGTTCTCTGTAACCTTAAAACACTTCATCTTTTGCTGTTGTGGTAAGGTCAGTGATGGTCCTTCCCCAGATAATTCCAGAAATAAAATTACAGTATGGTATACTGGTGTTTTACTGGAGAAGTGTTTCAAAATTTTGTTTCATTAAAGAGAACCCCAGTACTATATCTATCATTTTACTAAGCTGGTTCAGTGGAGAGATTTTTCTTTATTCTAGATGAAACAGCATCTAAGAGCATTTGCTCTTTGAAAAGTATAGAGAAAAATGTGAGTTTCCACATTTGGGCTGTGCAGGGCTCAAGACTATTTATTCACTGTGTTTGATTGAGAAATTAATTTTGTGAATCTCTTATGCATAGCAACATATAAACTAGGAGCTCCTTTTTTGACAGTATTTTTGCAATGAATCAGTACTAAAAATCATAAGACATCCCAGGGATTTTACTAAACTTTATTAAACATTAAGTCTTAGGAAAATTTTAATGGTTTGTGTGATCTCATATTTGATAGCATGCTCTGGGACTGTTTTTAAGCCCTCTAAGCAGTCTAATAATTTTATCCCCACTGAAATAATGCAATATATTTACTTTTCCAAGCAAAATGTGCTGTTCCCTGTAAAGTGTCTGTAACAATTTACATCTGTTAATTTGAACTAGGTTAAAGTTACAATTTTAACCCAATTAGATGATTTTCTAATAATGTGTTTATTTCTTTATAATTGTATTTGAAACAGTTAAAACACAGTTCCTAGTGGTCTTCTAGTAAAAGCAAGTATAATGAAAAATAGTACATGCACTTTATTTCTCACACAGTACAACTTTGCTGTTTCTGCACTTTTCCACTAGTTTGTAGCTAATACCATTCCTCACAGAACATTTTCACCCTATTTTTTCCTTGTAGATGTAAAATTTTGTTTTATTTTATTTTGACATCTGCAGCATTTTCCCTTCAGCTGCACAGCTTTTCACTGCAGCCAATGTGTCACATAACTTCTCTTACGCGTCTCCCAAAGTCCTGGGGGTCAGGCTGGAAAGTGAAAAATGCAGAGATCTAGGAATGGCTCAGGCAGCTGAAAGTTACGGGAAGGGAAAGGCTCCAGTTTCACTGAAGGAAAGAAAAAAAAAGGAGAAGAAGAAGAATGGCTCCTTTCAATGAAGACGGAGGCAGTCTGGCTGAGAGTCAGTGAGGTTTAAAAATCCGAGTGGTCCAATAACTGAAAATCTGTATAGATTCAAAGCAATATTTTAAGTATTGAACAAGTTCAGATTAAAAAAAAAATAAAATGTGTGATGGTTTTTCCATTCTCCTGGTGCATATAGCCAGCCACGTTCCAAAACCAGGCAGAATTGCTTTTCCTCAAACCCTGAGCACATGTGACTAAATCCAGCCCATGTTGTTAAAGGATGTCAGTGAAAAAGTCCTGTTGAAGTAACTCCTTCAGCCACTTTTTTTTGGAATGGCAGTGGCAGGGGGCTGTTCCCAATCAAAAACCCCAAAGGTGTTACTCTTGTTATTTGTTGCTTTGTTAAAGTAGACGTGTTGTTGTTAAGAAATGGATACTGAGCTAGGAGTCCCACAGGGCTGCAACCATTAGCATCTCCAGGGGAATTGCCTTTGCTGACAAGGCCAGTTTGTGATTTCATGACAAGGAAAATAACATGGTTACTCAGGGCCTGGAGCACCTGGTTTGTGCAAGAAGCTGCCTCTCCTCCTCCTTTTTCATACCTCTGCTATACTTTGGGTCTCTATGTCAGTCCTTTTGCCTACCTTTCTTTCCTTTTCATGTTTTTATTCACTATTCCAGATCTTTCCCATCGTCCCAGACAGGCTCCAAAAAATGTTGTAGGAAAATGTAGGGAGAGGGCAAAAGATCAGTGAATAAAGCACTGAGTACTTACCTCTTAGAGCCTGTTATACTGTCAGCTCAAAGTTAAAGTGCAATAAATCTGGTGGTCTCGTGTTGGTCCCCTGTGTGCTGCAGTCCACCTCATAAAACTACTACATAATTAAGTACAGTGCAGTACAATTGGCAGTCTCTGCTCAGCTCAGGCCTAGCAGCAAGCACATAAACCTGCTCCTGGTCCCTGAAGGTGGAGGCTGGAGGTGACAGGAGGTGGGGAACAGCTCTGCCTGCCAGTGCAGCTCTCCTGCTTTCCTGTGGGGACAGGGGATATGGCATTCCTGGTGCAAATACACCCCGGGAATGCAGAGAAAGAAATTATGAGACTTGACAGAGCAGGTGATGCCTGCAGAGGAGTGGTAGCAGCCTGGTGAGGGTAGTTAGGCTGGGGCTGTATGTTGGCTAAAAATGACAAATCAGGGATGCTTTGTGCTGGCTGGGGTGACCCCCTGGGATGAACCTGGGATGGTGAGCAGCTGCCTCAGGCAGGTGACAGCTTGGGAGGTCCCTATGGAACAGCCAGTGTTATTGCAGAGTGGTGGCCCTGGACCCCAAGAGTGTTAGAGCAGCACCTGCTGCAGATGCTGAAGAATCCTCCAGGAGCAGAGTGGGGAAACAGGGAGCCTGGCTAACAGAATTCCATCTTTTATCTTCCTTTGTTTCCTTGGTTGCCTTTCCTTCCACCGAGTTTTGAATTAACAAACTTCAAATTTTGCTACATAAGCAGTTTTCCTATTTGAAAGGAAGCCGGGCTGCCCAGACTATCTGAAATCCTCCTCATGTCTGTGCCTGGGGTATTTTGTGCCACTCTGCAGAGCTGTGAGGACTTGCAAAACTTCTGTCACAGTCTTAGCACCCAACTTTTCTCTTTAACAGAAGGTTACTCGTGACTATGCAAAAGAGAGGCTTGTGTTGCTTTCCGGGAATGAGTAAAACCTCTTTAATTTTTTTAAAATAAAATAGGAAAATAAAGAAGCGCTTAATTCTCAGTGAGACAGGTTGTTGAGCTCCAGCAGCCACGAGCGGCCACATCCTGCTGGTGCCCTCTAGTGCTGCGCTCTCTGCCTGCAGCCACCGAGCTCCAAAATTGTCTGTCAGGGAGGGGATAGATGATTTTTGAGCTGTGTCTGCATGCTTTGGGCCAGCAGAACCAGGCAGTGTGCTGGTGGTGGGGTGGTGGGGGTGAACCTCTGAATACCAGCAACCCCCAGTTTTCATTTGCATTCATGGTGCTGCTGCTTTTCCCTCGGTGGATATGTGCTTTTCCCATGTCTGTGTCTATGCGGTGATTTGGCTGTTTTGGGTTTATCTGGGTTTATTTTGAGCATTTTCACTGTGTGAGCAGCTGATCCTGCTCCACTTCATGCCTCAGGTGAATTTTATTTTCCAGGCTATAACTCTTCATAGAATCAGAGTGGTTGAGGCTGGAAGGGACCTCTCAGGTCCAACCCAACTTCTCATGTAGGACCACCTAGAGCCAGTTGCCTAGGACCATGTCCAGATGGCTTTTGAAAACCTCTATGGTTGGAGACACCACAAACTCACTATTCCTGTGTCCCGCTACCCCACAGTAACAAAATGTTTCCTAAAGATCAGAGGGAATCCCAAGTGTTTCAGTTTGTGTCCATTTCCCTGGTCCTATCACTGGACCACAATGAGAACAGTCTGGCTCCATCCTCTTTGTATCTTCCTATCAGGTATTTATAGCCCATGATGAGATTTCCCCTGAGTCTGCTTCTCTCAAGACTGAGCATCATTAAACCTTTCTTTTTCACGAAAGAATAATATGGAAATTGTCACTGATAGGTACCTAAAATACTTTGGAGAGGATTGATGTGAAAATTCTCAGTCCTGTGATGTGAAGCAAATAAAATCTGTCACTAAAAACTCATCATACTGTTGGGTTGGCCTGATCCACCCATGACTCCAGATTTGCATGCAAACTTCATGGGTGGACTCCCTTTCACTGTAGATGGGACTGACTCACACTCCAAATATAAAAAACCCAAAAGCTGAGAGGTTCAAGAACTGCACTGAAAGTCAGCTCCAAAATGTATCCCAAAATATCATATTGAGGGCAGGACATTGGCCTTCGAATTCCTTCAGGAAGTTTTTATCTTGAAGGATGTGGAGGAAACCAAAGTTACTGCCTTGTTTTTACAGGAAGCAAACTTTTTTGATCAAAGTCCCTTTTGGTAGGTGGGGAAAGTATTTTGAATTGTAAAACAGTCGATTTCAGCTGTAAAGCCCACAAAAGTTCTCTTCTGTCCATTTCTTTCACAGTAGATAGGTTGTCCATGTGCTTTGGCCAGATTCTGCCAATGAAGTGTTTATTTGTAACACTCATCTCTATTATGATTATTGTGGTCACTTTCCACTAGATGGTCCTGGTCCTGGAAGCCTTTTTGTGAGCTGGAGCACAATTTCAAGCTCTGCTCTGAGTGAGTGGTGGGAGCAGTGGGGTGTATGTTCTGTACACGGACGTCACCCACCGTGACTCCAGCATACGTTAGCAGCCCTTGCTCCTCCACAGTACTTCCTGCCACCACCCCGACACTCTTCTCCCTGGCAGAGGTGATGCTTTTTGACTCAGGTGTGGTGGGCAGCAGCTCCATGACCGTTCCTTGCCATGGGTCTGTTCTGGCACTCATGGCAGCCTGATGTTCTCAGCATGAAAGAGCTGCCTGTTGGATGAGCACCGGAGCTGCACCTGAGCTGGCTTTGAGTAGGTTTAGACAGCTGAGTGCACTAACTTTCAAGAAGAAAAATTAGGAGGGCAAGTCCCATCAGCACGGCGCTTTGCTGGAGCTAATTGACACCCTGAGGTGCCCCAGATGCCCACTTTGTGTGGCACCTCACAGGGATGACATGCTGGGTATGGCTGTGAGGGAACCTGGGGTGCTGCAGGGACCTGTGACAGCTGTGAGCTCCTACAATGGTAGGGCTCCCAGCTCAGGAGAGGATAGACAAAGAACAAAGTGAGGAATCTTGCAAGACTGACAGCAGGGCTAATTTTGTTCAGTGGGAGGTGCCAGCATGGTAATTCTTGCCATCTGAGTCCTGGATTAGGTTTGCTGAAATCAAGTGTTGATGTGCAAAGCTGAATTTTTCCAGATTGCCCTGGGACAGCGTTAAGCCTGATTAGAGTGAACCAGATCAAGTCATGGTATCTGTGTGAAGTGTTTCCTTATTAATTTATAGTAGCTTTATGCAGTTCTTGGATGAGAAAATGAAACCCAGGCTGCTGAAGCAAAGGTACCTGCTGTCTGCGCCACAGCATTATTGCAGTTTGGGACTGGAGCTAAGGCCCATTTTGGTGGTTCCAGTCCTCATTGATAGCACAGAGCAAATTCAGACCAAGACAAATAAGCAAAATGTCTCCTTGACATGTAGAAGTGCCTGATTTGGGGGTTTCTTGCTCCCCTTGGTTGTCGTGATGCATTGGACATTGCTGTGGAAAGGGGTTGTAGTAAAGGGTACTCCAGGAAGCCAGGGACCAAGTGCTCTTTGATCCTAAGAAACCCTCTCTGGGGCTCTTTTCAGGGCAGTATCTGAAGACTGCCCTGAAGACTGCCCTGGCAGGCAGGATAAAATTATATGTGCACACCTCTGGCCTGTGAGGGTCCACAGAGGCTGGACTGAGCGTTGCAACACTTATGTCCATCAGGATTTTGAGTTCAGCTACATTACAGGTTAATGTAAATGTATCAGGCTAAAGTGCAGTACGGATGAACTGTACATTTAATTTTGGGACACTGTTCCTTGTTCTTGTTAGCCTAATCCAATGTCCAAGTGGACTCCTGATCAATTCTTCCTGAACAATTTCTCTACATTTCTCTGTAGAGAAATGCCTTTGAGATATCTGCTCTCTTATCCTCTATGGGACGAAGAAGCAATGACAGATACATGGAGCTGACACCACTAGCCTGTAATTGCCAGGATGAATTTAATTGGGCTAAAGAGAACACTCCCTGTAATTGGTCTAAAAAGTTGTGTGTGTGTGTGCGTGTGTGTGCGTGTTGGCTGAGTTTACCTGTGATCCAGATCTTTTCAAATTTGACTCTATACAAAAACTCAATTATCTGTTCACATCTACTGTAGTAATTTCATTCCTACTTTTCTTAATAATACTAAGTTTTTTCTGGAAAATACCTCTGAAATGATAGCTCTCTCTGAGACAAACAAGAACCCATTCATTGACGGGAGATATGGGGAAGAGAGACAAGCATTTTTTAAAAACAGGTTGGAAGGCATTCCATATTTCCTTTCCCATTTGATAGATGTCCATATGGATAGTAAAGGAATCATAACCTCTTTGGGCTGTTGCTCCAAGAAGTCAGTATGGCTGGCACAGAGGTGGTGGTGAGGAGCTGGTGTTGGTGGGACGGGTACCTGCCTTCTGTGCATGGGTGGCAGAGCCCAGTATCTAAAAGCCAACCTAAAAGCCAGGCTTTTTAACTCACAGCCAAGGATTAAAGGCTCCAGCAGACAGGCAGAGGGGGAGGTGTGCCATCTGAATGTTGCCACGCTGGGTACTGAATTTTTCACACCTAACCCTGAACTTCCTACCTCATTGGGTTGCTGGGTTTTTATTTTGGCAAAGCCCTCTCGCAACTTTAACATTCTTGTAATATGGTTTTTGTTGTGTGAATACTGCGGCGCTGTCAGCCCGACACCGAAACGCCATAAATCTGGTGGTCTCGTGCCTGTCCCCCGTGTGCTGCAGCCCACCTCGTAAAACTTGTGCTTAATGAAGTACAGCGCAGCACAACTGGCAGCCTCTGCTGGGCGGCGAAGGCTGAGCACATAAACACACGCCTGCCAGCCTTCTGCCGGGAGGTGCGGCCAGGGACCTTCCGCTGCCCAATGGGGAGAAATTTCTAAGCAGAGGTGACTGAGAAATCTCTTTAAAACTGTAGAAAAATGTTTTATTAATTGTTAAAAACCTGCCCCTCTAATCACGGGCCAGCGTTTCTGGGCCTGCTGGGGAGAGGACACTTTTCATTGAATAAAAGACTGCGCATACTCAGAAGTGTTTCAGAGTAAATTACAATGGAATTGGGAAATGAAATGAAAGAACATTAATAAATTGTTAGTGTGCAATGAAAGCAATACCTTAAGGTTACCCAGAGGCCTTGCTTCCATCTATCTCACTCACAATAAGTAAGAGATCATTAAAATTTATATTTTAATTAACTGTAGAGCCAATATCTGAAGGAACTTTACAAGCATTAATGTATTGTGTCTCCTACTGCTCTTAATTCTTTCTTTTCTAAGCATCCAAACTGAGTGTTGGAGAAGGAGAACGTTTCCAAGTTACATAGCAAATCATGTATTTTGACTCCTGCTGATGCTCTAAACTGGTAAAATGCGTTGATTGTAGACCTACAAACTGTAAGTATTTTAATAAGAGCATTCCCCATGACATCCCTTCACAGTATTTTGCCTTCCATCTCAGCAGCAAGACCATCACTGTGATGCCAGTACTTTTCACATACATCAGCTTATAATAAATCTCTGAAGTTTTTTTCTGCAAGGAGGAAGTTACAATTTCTTCCCTCATGCTCTTCCTGTGAGGCAGTCTGGATCCACCCACACACCATTTAGGGGAGGTAGGCAGTATCCATGCAAGCTCAGGGCACCTTCGTGTGGAGTTGGCAAAACCTGGCTGGCTTGAAGAGCTGGAGAAGGTACAGGTCTTTTCAAGGGGTCCTAATGACCGGTTTTGAGAACATCCAGGCTTATTCTGGATATTTAGAAATTCTGCATTTGGAGGCCAAATTTAGACCTATTCTTTTTCTCTGAGCACAATCATTATTTGAGTAAAAAAGTTGCTTTTATTAAAATGCCAAAATCTGCTGTGTTTCTAGTTGTGAAATTTATTTTCTCTTGGCTTTTTAATGGTGTATAATGACTGAATAACTGCTGACATGTGATTCTTACCATGGGCTTTTCTTCCTACCCTGATGTCCATAAGTTAAGTCATGAGCACTCTCCATGCCCACCCTTGGAGGTTCCCAGCTGTAGTCACTTAAGAAAACCAAGAGCAAACATCCAGGAAAGGCTGGCTAGTGTCATCAGGTTGGAGAAGGCATTGGTTGGACCACGAGGCCCTGGAGCTGTGGCAGTGGAAGCAACATAGGAATTGTGTTCTCCTGTCATCTCAGCTTTTTTTTCAGAGTCTTTTCCATTCACATGAAATTCCTTCAGCATCAATGAAGATTTTGCTGTTACAATAACAACTGAGTAATTCCCAAGGTTGCTGGCATGAGAATTCTATTTAATTACAGCTTTTTTCTTTGTGAGGTCTCCAAGAAAGGCAATTGTTTTCTTCTGTCTGATGTTGGAAGTGGAGATCTAGACACAGGCTGTGGATTTCCTTCACCTTCTGGTCTTGATGGTGAGGAAGAGATCAAGGCCATTATTTTCCTTTCACTCTAGTTTCAGTGCAAATGCATTCAGAGCTTACTGAGTAAACAAAAACTAGTTTCAAGTGCTTGCCCAAACAGATGCTTTTTTGAACAATCCACACTAGTGAAAGCAAAAAATACCTGGTATGGGTACAGATGTAGACATCTGTAAAACAAAAGAAAAAGGAAGAAACTCTTTAATTCACTGAATATGGTTTTGCGCGTTAAAGCTATTGCGATTTCCTTGTTACAGAGACACAGTAAATCTACAGTGGGAAGAGAAACTCAAGGCCAGTGAGGTACTTACCATAAGGACTCCACAGCATGTCAGAGCATTTTTTTGGAGAAATTCATGTTCCCCCCATGTTGCACTGCAATTAATGCAAAGGCGATGGGCCTCAGAAGGGAAAATACTTTGTTTCAGATCTTGCAGGACTGGAGAGGGATGAGGAACAACTAGCACATCCACCAGCACAAAAATGGCAAACTGACACTGGAACTTGGCTTTTCTGTAAAATAATGCTTGTTAACACAGCCATGTGTTACAGAGATGGAAAATCAGATTAAGGTGATTGAGCGTAGTCATGCAGCATCATAATGTGTGCAAATGGCTTAGTGCAAAATAGCGTAAAGTAGATAAGGTGGTCAGGATATTTTTTACCTTTTCATTAGAAAGGTAAAATGAAACTGAAAGGTGGTTTTCTCTGTGTTGTCCTGTGGATATGAACACACAGGAAGTGACCCAGATGACAAGGCCAGAGGCAAGGACAAGAACTGGAGTGAAGGTACTTTGAAAGCTGCTGTGATGTGTTTTTCCCCTGAACATGTGCCCTTCTCAGCCATGTCCCAGGCACTACATTGCTGATGAGCTGCCAGCACCACACACAAGCCAAAAGCTGCAGTGTAGGTGCAGGTGGGATGCTGCAAGGGCACTCTCAGTCACCACCACTGACATATGACCATGCAGGAGGAGGTGTGGTGCTTGGGAGGGATTCACTGGACGGCTTCCAGTCCATGCTGGGATCAGGATTGCTCACACCATGAAGTGCCTATGTTATCTGCCATGGGTGGTGGCTGAGGGGTGGCTGGATTTTGGTGGCCAGGCACTGACATCGGCTGGAAACTGTGCTCCTAAATGTGAACTGTTCCCTTGAACTTTCTTCTGGCTTTAAGTTTCTGCTTCTCCAGAAATACCATTTCTGCCTCAAAAATGGCTAGCAGATGCTTCATAAGTAGCCTGGATGACAGAGTTATCATCATAATTTTCTTTCCTTGCAGTATCAGGCCACATCACGAGATGAATCCTGCCAGTGTAAAGACAGGCAGCATCCTTGCCTCACAATACTTGGTTACGAAAATGCAGTATCTAACCATCTGGGCCCTGTGTGGCCTGTCACTCTTCACTCTGGCTGCGTTCCCTGTGGATGCCTGCCCTTCGTTCACTGCTCCAACACTCCCGTCAGAGTGGGCGGGTAAATGACTCAGATAAAATTTGACTGACTGGTAGAAACCTGGTGTAGGGGTAATTCAAGACAGGGACGTTGGGGAGTCTCTTCTGTTGTGGAACATCAGCAGATGTGGCAGACAGCTCCGTGAGAATGTTCTTTCACCAACTTGCTAATACCCTGGCTAGAATTCAGTATTCATTGACCTCACATTTCATTACTTGAGATTAATCTTGACTTTGGAAAATGTTGTTGAAATAGAAAAGGTAGATCTTCTTTCTAATGCTGTATAGGAAAAAATAATTCAACCACAGGAGCTAGATCTTCCGCTGACAGAAATCAGCATGAGTCCATTGTCCTCATGTGTTGTTATGGTCTGAATACATCTGGGATGTGGAAGAGCTTTTTTTGTGTTATACGGAAAAAGTTGAAGTCAGTGGCAGAAGTCCTGTTAAAAAAAAAAAGGGACAACAAAAGAACCCAAAACACATGTTCCAATTTACAGGTCAGTTGATATACTCCCCTGAGGCTGCCTTAATTTCTAGTTCAGGAATGTCAATAAATCAATGCCACAATCCATCAGTGAGGCAGTATCCAGCAAAGCAGCTGCCATATGAACACCATGCTCACAATCCAAAAATTTGTAGCCAAAAATCTCTCAATACATTTTCTTACTTCATTCATTTCTGCTTTACATAAAAATAGCTGTCGTTTTTGCAATGAATAATCATGTCTGTCTTAAGTTAGATATGTCTACGTGATATGTTTGTTAAGCAAAGTAGATGAGATATGATCCTGTATGGAACCCGTAACGCAATTCTGAATTATGGGTTGTTGGTTTTCTTCTTGTTAGTATATGCTTCATTCTTTAAGCTCAGATTATGTGCTCGTTATATGTAGCTGCAGTCGATGAAGCAGCACTATTACACCAAAAAAAAGAGTGATGATTTTATGCATATACATGACAGGACAATACTCTGCTGTGAATAATAGACGGCTGTAACACAAATAAGGGTCTCTTGAGAGCAGACTTTCTGCATTGTTCTGTGTGCATTTTTTGCTCTATGCAGACTGCCTATAAAATGGTCTCTTATTGGATCCCCGAGGTTTCATTTTCCTCTAATTTGTGCTGAATGCACACGAGCAGGTGAATACAAATTGCTGCCATGACTGGACTCCTGCCATCCACTGAAAATGTAGAGAATCAAATGTCTGCATGATCTGCAAGGCCTGCTTTGTGTTGCCAGGGGGGACCTGGGAAAAGGACATCCTCCAGTGCACCCCAACATCTTCTTGGGAGAAGATAAAGACATCACAAAGACAGAGAGATGGTTGACAGAGAAGCATCAGATGTTCTTCAGACTTCAAAGGCTAACAGAGTACCCTCTCAGATCTCTAAAAAGATCTGTAACTTTAGAAAACTGAAGCGTCCAGCTTCAAAAAGGTATTTTGGGGCACTGCCTGCATGGTATCTCTCATGTTGGATACTTCCTATGGAGATCATAAACTAAACAAGCAGATCCTGGAGCAGAGGAACTAACACAACCTGGTTTCCTGCTAACCTGTCTCACAAGGTCTCTTCCCCTCTGGATTCTGTCTCAGAAAAAGCATACGATAAAGCATTTATCTTAGGGGAGACATAAAGAACAACAAATGCCTTTCTCCTCTTGGTCACAGAGGCACAAAAAGCTGTGAAGTACTGGAGACTGTGGCCCCCAGTGTCAAATCTGGTCAAGACAACTAATGAGAGTTAGGAGTAGGGAACCGAAACAGACAGACACAGCATGACTGCACAGACCTTGTTTCCTTAGGAAACTGAGCTCAAAACAAAGCTCGCAAGTCTTGTATATTTATAGTGAAAGAGGTGGGGGGCTTTCCTTTCCAGAGGAAATGCACTGCTTTTTTGGGCCTGATCCTCACTTTACTGGAAGCTACATTGGCTCATGTTCCCTCAGATCTTGTCATGTTTTTCTCAACCTGGAAGCCCATGGAAGTTCTGGAAGAAATTAATAGGGCCTGCAGAGGTATCAGGCAATGCCTTAAGCACTCCAAGTGAACATTTATCTATGTATTAATGCTATGCATAAGGTAAGGTACTTATGATATATAAAGGATCATAGAATGGTTTGAGTTGGAAGGGACCTTAAAGATCATCTCGTTCCAACCCCCCCGCCGTGTGCAGAGACATCTTCCACTAGACCAGGTTGCTCAAAGCCCCATCCTAACAGCCTTTGACCATTTCCAGAGATGGAGGCATCTACAAATTTTCTGGGCAGCCTGTTCCTGTGTCTCATCACCCCAACAGTAAATCATTTTCCCCACTGTCTGTTCTAAGCCCATCCTCTGTCATTTTAGAGCTATTGTCCCTTGTCAGGTGACAGGCTTTTGTAAAAAGTCTCTCTGTGGTTCTCTTGTTGGGCCCCCAAGAGTCAGACAGCTGAGGTAAGTATCAGCAGAAGAGAAAGGACCATACTGGAGACAAGCTGCTCCAGCTCCATCCCACACTGCAAATCAGAAGGTACTAACATGTCACCAATTTCAAGTTTGCACCTTTTGAGTGGTATGATGGTAGCTGCCTGTAAGAGTCTGGTGTTCCCTTTTGCAGGTAGGAAATGTAGAAAGCAGAGGGCAAGACTGAGGCAAAGTCAGCCCAGATGTGGTAGAGACCAGGTAAATTTTTTCTGCTCTCAGATTAGAAGATGCCTCCCAAAGGAGAGATGAGCTGTATGATCTAGAAGAGGCAGTATTGTTCATTGAGCTAAAGCACCTGGAAATGTAGAATTTTCTGCTCTACTACAAGCTTGGAAGTCTCTACATGCCTCAGATGCAGCCCAGTCTCTCAGGGAAGTCAAGGGATGTGTAGGTATTGGGATACTAAATACCAGAGAGTTATTAAACCTGATCCCTGACAATGAAACATCACTCCCAATTTAAAATTTGTTGGACTTATTTTGTATTTCATGTTCTTGTGTTTAAATATTGGCTGTGCAATGGCTGTACTCTTAATACCCAAACTAGGCTTACGTTACTAGTTAAACATTATGAAGCATTTTTTAAAGACCTTTAAAATAGAGAGTTACTTGTTATATGGCTAAGCTTTTGTTATTTGGTCTTTCATCCAGAAGTATTTGAAAATCTTAAAAAAAAAAGTATTTCTGCCTCAACACACTGATCTTGTGTCTACTGATCAAAAATGCAGATTAATTAAAACTGTCCACCTTGGCCAATTCTTTACGTTTCTTGACAGCCCCCTATAGCCCGGACTGCATAATTGCCTATAAGTTTTCTTTTCAGCATGTGGTTTCCAAAGGTAAAACAAAGCACTCTGAGATATTTTTAATCTGTCACGCTACCTTCTCCACTCCTTTTCTTTAGCTTCTTACAGTCATTCCTTCCTGTCCCTTCTCTGGAACTGAATGTGAGATTATTTCAGTTAATTCCATGGTGATACTGACACAAGTTTTGTTGTAAAACAAAGCAAAAGAATTGTTTGAATTTCTCACAGTTTACTCTTGCAGCAGCATGTGCAGGCCTGTTTCTGTGTTTTAAGGTAGTCATTGTTTCACAATGACTGTTTTAAGTCCATGACCAACACATATTCTTAACCACAATTTATTCGAGATTTCACCATGAATCTTGTCCAAGATTTACTGACTTGTACTGTCAACAGTACAATTATATTGTGGTGTTTCATGAATGTCTGAGGAGTTACCCCATTTGCTACGAATAGTAGCAGATTATAGAAGAGGAACTCTTTGTGGTTGTGAGCAAAAGTTAATAAAAGTTGTGTCTTCCTCTTCCTTTTGTGGCTACTGTTCTTCCTGACACTGATTTTTCATTGCCTTTCATTAAGATCTATTTAAGAATTAGCAGTCTGATTACCTTCCTTTGCATAATGTCATGGACTTTATGTCTCGGTGGGGAGTCATGCTGGCTTTTGGCAGTGGAAGTGCTAACACATTCTGAGAACAGTGTCACAGAGGTAACAGAACAACGTGCTTTCTATTGCACAACACAGGTCTGTACACATCTCTGTACAGCTCTGCAACGAAGAAAATACAAGGGTCTGATACTTCTCTTGCTTCTGCTGGACTAAGTGGGAAGAAACCTTGTAGGTGTCAATGCAGTCATATGAGTGCAAGTGAATTGCAAGCCTTGGTGTTTTTAATTTTGCATAAGAGGTGTTTTTAATAGCCTTCAGTCTTCTTGGCATGAACTGCACTCATGACTCAAGACATCTGTGGTGGGCTGAATTTATGCTGTGCGTCAGTTTCATCCAAGTGGGATTTAATGCATGACTTGTAA
Organism: Erpornis zantholeuca; assembly: GCA_013400515.1. NCBI lineage: Eukaryota > Metazoa > Chordata > Aves > Passeriformes > Timaliidae > Erpornis > Erpornis zantholeuca. Next base: position 49,940 of record VZTN01028726.1, read on the forward strand.
ATGTTCACACATGTGTCCACTGACCTCTGCTGTGCAAGTGCCACTGGAGTCGCAAACAGGACGTTAGTATCTGAGAACCAAGGTGCTTTCTAGGACTATTGGTGTTGGCAAGGCCAAATACAGAAGCCTTGTACAGCCCCTAGTGCAACACATGACTGGAAACACGCGATCCACACCACATTCAACCTCTCCTGTTAAATTTGTGCCTGAGTGAGGGTGTGATTTATTGCAGAGTGATCAGGTTAATGTGTGTGTCTATACTCAAGCTCGGAGTGAGAATAACAACATGAAGACAATAACAATGGAGTTTCATTCACAGACAATAGGTTTGGAGCCTTTCAATAAAACACAGCACTGTGGATGAAAGGGGTATTTAGGAAGTTTCTGTGTATATGGTGTTTGTGCTTTTGTCGCTGACTTACTTCCAATAAGACAAATAACAAGGAAATTACAGCATTTTTATAACCAGTACAGTGAAATGGTATTTAAAACCCCTTTTATTTCAACATCAAAGCATACATAAAAGAATGATTTGTTCCCAGTGGAATAGCAAGACAAGACAGGACCCTTCACTGTCTTTTAAAGCAAAGGGGGTTTTCTTGCCAAGAACTTGAAGAAAATAGACCTGCTCAAAATGGTGAATTGATGCTTTTCAGCCCATTAGCAAACTAATGCCCTCAATATGAGGAAGAGTCAAAGCATTGTTTGTTTTGAGAGAGAATAAAGATTAACAAGGTAAATTACATGGAAAAGAACCAGAAATACTTGCTTATCAAATACATATTGTAATCATATTTTTTTCTTTAAAAGCTTAAAGGAATACCAACATACAATCAAAGAGGAAAGCATAGCAATTTAAGGTCCAGGAGTAATTTTCCTCATTAAATCAGTTCCAAATCCCACTGCAATCAGCACAGAGCTCTTCTTTGACTTTTCCTTTCTCCTTCCCCTGCGCCATTTTCACTGCATTAAAATGGTGACATAGGTGAGTCTGTAGGAACAGCATGCTCCGTGCCTTGCCTGTGTGATGTCTTGCCTATTGGAAAGAACACATTGGTGCAAGGTCCCATTCCACCCAGGCTGTGTCTTGAAAAGGCTTTGGAGGAGGCTTGGCTGAAGGGCACCCAGGCCAGCCTGGTCCAAAGGGATTAAAGGGCAGTGTGGGCCTGGGCTGGAGAAGAAAGATGTGTCTGGTGCCTGCTGCACCTGCCAGCCTCCAAGGACCTTTCCCGCAGCAGCCGGCACGTGCAGAGTGTCAGCCGCTGCGCTCCCGGTGCACGTGTGGGCAGCCATCACAGGCCCCGGCACTTTGAACAGCCACTTTGTAGATGAGTAGGGAAGAGGTAAACTGAGAGTGTGTGCGTGTGTGTGTGTGTGTGTGAGGGGAAGGAGGGCGGGGAGGAAGGAAAAGAAATGTGAGAGAGCTTTAGATGTAGTCCAAGAGTCCATCTGGTGGGTCCTTCTGATGTTCCCTCAACGGAGCCCTCCCACTGAGAAGGATCCCTCCTTTTCTCCCTCTTCTGCCAAAAACTGAGTCAGAGGCTGGTTTTGTTAGAAAGGGTTGTGAAAGCTTTGTTCATCCTCTCCCCACAGGGGAGTAGAGTGTTCGTTTCTATAGGAGGATATTTAGGCTATCTGAGACTTGGTTGTTCTGATTCACTCAAAGCTGAACAGCCTCAGCCTGGGAAAAGAGCTGTAAGGCCCCATACTAGAAAAGGCCTGACCTTGTTTCAGCTCATAAGCTGGCTGCTGAATCAAGGGGTACTTTTGGTAGCTGATTAGCGTTCCTAATCACAGTTCAGGTTGCTCATTTATCCTTAGTGAGGGAGAAGGAGTAGGGGGAAATATCTGCTGTGGGCCCAGCAGCTAGGCTTTTGACCTGCTGCTGTTCCAAGTGGAAGAAAATGCCTTGCTGCATGCCTGGTCTCTTCTCAGCAGACCTGATGAGGGATGGGAATTCAGGCTTCCCTTATGCACCTCTTTTTCACACTTTCTCCCCAGAGTCTGTGTCCACAAGGTTCTCCTTCTGGTTGTGCTGGTGGCTTTTACAAGGTTTTGAGTGACCTTCTTGTTTTCCCCTTGCTCCCAAGCCCTGTGCAGCTCCCAGTCACTGCTGGAGCCACAGGAACTAATGTTACTGGGCTGCTTCTAAATCACCACTTTGGAAAACGAGCTTTCTTGTTTACTACAGGCAGGATTTTGACTTTTAAAATCTGCTATATTTTTTAGAAGGTGGGGATTGCATTTTACAGGTGTTCATTGGATGGGGGGGATTAATGTAATACACAATGGGGAAAGAACATTTGGTGTAATAGAGCTCAAAGGAGTTGTAGAGAAGATAAAAGAAGCTGAAGGAATGGAATGAAAGTAACAGACTTCAGAAAGACTTTCATGAAAGTCTAGAGGAATTAAAAATTACATAGGAGAATAAGAAATAAGAGAAATTTGCTCTTCTACTTTCTTTTAAAAACACCATTTTTTCCCCCATTTTACTTTCAGTTTGTCACTTATAGGTTCAAATTAAATTTGAACAGATATGCACCAGCTATTTAATTTCCAAACTCCTGAAGAAAGAGCCTGTGTTTCCACTGATATAAAGTGACACAAAACTACTCTAAAATGAAGGAATTGTACAACAGAGCTATTTATCTTGCCCATTTAAGATAGGAAAAGGTTTTAAATGAAAATGTAAACAGGTTTAATGACTTGACTATAGGAGGATGCCAAAAAAAGGTTACTTCTGAAATAAGTAGTAAGTCTTGAAATCAGGAAATAAAAAGAAAAATGAAATGCTGTTAGTGTTGGGACCTCATAGCTGGCTGGGGGAAAAAATACAAAGCAGGGATGGAGTGAGATAAATCGGGGTTTGAAGAGTCTTGCATCCAGTAGTAATTTTAAATATTTTAAAAGAAAATATAAGGAATTTCATATTAGAAAATTACTGGTGGGTGGTTTCTTTTGTTAGTACAGTGCTCCGTTTGCTTCTCAGTGAAGGGTCTGGGCTCAGACTTGGCTCACAGAAAGGAGATACAGACACACCTTCCTGCAAATGATGGGAACAGAGGGTCAGCTGCCCAGCACTGCTGTAAGTCCAGGCATTTCCCGTGGTGTCAATGGAGCAATGCCAGATTATATCAGCTGAAGACCTGACCTAGAGTTTCCAGCCAGCTGAGGGGCTCTGGTAGGGTCAATTTTGTTGTATTTTTTTTTTCCCAGTGCTTAGCAGCTTACTTGGGTAACCTTGGTGGGCATTTAGGACACAGAGCCCCTGCCACAGCTCAGGTGTCCAGTAAGGCTGTGTGCAGACACCTCTTACAGAGAGCGGGGTGGGAAGGGAATGCACATCTCTGTGTGTGTGCAGCCACATGCCCCATGCCCAAGCAGCTAAGAGCAGGGCCTGCATCTACGTGGCAGAGAGGAGGCAAGAATCTCACACGTCCCACAATTTTTCCAGTTGCTCTATTCCTGAAAGTCAAAAGGCCTTTCTCTTTTCTAAGTCTTTTTCCATGTGTATGTACATCTTTTTTACTCTTAGCCCCTTTCTGTACTTGATTTGAGCTCTTCTTACCCTGACATTCCTGTTTTGTTTTTTTCTTTCCCTTCAAAGGCCAAGTGACATCATTCAGCGGGAGTTTTCTCTTTCCACTTCATCCTGGACTGCTTTAAATGGTGTTTTCTTTCTTTCCCTAGTGCTCCAACAGGAATAGTCTCCTACTGTTCCCTCTGCCAACACTTGAAGAATTTTTCTGGTAATTTCTGCCTCCAGTTATCACATCCAAGTCTCTGGGCTGACCCCATTTTGCTCACGGTCCCTTGGCCTGTTCCAAATCCCCTCAGCAAGCTCACCACCTCATACCATTCATTCCCTGTCTCCTTGGCTCTTCATCTCTGTGCTGTCTTCATCTCTTCTTTTCCCTCCAGAGGTGGTTGAACTCCTCAAGCCCTTTGCATTTCATACCTTACTGAAAATAGTGCTTTTATTTCTGCTGTGTTCTTTCCTGCTCTTGGTGATCTGCCGTGACTGTTCCTTTTGTTCTGCTTTCCCAGCCCTGCCTCAGGGCCTCTTTCCATGCTGCCTTCTGATTAATGTGTGTCAGTGCCCTCCATTTCCTTCTTCAAATCACTTCTTGAAAGCCCTCCTATTTTATAAAATGCAGCCATTTGAAAGGTGCTCGTTGGGGCTGGACAGGAGCTGTTCCACCTTATTTGACAGGATGAAGCCAGTACAAAACCAGTAAAACCATTGCTTTCACACTTGGTGTCACCACTGTTACCCTCTCCGCTTTGCGCCACCAAGCTCTGTGGTGCCAGTTTTCACCTGTGCCATAGACATTGCTTAAAACATTGAGAAGCAAGGGAGGAAAATTGGCTTGATGTGCCAATTTTCAAAAAATTGGCTTGATGTGCCAAACTGTGCTCCCCTAATTTCCTGATCTTGCACGGGGAAGGGTGCATGCAATTGGTTTACTGAGGTTTTGTACCACACGGGCCACTACCTTAGATGCCATAATCTCTTCCCATGCTCCCTACTTCTCTTCCAAACATGCCAGTCATGCTCAATTGCAGAAAAATTAAAAGGGTGTGAATTCTTCCCACCACAGAGGCCCTGCACCAAGCAAGCATTTCCCTCACATGGAGGAAGCCCCAGATGGCCCAAGCTGGGGCCTTTGGGCCGAGGCATCACTTTAGATTTTTGCTTAGCATTGTGTTTCTCCAAAGGCAGCAAGCAAAGTTTCAGAGCTTTATAAATATAATTAGCTCTAATAACTCAGTTATAATAATGCTTTTTTAAATTAATTTATTTATATGAGGATAAATATGCTGCTTGTGTTTAATAATTCTAGTTTAAAGACATCTCTTTGCAAACCTCCTTCAAATAAAATTGCAGTTATCCCTTTTCCTAGGAAATGGTTTATGAGTATATATTGGATCTACTCTTACATTTTTTTCTTCTCTCTAATCCAGCCAAACCCTTATAAGCAGTATTTTACTAATATAGGAGCTGTGTCTCGCTGATATTATGAGCAGTTCAACCTGACTGTGTTTGGGGGTATTTATTTTGGCTGTTGCATCATCACATATTTAGACGAGAGGAAATAGCTATGTGCCTTCTAAATTGCTAACACTAACGGGAGCACTTAATCTTTAGAATATCTTAACTATAAATCCAACATCAACACATGTGTCAGAAAACACATGAATTCTTTGTGCCTAAATATTCAATGATCATGATGAATGCTTAATGCAAAACACACATGAGGTGTGTGGAAATGGAATACCAGTTGCTTTAGTTCCTATTAAAGAAGGTCAGAATCCACATTTAATGATATGCCTGAAAAATCCTTTGTACAGCTCCTGAGCTATTGGTTTCTTTACTGCTTGCTTGCTGCAAGTTTCCCAGCATCACAGGCTCTGCCTTTCTGCCCACTCTCCAGCCGACAAGTCAGTCACCCTAGGCAAATCAAACCTGGGGGTGGAGACAGTGGCAGTAAAAAGAAGAGACTGTGGCCTGCCAGCCTCTCACTTCCAGCTGAGCTAGCCAGCAGAACACAAGGAGATCTACACAAGTGGCAGGGTAAAGAAGCTCATTTAGCTGCTGAGGGTGAAGGCAAGACAAGGCCTTACAGGACCAGGAACCAGTTCTTCAGTGCCTTCTCCCTGCCTTGTGCTGGGAGACTGGGCTCACCAATGCTTGGAGCCACCACGGGTCCCCTCTGCCCTGGGACTAGTGCAATGCTGAGATTTCAGAAGTAGTTGTCACCTGAAAAGCTGAGCAATTAGGCTCCAGATATACAACAGTACTTAGCTAAACCTACCTTTGGGAGTCCCCCTTGGCCTCACTGTAAATAAGCGTGGCTGAGAAGCCTGTGAAGTCTGAGCTGCACACCTCTGGGGATCCAGCTTGTGGCCTTGGCTCCTACTCTTCTGTTATTTGGTGTTGTTACATTTCCTTGGGAAAAGGCTTTTATGCAAATGCTGCTTCACCAGTTGCCAAAGCAATGCTTTCTTGCACTCACTGCTACGGTGCTTTGCTCCACACACACCCTCCTTAAATTTACTTGTGGTTTGTATCTTTCACATTTCCTCTAAGTATGATGCACACACAGTATTCTCTAAAATGTACTGTGAGTTGAAGACTCAGTTTTTATCTCATTCCATTAATATATTTTACTCTTTTCCTCTTCAGAGAAAGCCGTCTCAATAAATCTACTGCACTTTCCCTAGATCCCTTATCTACACAGTAGAACAGAAATTGTACTCTCTCTAACAGCAAGAGTTTGTGAGTGTTTGCAATCTCGTTACATACCTTCTTTAAAACAGATTCGTATGCATTATTTATTTAGCTTTCTTTAGCATTGCAAAAGAAAAAGGTCAGTATCACCGAAGAAATGCCCAGGAAGTTCAGATATGTCAGGTTAAAAGTCTGAAATCACAAACAGCACTTAAAACCATTTTGACTCTTCTGAGCAAAGAAACACTGGCCATAATCCTGCAGCCACTGACACTGGAGCAGGTGCAGGGATGTTTATTCCATAGGAAAATACATATCCTTCTATTTTTTTTTTTCATTTTGTTCCTATCCAGAGATAACTTCACTGTAAAATTCTACAGATAAATAATTTGTCTCACACCATGTTTGACTGTGGAGGATATATGTGCCGTGGAAGTACTGTTCTGGCAGTGTAAACTAAGTGTAATAAGGACTCTCAGGATGCAAAGATTTATCTATTGGCTAGCCAGGAAAGGCCTTAACTAGGACACTGCAAGTACTAGTTGATACAGAATTTACACAGTTCTGTTTTCTCAATGGTGATATTTTATAGTCTACTGTTCCCGGGAAACAATATTCTTGATCTCCTTTAAGCTGGGAAGGTGGCACTCAAGAGCATTTTTGTGAAAATGTTATATTCAGACCAAGAAGAAAAAACTACAAGAAACCTTTAGAACCTTTATCTTCTATAGAAGATACCTTTATTTAAGGGCCTTACAATTCAGATCAGAAACTCTGTGAACAGCATTTCTTGTTTCAGAACGAAAAGTGGCAAGACATTATCCCTCTGCAATCTTAAAACTCACTCCCCTGGGGTTTGTCTTGCAGAGAAGTGCTCCTGTATTATCCACCCTTTCAAAGCCTTTCCTGACCTTGCAGGGACAGTGCCAGGGGGTGTGCTATGGGATCCATATGACACTTCTGAATACCAAACTGAGAAAATCCAATTTAAATTGGGAAAGGAATGATGATCCTCACCACCTTTTAGGAAGATCAGCTGTCTGTTTTTACTGATGCAATCAAAGAAATGCGGTTGGTGTCTTGGTTCAAAACACTGTACCTTAAGCAAAAGAGAGTTAATGTTTCAGCTTTTCTGGCAGTGGTAAATGGCCACTGATTCTTTTTAGTAACTGATATACTAGGAAAAAAATGCTCCATTTTTTGGTGTAGCAGCTATTCTGTGATGTGCATGCGTGGATTACACAAGGAGGTGAGTGATTCTGGAACTTAGCACCATTTTATAACTTACCAGCATTACAATTAAGGAACACCTGGAATGGCAACTGTCCTTCCCTCATATCTCTTTTAGACCCACCTTTCTTTTTTGCAATTACACTTGATGTTATTTAAGTCTCTTGTTTTCTTTTCATTCAAGAATGAACCTTGTAATGGTTCAGCTTTATTCCTGACTTGTCAAATGCAGATTTAGACATGGTGTGAGCCACCCTAGATCCTATAACCAGAAATAACTCACAGGTCATTTAAATTGTTTTTCAGCCACAGATACATGATTAATAGAGACTCAAATGAGAAGGTCCCATCTGGGCTGTCATGCTGGATTACCTGCATTGGTTTTCAAAGCAGAGGGAACCCAAGTTGCTCAGCAGGGAGCTGGGAAAACTGCAAATTCTGGCACCTGCCATGACTTCGCTCTAACCAATAAACCCAAAACAGGTTTTCTTGGTAAATATTGGATTAAACAGAGACTTCTGGGATTCAATTTTTCTTGACATAGTACAGGATAATGCAAAGTATGAAGTAATGTCTTCCCATTCCTCCATTTTGCCATCACTGTTTATAAAGCCCAGGTGGTGATGTCTCATTTTAGAGGAAAGCATACATTACTGAAAACAGGTGTGTACTCCTTGCATCTTTTGGAAGTGGTGCCTCAGTCCATGGTATGCATCATGAAATGCAACCATTCTGGACTCTCTCCTGCTTACCTGGGATTTGGAATGTTTAAATTCAATGTAATTCATACTGCGTAGATTTTCAGTAGTCAGGTACTATTTTAAATAACCAAGCACATGTATTACATCCCACTTACAGAGCCTTTCCTATTCCTGGGCCCACACAGGCACTGTATGAGAGCAGGAATCTGTGTGCTTCCTTATGATACAATTTTCCTCAGTGCCCCTTTTGCAAGGGTGCTTGGATTAAAATTGACCTTGAAAAAAATGTAGACCTTCTTTCAAAATATAGCCACTGAGTAGAATGGGAACATCACATGCATCCTAAATTATGTGATGTTCCCATACTACTACAAATTATGCCAGAAGCAGTTCTGGCAGTACACTTGGTGACAGACTCTCACTTGACCAAACAGAAGAGCTGTGGTAGGTAGACAAGCTGGATGGTCTACTGTTTATTTGCCATTTTCATTAGACTGCATTAAGACTGAGAGAAAGTGCTCAACTCATGTGTCAAAATTATTAGTTTTCCCACTTCAAAATGTGTTGTTGTTACAGATTTTGCCAGGTGGTATTGATAAATATATTTCTCTAGTGTGTGAAGAAATGTTTGGTCTTGGGAAAAGATTACTGTGTGGTGAGCAGGTTTTGCTGTTCAGAATCTTGTGAAGAGGCAGCAGTCCAAAGTGGTCAAAGTAAGCAAAACAGTGTTTGCTGCTTCCCTGGTTTTCTGATTAAAGGAAGCCTTTGAGGCAGAAATGGGTTTTCTTTGACATTCCTGAAAGAATAATTTGTTTGCACATTCTCTGACTCGTTCTGTGCTGAGACTGGCGTAGATGGGTAAATAAAACAGTTGATGTTTTGGGGTTGGCTAGGCCAAATATCACTGAGGTTTTTTTCCTTCTCTCCAGAAAATCAAATTGTGCTGCCATTCAGAGACAGGACAGGAATATCATCTGACAGAAGATGTGTACTATCAACCGCATCATTAATGGAGATATGCTTTATGTGTAGTGCACATTCCCTAGCCTGGCTGGTATGCTAGTCTTATTTCAGGATTCCCATGTGATCTTGAGGCCTCAGCATATTCATATCCTTCTTTCCTGTGGAGATAGGAGCTGATATTCTAGTCCCATACAAACAAAATTGCCCTCAGTGAACCACAGTGTGCCATATGGCCATGGAAATACATGATGGAGAGCACGTCGGAGAGAGCAATCAGTGCTGTAGTCTATCACATCTCTCTACCAGCAGCTGTTTCTTGCCAAGCTCGTTATCTGCAGGTCTCCTCTGCTCTCTGCTCAGTTGGGTCTCTCTAGGATCATGAGCAGCTAACGTAGGACAACACTAAGTGATTCTAAACAAACTTTAGCAATGTATCTGCTTCTGATTTTGCCTGGTACCCTATGACCTTGATTCCAAGCATTAATAAAAATATACTGTGAACACGGCATGTCTTAATACTCCCTTTGGAATTCTGTGGAAGAAAAGCACAATGGTTTTCTTCCACAGAAGAATTCACTGTTTGCTGTACAACACCAATACATGTATTGTCCATATAGCTTCTGTCTCCTTATGAGGCAGCACTGATGTAGGCAAGTGTACACCTATGTAGAAAAGTGTATTAATCACCAGTAATTTTTACCAGCCCTTCCCTAAGAAAAAGATTCAGCAGTAGCATTCAGTTTAAAAATCCTAGAAGTTCTGAAAAAAACCCACAAAAATCCCACCTATTTCAGATAAAATACTAAACTGTGTTTTACCTGCTGTACAGTCTCCACTAAAATTCATGGTAAAATGAATACTGAGGAACTCAGTCCTTATACATGCTATGACCATAAGATGGAGATATTGGGCTACAAAAGAAATAATGTAATTCCCTCACCACTTTGGTTAGCGTGGGTTTATTTAAAGAAAAATGATGATGATTAGCTGAAATAAGTGTTGTGGTAGGGATTATACACCAGCCAAACCAGGATGGCAGAGTACTAGGAATGCAAAATTTTGCTTGTAAAGCGAACTATTAGAAGTGAAAATGTGAGTTTGGTATTTTAATAATTTCAGTAGTGGATTATGTGTGCCTTTGTTTCACAAAAATAGGTTGAAATGCCAGGCTCCCAATTAACAGAGATGCTTTCCTTTCTGATGAGTGAGAAGATATTTGTGTTCTCAAGGCAGGTAAAATGGCTTTTACACAATGTACGCAGATATTTTCTAATCTTCAAGGCCATCATAGCAGCATAGGATCTATCTTGTACTTCACTCTCTGCAAGAGGCTCTGGATCTCCAGTTACTGCATGGAAGAAATATTTTGTGGCATTAAGAGAAATGGTTTTTGGGGAAAAACTGGAAGGGACCAGTTTCAGATATCAGCTCCTGAGGCACATCTCAAACAAACAACCTTCGCCAGCATCTGGGTAGTAATTTTATTAGTGAGAGAATAATATTACTTTGAAAAGCATCTTAAAAATATTACCTTCTTGCTCAGACAATCTACTTCTCTCTTTAGACTGACAGTCCATTGTCCCCTCCTTAACTTGCCTCAGTCTGAGATAATTGGCCCCAATTCTTGGTCATGTGTCACCCTCAGAAATGTCTGGAAAGTTTAAGTCATCTGTACTGGGTTTGAACTCAGTGCATGCAATATATTTGACCAAGCAGAAATGAGGGCTTGATTTAGTTGATTGAAATTTTAAATTATTAGCGGTTAAATACTAATGGTGGAGGAGGATGATTATGTAAGGTGAAGGTTGTTTTCTTAATAGCAAAGGAAATTACTGGAAACATAATTCCATCAAGGGCACAGTGGATTTGCCATCAGTCGAAATCTTATACCCAAGTGCAGACACCTCTCTAAGAGTGATGGTTTGTTCACTTGGAACGTCTGACTTGTGTGTGTGAAGAAGCCATGAACGAAACTCTGTGGCCTGTGTACTGCAAGAGATTAGATGAAATGATTGCATGGGTCACAAGATTACAGAACAGCTGAAGTGGGAAGGCAGATCTGCAGACCATTTAGTTCAAAGCAGTTTCAGCTACAGCAAATTTCTCAGGACTATGTCCTGTTGAGTTTTGAGTATCTCCAAGGATGGAGACTCTGCTACCTCTCTGGACAGCCTTTGACAGTGTCTGACCACACTCACAGTAAAAAAAAAAAAAAAAAAAAAAAATTGTTTTGTTCTTGTTTTTAAATGGAATTTCTTGTATTTCACTTTGTGCCCATTTTCTCTGGTTCTGTCCCTGGGTACCACTGAGAAGGATCTGGTTCTATCTTCCCTCCTTTCAGGTATTTATCCAGATTGATGAGATTCCTCCGAGCCTTCTTTACTCTAGAATGCACAGTCACAGCTCTCCCAGCTTCTCCTCATATGAGAATGCTCCAGTGCCTCACCATCTTCGTGGCTCCCTGATGAACCTGTTCCAGAACGTTCATTCATCTTTGGTCCTGGGGAGCCCAGATCCAGACCCAACACTCCATATGTGTCTCACCAGTGCTGATCAGAGGAGAAGGATCATACTGCTTGACCTGCCAGTAATGCTTTTCATAGTGCAACCCAGGGTACTGTTGACCTTCTTTGCCTTGTGGGTTCATTGTTGGTTCATGGGGGCATCTGGGGGTCCACAAGTATCCCCTGGATACTTCTCTGCAAAGCTGATATCCAGCTGGCCAGGCTCCAGCCTGTATTGGTGCATGGGGTTATTCCTCTCCACATATACTTCCCTTTACTCGACATCATGAGGTTCAGGTTGGTCAATTTATCCAGCCTGTTGAGTTCCTCTGAAAGGCACCAAACCCACCTGGTGTATTGGCCACCACTTTATGGGCATGAAGGACCATGAGTCACTTCATTGTAGAAGGCCATCAGGTCAGTCAGGCATGATTTCCCCTGCATAAATCCACAGTGAATACTCTCAATCTTGTTCTTTATGTGTTTGGAAATTATCCAGGATATTTTGATTCATCATATTCACAGGGATGAAGGTAAGATTGTAGCTCTCCAGGTAATCTTTATTGCCACCCTGGAAGCTAGCAGTGACATTTTTATCCAGTCCTGAGGAGCTTCCCCAGTTGCCACGACTTTCCCAAGATTATCAAGAGTGGCCTCACAATGATATGTGCTCAGCACTCCTGTCCCTCAGTGATGCCTCAGCACTCATGGCTGCATCCCATCAGATCCCACAGATTTGTGTGGATTCGATTTGCTTAAATATTGGCTGACTGGGTTCTCCTCTCCTGAGGGTAAATTTTTCTTGCTCCAGACTTTCACATCATGACTTATTCTTCCTCGTTTGTAACAGGTCCAACAGAACATCTCCCCTCAATAGTCCCTCAGCCACCTGTGTCAGGAAATCCTTTCTGTATGAGAATGGATCTCAAAGATTCATGACTCCCTGAACAGGGAAACTCATTTTCAGCAGTTGTCTGAATTTTCCATATTAGCAATAAGTAAAAAAATGTCTCCAGTAAATGGATCAGAGTTCATGGGGAGAACAAATATAGTGAAACCCATAATTCTACTTTTACATTCATTCTTCTGGCTAGAGCCATACTTCAGGAATTCTGTTTCACAAAGTATAATTTAAATTTTCTGTCCATTTCTGTGTTAATAGCAGTAACTAAATTTCAGCCTAGGAATATACCTGTGACCATGAATTTAAAGGGAAGTTCTCTTCGGGAAAGTAATTGATTTATGACAAAGTGGAAGGGTGTTGAACATAATACAACCAGGGCATCTATTTCAAGTTTGACAAGTGACAAGTGTATAAAGATGCCCTTATAAGAAGGCTGAATGGTTTAATATTTTTACATGATTGCTTCTTTAGTGCTAAACTAGGAGTTACCTAAATTAATTTGGGGGATTTTAATATAAAAGAAGAAATCAGGGGGAGCACTGCTCAAAGAAATTAATAGAATTTACCATTTTAGAATGGTAAATTAATAGAATTTACCCAAATTTATTATTTGGGATAAGGAAAATGCTGGTAGTTGCCAAAGGTGGAAACCCAGTGTCCCCAACCCGTGTATGGAGGCAATAGGAGAAACAGGATCCCCCTTGGAGAAGCCAAATTTGTGTATGCTCTGGGCAACTCAGTAATGCCATTTCCTATATATGGGTGTGATTGATGTCTNACTGTAAACCATCATCTTGGGGAGGTGGGGGCAAGCTTGGGGAAATTACATCATTGGCTGAAGTTCTGGTTGGTGAATTTATGCTGATATAAAAGTGTGAAGAACTCGTGACCTGTCATTGTCCATTTTGGGATCCATTGAGGCAGGACCCTCTGGAGCCCAGAGTGTACCTCTGAAGGCCTGTCAAATAAATACCTCCTTTATTCCTTTATTCCTGTCTAGTCTCTGTTTCTAGGTAGCCACTTAAGGCATCATGATCAGCCATATTGAACACAAGGTGAGAGCCCCCCTAATCCTCAATGCTTTCTTCTCCTCATCTGTTTTCCATAAGAAAGTAGCCTCAGCAAGGAGAAGAGAGAGACCATTACAGCAGATGATCCTCCTGGATGATAAAGGTGCTGGGAATATGGGGTACCCCTAGAACCAAAATGCATTTCCTGCTGTGAAACTCCTTTAAGGACTCTCCCTCCTCACCATGCAAGTGGCATGCACAGATATGCAGACAGGTACAGCACCGCACACTGACCCCGTGGGAGCTTAGTTCTGCAAACCACGGTGCTTATTTCTGCCTGTCCATCTGGACTTAGGTGTTTGGTGCAGTTATGTTTTCTTCTGTGTGAAGATAAACAGTACTATTGACACTGGAAATTACTCTCACCGAAGAGATTTTGAACTTTAGGCAGCCAAGCTGGGGAGTATTGGTGTGAGCAATCCATCTGGAGTTGTATGATAGATGGGAACACAGTCAGGAAAGCACCCGGGTGCCCTGACACTGAGCCCATGCCTCCTCCCCTTTGCAGCCACTGCACTCCTCAAGGTATTTTATTGCTTATGTCTTTCAGGACATGTGAAAAAGGCTTAAAATACACAAGACAAATTATCTGACATGATTCTCTGGAAAATGTTGTGTATCTTAAATGCAGCCAAAGTGCAGAGTGTATGCCAGTTGTAACAGTAATCACTCATTTTGTGTTTTGACCTAGCTGAGAAATTACAGACTTGGAAAGGAGTAATTTGAATGTAAAAATCCTTGCTGTTTCAAAGGTTTTCTTTATTTTTTACCCTTCTGGGAGCAGCATGTACTCTGTAAGCTTTTTCTCCACTTGTTCAGAACACATCCTATTTCATCTGGTCCTACTTTCCTAAGGCAGTTAATCCATTTGAGATACATAATTATATCATATCTCACTTTCTGCCACTCAAGGTCTGTCTCAAACATCCATGCAGATGCCAGAAGTGGAGCTGGTAAGGGTTAAATGCTGGAAGATCAGTGAACTTCAGAAGAATTTCTCACTGCTTCCAGGTCAAGTATTCACAGGTTTTTTTGTTTTGAGCTGTGGCTTCTAGACTTGGATTGTGTCAACATACAGAGCAGGGCTGACACTGAGACGTCCATTTAATAAATATTTTCTTTTATATGTGTGTGTGTGTGTGTGTGTGTGTGTGTGTTTAGGCTTGCGTGCCTATGTGTGTTCACTGAGCTCACATCTAACGTCCATCCTTAGTACATGGATTTATCCCAATCTCTGACGTGCCCACAAGACAAGCCCAGGACACATATTTACTAGCAACAACATTTTGGAATGCATTTGTGGTTGTAGAGTGCATTTCGTGGTATCCTGCTTTAAACTTGTAATAGTAATACTATTTTTAACAGCAGAGTAGCTGCATCACTCAGCTGTTGGCACAATGAACTGAAACAGAAAAAAAAAAGTTCTTTACAATACAGTCTCCACTGATACAATAAGTTACATTAAAAACATTTCCTCACATTTATTGTCTCCTTAGAAATTAAAATAAAACATTTAAAGGTTTTCATCCTTCCACTAGTTTGTTTTGAAAAATGTGTGAGCTAAAAAAGGAAGCTGAGAACTTATTTATGATGGGCAAAAACCCATTGATATGTCAGTGTGTAAGACTTAAAATTACATACAAAGGCGTAGGCAATAAAAGACACTTACAATGAAAAAAATCACAATTAAAATGAGACTTAAAAGCACATGTTGGGATAGTGTATGTGGACACAACCAGTGTGCAATAGTATTTGTAACTTAGGCTTCTTTGAAACCATCTTTTTTCTGAAAATACAAACAAATCACTTCAAAATGTCACAATCATTTGTCATGGTCAGGGCATTCTTAAGTTCATAAGATTTCTTGGATCAGATTGTAATTTTCTCTCATTTATACATTGCAAATTTATTCTACTGCTCTTTCTATAGAGAGTTATATTTTAAATTTGAACTTCAGGGCCTGAACAAGGTTAATGAATCCAACAAGTGATCTTTCATGTTTGGAAATGGCACAACTCTTTCTAGCATGAATACTGCCAATTCTTTTGAACATTTCTGTATACAACATTTTATTATTAATACTTTCTATAGATCTCAGCTATCTTTGGATGAAGTCATGGTTTGCATGCAACTGACTTTTCAAATCTTATAAAAAGTCCATGGATATTAAATCTATTGATTCATCTATGGAATAACCCATTGATCTTCTGTGTACATTTGTCTGCCATGAAGTGTCTTTGCCTTTTAATTGGAGTTATATTCCACCTCTGCCCAGGGCCCCTCTGTGGTAATCAGACCACGAGGTGTTTGTCAGTAAAAAGTTGAGAGCAGCCTGCAACACAGTTTTAATTTCATGGAGAAAAATGAGGAAGGCTTCTCTTTCTGTGTTAAGGTTTCTTGGGCAGTTGCTTTGTAGCACCCACACAAAGGTGATTGACTCTGATTCTCAGACTCATCATGGAATTCATCCAACAGCCATTCACTGTTTTATATATGACATGATAATAAAAGTTTCATCTCGATTATGATGTCTTAATCTCAAACAACCAACTATCATTCATAAAGGCCACAAACACTTAAACCTATGCAAACCACAAAAAAAATCATTCTTCACTGTGATTTAGAAAATTATAAATTTGTTGTAATAATATGAAACTGGCAGACTATTTAGATAGAACAAGCTTCACCTGAATTACTAGGGTTAAAATCTTTTCCTCCAGGGAAAGTGACCTACAGAAATGTTTTGCATTATCCCAGGAAAAAGAACCATGCTGAAAAGATTAGAAACCATCTCATGCACACATGCACACATATGCTTGCGTGCACACACACTCTCCCACCCCTAGCAGTACTGTGGGTAGCAGAAGGAGCAGTGCCCTTTCACAGACTCCTGCCTTGTGCTCAAAGGAAATGCAGCAGACATTTAAATATTTCCAAACCAAACAAGACATCCTGAAGGATTCTCCTCCTGTGGCCTCATTATCTGCTTACATCTGTGTTTTTAAAATCAAAAGAAAGGCTGAAGCAGTCAGAGCCACCCTTGACAGGAGCAGATAGGGGAAGTAGAGAAGCAAGGAAAAAATTTTAAGACTTCACTCAAGTGGCCCTCACTTGCTGAGGAGACTGGCTTTAAAATATGGTGGTTAGAAACTAACATAATCATTTAAAAGGCATCTTTCTTTTCTAAGGCTTCACATTTAAATGTATATCTTTATACATCTCTATATATATATATATATGCAAAAGCAGTGATGACCCCTTTGTAAGTACCTAGTCATTCCTCTGGAGTTTAGGGACCAATTCTTCTCCGAAGTTGTGCCTTTGCATTTGCTTTCCAATAGGAAGACCTGAGGCAGCAATTCTTCTGCCTGTATGACCCTGGGGGCCCAGCAGGGCCTGAGGCTGATGAGATGGGCAAGCTGCTGACAGGAGTAATAGGCTGATGCAGACAAGACCTTTTTCAGCGAGTGCCAAATGTCATCAAAGCCCCATCCAAGCCTGAGGAGAACCTTCTGAAGTGTGCTCCCCACATCACCTACCTTCACAGTGTCTCCTCTTCTACCTAATCCTCCCTGGATCTTTGCTTTAGTTTCAGACATCTTTGTACCAAATAAAAATAGAGTTTGCTCCATTCTCTCTGATGGTCTTGTGCACCCACTAACATGAAAGGGTACTCACTGAAAAATTTCCAATAATTTTTACTGTGTGAGGAAGGAACTGCAAGAGTGTTTGAGCACCTCATACTTACTGCCTGTAAACATTCAGCTTAGAGGGAATAAAAAAAAGAGTAACCAGTGAAGAATTTGGCTTCAAAGTCAATGGCATGATACTGTGTGGTCTGGCTGCATTCTCCAAAGCCAGCTGAGTAGCTCTGGAGGGAGGGACTGTGCCTTAATGCTACTAAGTGTCTGTAGGCATCTCCAGAACATTTGTTCCAAAGATGTTTGCTCCAAAAATGTCATCTCACCTATAAAACAGGTTAGCCACAACCTGTGAGCTGGGCCAGCTGGAGTCACAGAGCCACCACCATCACCTTGAGTGTGCAAGCCAGCCCCATTGCTCCTTCCCACCACTGCTGGGAAACTAATTTTGGGACTGATTATGGGTCTTGCAGAGAAAAGGAGCAGGGGACAGAAATAAGGGAAGGGTTTCAAATTTGCTGGGAGTAAGGTAGAGAAAGAAAGAGAATAATCCTGAAGCAAAGGAGATGAGAAATAAGAAAATGAGGAAAAGAAGAGCATCCTTGTTCCTGAAATACTTCTCCCACTGAATATGTGCTGTTTTTTCACCTTGAGGATGTCAACCTGTAAATAAGTTATTTTTATTTCTGAACATAAAAACCATCTCTACCTTGGCAGATTGTATTACAACTGAATGCAGTACAAGCTGGACCAACCTTGGTGGTTTTTTTTGTCGCGAATAATCTCCTGCCTTGCACGTAAATTACTCTGCTGCAGAGGCAAAGGCCGTTTCAGGAAGGCCAAGGAGCAGGCTGAGGTAAAGGGAAGAGACAGAACTAAGGAGGAGGGCATGCAAGTAGCCATGAGCATGAGGACTCTACTCCGCTGGGCTGAAGAAAGCATGGGTGAAACCTGTTAGCCTAATCAAATAGAAAACACACAAGAAGTTAGCCCAGGATTAGAAACTGGCTTCTTGCTTCAACACTCTGCTTGCCTTTGCCCTGTTGTTATTCCTGTGCCTCCGCTCCCAGACATCAAGTTGAATTCAACGCTTCTCCGAACTGGGTGCCTCAAGATATTGTGGATCCCAGAAGCCCTGGCAGTGATGAGTGACAAACAACCTCCAATGTAGGCAGCAGGCTTCTGCTGCCTTGCTCAAGTGGCACATGGCTCCCATAGTAAAGGCGTCTTGGGTTTCCAGATGAAGGATAAGAGACGTCACACAGTGTCCCACGCTGACCACCCTGCTTTGCCAACGCTCTTGTTGCCATGACACAAATCCTAAGGGAAATCTGTCACACTTGAGTCTCTTTAGTTGGCTGCAAGGCAGTTTCTGAATACAGGCAGACCAAAGGCTACAGATGAACATTTTTACAGCCTCAAACTAAACACTGCATCTTTCCTACTAGGAGAGTTGCCATCACCAAAGTCCAAGATCTACTGGTTGCTGACATTTACATGAGAATTTATGGCTATAATAAATTATGCATCAGATTTTCCTTATTTGGAATAATTTTGGAATATCTTTTCCCCACATTTTTTATGGCAATGTAGCAGACTGCTTTTTAAAGGACCAGGAAGGTGTTAATGCTACCTTCAGTGCATAAAGAGCTTGGATACAAAGCTTTCCAAGAAGGGAGTTTTTGGACAATGCAATGTTATTTATTTACTTAAGCCATTTTATAATAATCTGGCAGTGTAAGCCAATGGTGAGGTCTTGAGGAACTTGGATTCTTTAATTTTTTTTTTAGTCTCTGTGCACAGGATGTACTTATTTCACTGATAAGACAAAAATAAGGATTTTCTGAAGAAGAAAATCTATATTCTTTCTCAGTGACTTTATCTCTGCAGACAGACTACAGGTATAAGGGAAACAGGAATACTGAGACAGTTATGACAGCTATAGCTCATCATTGAAGGAATCTGCAAATGTTATCCATATGCAAGCTAAATGCATTTTCATGTGGCAGCAAAAAAAGGTTTTAGAGATAGCATATATTGAGATCTCCATTTCCCTCTGTGCACAGAAACCATGTAAGCTACAGTAGGGATCTGATATTCTTGTAGTAACCTAGATGTATCTCGGAGAGAGGGAAATAAAAAGTCCAAGGGGACAGGATAAGTGAAAAATAATTTTAATCTCCATGCAGATTTATGTTTTCCCCATCCACTCATGCATTTCCATTGTATACATTCCTGTGTTTCCTTCCCTGGACTGAGCTTTCAGGGGCTGGAAGCTGTTCCTCTCCTGCAGTGTACCAAAAAGGAAGGACTTCCTCTCCTAAGGTTAGCCATCTTAGCTTCCCTCTTTCATTTCGAAAGGCCTTCCCAGCACCATAATTTTATTCACTCCTTCCAGCCTCCTCAGCTTCCCTCTGTCCTACCCTGCCCTTTGCATAAGGCTTTCCTTTCTTTGGGTTTCCCATTCTCTTTCTCCATCAGAATGACTCTGGCCACTTCACTTTTCTCATTTTTTTACTCATGCCTGTTTCCCAGCCCTAACCCCATGTGTGTTTCCCCATCCTATAGGTCAAAACTCTTTCTTTGTAGGCTAGCTTTTTGTAAAGCCATCCTCCTCCTCTAGTCATCTCTTGCCTTCCCTGTTTTCCAGACACATTATTGGTGATACATCTCCTTGGTGCAGCCTCTCAGGACTAAGTGGATGT
Source organism: Erpornis zantholeuca (assembly GCA_013400515.1). NCBI lineage: Eukaryota > Metazoa > Chordata > Aves > Passeriformes > Timaliidae > Erpornis > Erpornis zantholeuca. Next base: position 69,890 of record VZTN01028726.1, read on the forward strand.
CATACTTTCCCCAGACCTATTTTCCAGGCAATTTTGGGTCTGCAAAATGTAGAACCACAAGTGAAAAAGGAAAAAAACCATGTCAGCTGTGAAAAGCTTGTTCGCATCAACATGATACAACCCCAAATTATGATGAGAGCCAGTATCCATCTGCCAATGTCAACAGGGCCTCTCCATGCTCAGTGTGCCTGCTGTGTTCCCATGCCTCTGCAGCCTCTCCATGGGCACTCTTTTCCTGTACTCTCCATCATTTCACATTGGGACCATTCCCCTTAAGACTAGATCTTTGGTTTCAAATCCCCATGTCTCCTCAGTTTGCTGAGCTTGTTCAGACCTTGGCTAGAAGTTCCTGGCTCTCAGGAGCTCTGTAACCAGACAATGCATCCAGTGACACAGTTTGGCCTTTTCAAAACAAAATAGAGTTTAAAAATCAACAGGAACACATTGCTTCGATAACTGGGTTAAAATAACAAAAGAAGGCCTGCACGCGTGAATATGACTTAAACTTCATTTTTCCCTCCCAAATTTTGGTCAAGTTCCATGTCATCTTGGCACCTCCACTCTTGGGCTGGGAGGGGCAGGACACAACTCTCTGTCTTTCTGTCGGAAATGGTGTTAGACTGGAATGTCTGTCAGCTCTGGGTCTGGGTGGGGCCAGTGACATGCCAGCTCACGAGCCAAACTGGCCAGTGCTGGGATGATCAGCTGCTTCCCAACGTCCTGGGCGCTGCTCACTGTTTCTGGGGGAATCTTACAACCCCCATTATTTAATTTCCTGTGCATTTCCTCCTACCTACCTCCTTTGTTTTGCACCGTATGGAAAATAATAGCAAGGGAAGACACAGTGACATATCTCATAAAAATTTATCTTTTTTGATTTTCTGTCCGTTCTTCATGTTAGCTGGTTCTCTTTCTCATTCTCATCTCTTCTTACTGGGTTCTCCAGATCACTGTTACTGCATTATCAGGTGCATTCAGTAACAAAATACTGATATCTGCAAGTATATAGTGTTTCCAGTGCACTGGACAAGGTGATTTTATAAATGAAATAGTTATTGAAAATACTAGCTTATTATAATACAGCATCTGATCAGACTGTAAATTTCTCAAAACATTTTTAGCAGGTTTTTCTTTCAGTTAGGCTAAGTCTGCCCAAGTAATCAGCGAAAACTAACAAAGCTTTTGCTTGCTTGCTTAGTTTGCACCGGTGTAACTAAGATGAGAAGTTTATGCATGGGCTTGAAAAGTACTGCATACACTCTGGGAATTGATCTTTCATTGCATCCATATGTTTCCATCTCAATTTTTGTATCAAAAAATATAAAAAGTCCCAACCAACCAAATAAAGTACACCAAACCAAAATTCCAGCACTCCACATCCTTCTATTGAAGAACTTTGATAAGATCTTACATGTTAAGATCTTAAGTGGTTAAGTGTTTACTAAAGAAATTAAGGTTCTCATGAACCAAAAGCTATCTGAGAAATTCAAGGCAATAGACATAAAAAATAACAAATTTTTGTCTCTGAAAAAATGTTGGCACAGAAGTGCCAAGGTCTAGTATTTTTTAACAAATATATTGGCAGCCTGGAGAGGGGAATGGGAGTAAGGAAGTGGAATTTATTAAGTTATTTATTTTAGTCAAAGCCTGATACTTCACTGGGGGCAACATGTCAGTGAGACCTCAGCAAAGCAGGCAAAGGCCCAATACAATGGTAGGTACAGCTAAATTGGTGGTACATGCAAAATAAGATACACTAGAGGGGAAGGCAAAATATTCGTGTGACTTGGAACACTTAATATGAGCTCTGAAAAAGGACTTGGGTCATACTGAAGACAGTTTGATACAAACTTCTGCTTCCTGTGGAGAGTGGTGGTGGCTACACAGACTCACTCTAGAAGTCAGCAGTGCAATTCTGTCTATTACTTTTTGTTCAGGATTTGGCATCTTGGCCAGGATTCATCTCCCTTAACTGCAGAGCAGACATCTTCCCCTGAGCCTGTCATCTGAGCTCTTTTGGAGCTAATGGAGAGAAGTGTGCATGCAGAGTTTGGGTCATGTTCTTCTAAAAGACACCTCCAAGAGATCCCATCACTCTTCTTCAGATGCCTATTTTGACTTTTTCTGTAAGAGGAGTTTTGTCGACCAGTATTAATATGTATGCTATAGAAAAATGCAGTCTCCAGCCCAAGCAATTTTCATTTTCTATGATGTGGGAAATAAAGATGCTAAGGGCCAGGATATCTAAAGGTGGTGGTGGGCTGCCTTGGGAAGGTGACAAGGGCAGATGTCATAAAATCACTTAAAAATCATAAAAAACTAATTAAGATTAATCAAGAGTTTCTGTCTTGGCATTTAAGACAAAGCAAACACAGACAAAATGCACAGAAAAAAGATGTGTCTGTAAAATATTAACTAGCAGCCTCTGGTATCCCCCAGCACAGGATGCTAGAGAGGCTGAGAGCTGAGCTCAAATTTGAGTGCAAACCTCACCTTCAGAGGGCTTGATGTGGATGCATACTTGCCTGCTGCAAAATTTCTTGCATCTCCTGAAGCACCAGGGGCTGGTGGAATGAGCTGACCAGGCTGAAAGGATATCTTGTATGTGTGCAGTATTCACCTACGGGCTCGGAAAAGAAATCAATGCTGAGCTCAATCGGAAGTTCTTAGATTGCCAAGTGGATATCTTGGGAAATAAATGCCCTGGCAAAATTATGTGTGATGATTATCTCCTTAGAAGAAGGAAGGACATTCAGGATGTAGGTCACACCCTCTAAAGATGCTTCACCATGAGCAAACAGGGGATGTGAGACTGTTAATGTTTTTTTTTAAGTTCACCAGTTTTCTGTTACTCCTTCAAACACAGAATCCTAGAATCCTAGTGGGCTTTCAGACTGGACTGATGAGGAGCTTGACATGAGCCCACCTGAAAGAACATGCAAGCATTTGCACTTCATGGACAGATGGGTTTTTATAGACTTCTCCCTCTAACACTGCCTGTGCCTGTAAGGACATGAGAGAGTTATCAGGTCCTCTTTCTGGTGGAAAAAAGTGACCTTGTGAATGACAGCTGTGAAGGCAAGAGACAAATTTATTCACATCTCCACAGAGCAGACTATGCAGAACATATGTTTTAAGTGGGGGCTTTCCCAGCTCTGGGGGGTCCTCTGTCTGCTCTCTCCTGCCTCCTGAAGTGCTGAGCTTGGAACTTTTGCTAACTGTATGTTTCTTGTTCTGTTTTTATTTTACTCTGCATTCAAAGGACTAAATAGTGAGAAAGGGCTCTGGCTGCTTCAAACAGTGTACAGGAAATGAACAAGCTGAATAGCATGTTTGCCAGAACATGGATCTTTTTGGCATACTTTGTGCCTATCTGGACTACGGATTTGTCTAATTTTTAGCCATTACTAGCCAACCATCAAAGGCTTTTCCCTATAGAAGGAGAGCCATGTTTTGTTGTGGTCCATGCTCCTGACTAATAAATATGTCCTGAAATGCCCCTAGATGGGATGGTCTGTTTCACATGACCATCTGTTTTTTGTTTCTCACCCTTGGAGTGTGGCTCCTGCCTGGACCCCCTGGGGGTACTTAAATCCAGAACAATCTATGGGCAGGTGGAAACTACTCAGATGTCTGTACTTCTGTACTGCTCTTAGAAATGTCCCTGGGGAGGCAGCCAACCCAACCAGTGGTGGTTGAAAAGGAAGACAGTGCTCTCCTGGAATAGAAAAATGTGATCTGCTTACATTAGATGCTCTTCTACTCTACAAGAATATGGAATTTTGATCACATTTCCCTCCAAGTCTGAAGGATGGGGCCAAGAAGGATCTAACCAAATTCAGCACTGGCAAGTAGAAGAACTAGCCCACTTCTGCTGGGCAAAATCCCATGTTAGTCCTTCTCTTGCTTCTGCTTATGTCTCCTGTGGGTCTGATGGGGTGGGTTGCTACGAGTCTGCCTTCATCTAATCTGGCCACCTTCTCTCTTGACCCCTTCCCTCAGAAACTGAGTTAGAGGAAACTGGTATTTCCTTTAGTGGGTGGGAACTTAGACTCAGAATTCAGAATCAGCAGGCTACAGTAAAAAAAAAGTTCTGGGAAAAGGAGTTCTTCTCTTCAGATTTGGAAAACAAGTACATGTGGATGTCTTCTCCTGAGGGATATCTTTAATCCCTGGTCCTATAGCAGGACTGCAGTGTAAGAAATTTATCAGTAAAAATAAGGAGAAAATCAGTGGGAAATTTCAAGAGCTTGCAGAGGTCTGCGTATCTGGTGTTACAATGTTAAAACAGAAACAGTAGCATGTGAATGACTCACAGTCATTCCTTGCCCCCACGGTTTTGGTAAAAAAAAACATTGTCTGAAGTAGTATGGGAGCAAGGTTTGTGCCCCAGGATTGAAATAAAGCTCATTCGGCAGACAGAGAAATCTTATGGAGTAATCAACAGGCATGGAAAGGTGAGAGGGGACAGAAAAAGAAGGTAAAAAATCAGAGTTTGAAGGCTAAAGCATGCTAGGGGAATACCACTCTGCATTCTGTTGGCCAGATAAGGCTCTTGCTGCTGTCACCACCTTCCTGGATATTCATCTCTGTTACCACCACAAACACACTGACACCAGGCATGAAGTGCTCCAGTTGAGACCCATCCTTATCCTCATCATGGTTTTGCTGAAGGCAAGCACAGAGCTGTGGTCCTTTCCTCTCTTGGGTGCAAATTCAGGCCTCACTGTCTGGAGGGCAGTGGGCTGCAGTGTGCCAATTTCCCAGGATGCTGGCAGGGCCGAGCATTTGCCATCTTTGGGGAAGTTGAAATGGCACATATCCAGGGATAAAGTAGTCTTTTGAAATTCAGACTGTTGGTTGATTTCCATGGAAGAAATAATGTTTTTAGAAAGAAGAAATTTGAAGGACTACCATCTCTGCCTGTCTCTCCATACTGCCTACTGCTGGAAGTTTGAGCAAGGCTGAACTGCTTCACATGTGCCTGTGTCTAAGATAGCTTTCACCAAACAGTTTCTACTGCTTTATTGACAGAGCCTCTGAGCCTGCCGAGTAACTTGGCTGAGCCCTGCACTTTGGTTGTGCTTTTTCAGACTACTTTGGACACCTTCAATGGATAGTCAAGCCAGAATTCTCCTACCCCCTGCTCCTCTGCTGCCCTGGAACAAGCTTGTTTGTTTACCAGAGGTCACTGATCTTGAGCTATTCCTTTTTTCCTATCCACTCCTCCTTGCTGCCTCACACTAAGAGAAACTAATATACTGATGTATTGAAATGTTCCCACTTCCAAGTGCAGCTTTGTGTCTTCTTTAGAAAGGAAAAAGGGGTACACTGCAGTGAAAGGAGCTTCTCATAAAATCCTGCTAAAGCAGAATATGAGGAATGGAACTTAATATCTATTTTTAAGGGACCTAATAATTCTGCCTTTCATTATGACATAGGGGATCTTCCCATGGTGGCTCAGAAGCTACTCCTGTCCTTGCACCTCTTTTATCAATGATTACCCCAACTTGACAACATTCATGTTGCTCCCTGGAATCTTCATCCTCTCTATTATGGCTCTGCTTGTTAAGTCACCTGGAATCAAAGTACACTCCTCCAGTGCTTTTCTGATGCTCCTTGCTCCTCCGTGGTGAACAACTCTGCTCTCCCTTCATCGATGGCCAAGAGACCATCTGGCATTACCTGCATGAAGAGACTGTGTGCCAAAGGACAACTGGAAGAACCTGGAAACATTTCTGTGTTCTTCAATTTTGATTTGTCTTTAAATTGAACCTGTTGAAGGCTCTTCATTCCAATTTTAAAAGAAGAGTGAATCCTGTTGCTGATTCTAATCATCATTGCATCTTCCTCCTCCCATTTCTTCATATTCTCTCCAGCACAAAGGATGAGAAGCACTATCTGGTAAGCAAGTAACTTTCTCTAAGCCCCAGAAAATGCTCTGCAAGCCACCAGTTGTTCTCTGGCAAGGGAACACACAGGTAAAAAAAACCCACAAAAACCTGTGAATTCAAGAAGGCCCAAGGCCTGATTTTAAGGTCTCGATTCTACAAGTAAGGTTGTCCAGGAACTTCTAGTATTGATCATGCCTTAGATCCAGTTTCTAACATCCAGCTATCTCACAGGGAAAAGCTGCAGCCCTCTAACACAAGGATTTCCTGGTCACAGACACTGCCCTGTTTCGTTTCAATCAGCTTTGGGGAGCTGATACCACTTTAAAGTTGGTCGTATTGGTGCAGCTTGCAGCTGTGCCTGTATAAACGAGGGATTACAGTGATGGAGTGTCCATAAACACTGGTTACGAAGTTTGAACGAAATCACACTTTTCATCATATCAGAAAATTGTTGTGCATGAGACTTAGTCTCAGAGAATAATTTTAAACTAGTTTGAGAGATTTTTCATCAAGTAAAATGTGTTTGGTATATGTTAATCAGGACAGGTATAAACCAATCCAAAGAGGATCCCTGAAAATGAGATAAGATTGTGTACATAAGGGATTTCAGTAGCTCAACTAAATCAGTTATAAAACTTCTAATTTAAACCAATGCTACCTATATTTGGACAGTAAGAATTAATGGGCTGCAACTCTACTGCAAGAAAAATGTTACCATTGGGGATCCAATCCAAGAAATCCTGTTCCTCAAAAGCAAAACTGTCTCTCTGAATTACCCTAAAAACATCAAATTACCTGCGAACTTGGTGGTACTTTGCATACCACCACAAATTCATTTTGCAATGCTTAAAATAATCAATGTAATACAGTTAGCATTTCTCCATAATCTCCTAAATAAATCTAAATCCACTGTTAAAATATCTCTAATTTCCAGCTGCAGTTTGGTAGCGGTGTCCCAACATATTTTAAAACCTCCTCCTCCTCCCTGCATATTTCTTTTTAGAAAAGACCAGTGGAGAAGCCAATAGATTTCTATAAATCACTGTTGGATGAAAACAAGCATTAAAAGGAGGCTTGAAATTGTTTAATATTACAGATGTTTTGGAGCTCTTTTCAGTAGTTGGCAAGCCACATGAAGCTGCTCTGAATTCTTTATAATCTAGACACAAAGATCATTGAACTCTGAAAGAACCTCTGGGCTTTTATTCAAAAATATGTTGGCTTCTATTTACCTCTTTCTTCATTTGTATCTATCAAATGGCTCAATATATAAATAAAGCCCGGGTGTTCTTATTAGCTAAGGCAGTATTTCATGCAGATTAATGCCAGCAGGTTTTGTAAAATACATCTCTATTCAAAGCTGGAGTATGTTTTGAATTAATTTTCATCCTGTATATGAATCAGGTATATTCTACTCCTTTTCTTATACATACTTCAGCTGCAGCACATAGGAGGAAACTCTAGTGTTTAATTCTGGTCCCATCATCCTTCTTCAGCAAAGCACTTTTAACTCTAAGCATCTGCATAATCCCATTGACTTTAATTGGAGTACTCACGTGCTCAGGTATATTAAAATTATAATTGAAAACAGCACCTTGCTTTCTCGGGGCCTAAGTGACATACCTAGCATTTTACTGAACAGTCTTATTTAAATATTACCTCATGTATATGTTATGAGCAAATCTTTCTAGTTCAATAAAATCAGGCTTATTGTTATTGAGTTAAAAAAAAACTTTACTTTTCTTTGCCTCCAAAGCAGGCTAAAACTCTCACAACTAAACTGAAAATATTGTGTTGGCTAAAAGTACTTTGCCAGCTGAGCCAAAACACAGTAAGATATTCATCTGATGTTGGTCTTAATAGAATAATGGGCAAGAAGATTTAATGGGATTGATAAACTTATTTTTTTAAAGAATGCTTTGGTCCACTACCAGCTAGAAATTCAATGTCCTACATAAGATTTCTCATCTTTTAGCTAATTTTGCCAATGTTAAAATGATTGCTCAAATGATCCCAGCTTTCAAGTAGTTGAGTGGGGTTTTTTTCTGCATAATATAAACACCATCACAAGCAAAATCCCTCCACTGAGGCAGTAAGACTGTGATGAAACCAGAGAATGGAGAAAATATACATATAAGATTATAGTGGATCACACGCAAACTGAGGCGCTCCAGAGTGATTTCATTCCCATCCCACAGAGACTCTGCCTAGCATGTTCTAATAATGGAAATGTTTGGATTAGTCTATGTTCAATCCATTTACCTCAGCACCTCACCAAATGTGAGCTCTGCCATCAGTCTAGATGACTAACTATTTGTAATTTAGTTGTAGCTTTCTTGTAGCTGTGGCGGTCCGAGGTCATCAGGGAGGCACGGTTTGCGTTTCTGATGCATTAGACCGACTGATCTGGTTGGAAAAGCTAATGCATCTTTCTGGATACACAAGCTGTTCCCTGGGATAGACCAGAAGTGTATCTAGAAGTTCTCTGCGCTCATCCTCCTTTGAGCCCACCTGAAAGGACCAAGTAACAGTGGGGACTTTATTTTCAGACACAGAAGAGGTGCATGACTCTTGTTGGGTGCTACTTGGACTATAGCACTGCTAAAGAGGAAAAAAGTATCACTTTGGCTTCTTACAGTCCAAACATAGAGAAAAGAAGCAGTCAGGGACATGTTAGCAGGCAAGGAATGAAGGGACAAAGAGGAAGAGAATAGACTGTTGTCAAAGAAAAGAGCAGTAACTGAGAGCTGCAGAGACACAGACCTTCCCATGTTTTATACCAACTGGCGCTCTTTTCAGCCTAGCAGCCACAGGTTTCCCTACAGAGTGAGAAGCAAACACATGCTCAGTTTTGGGTCTGCCTTGCTGAACTTTTTCGCAATGATGAGACTAAATATACACATCTAGATTTCTGGTTTTGTTATATTGCTAGAAATTTCAGCTTTCTCTGATACTCTAAGTCCACGCAAGTCTCGTAGCTGAGTACTGCTTCACTACTGCTGTGATTAAAAGTCTCAGTGTGCTGGATCTCCAACAGAGAACTTCTTTTTCTGAAATGTGAAGTATTTTGGTATGTTCAATGGCTGTTACAAATGTTAAAAGATGCCGGGAATTTTTAACTATATGGCTAAAATGTAAATACCTTGTCTTCACAGTGGCAGAGCTCTTGGTCATGACTCTCACTGGATCTGCGGCCACTGGAGTTCTTTAGACTAAACAAGGGCTGAATTCCTAGGATAGAAGGTACAGCAACAAAATCAAATATCAAAACAAAATCAGATCAAATTAACTTAAAAATCTGTCCACTTTTTTCTTCCCTGTCATTTAAGTCACCCTTAAATTCAGAAGAAAGAGCTTGAGCTCGTTTTACTGGTAGCACCCAGAAACATACTGATGTCTAAAGCGTACTGGTTCTGAAACGTCCTTTGTTTGAGAAGCTTAAACGGGGAAAAGGGAACCTTAATAGTCTTAAATCACCAAGGGAGAACACAGAAGCCCAAAAACGAAGGATGAGCTAGCAAATACTTCCTCTCTCTTAGGAGACCAGCTACTGGGAGCATTACTCACGTCCTCTGGTATATAACAGCACTCAGGAGGTGGGGGAAAAAATAATAATAATTTGAAAATTTTGCTGTGACACCGCTGTGCGAACCTGCGGAGCTGTGGAGCTGGCGGAGCCCGG
>VZTN01028726.1:79713-122010 GCA_013400515.1 Erpornis zantholeuca
GCACAGTCGGGCGTCGGGGCGCCTTGGGGTACGGGGACGACTCTGTCCCCGCCCTACTGGCCGGGCTGCGCGGGGGATGGTGGCCGTGCCGAGCTGCCCCGGGCCCTGAGGGGTGGGCTCGGAGCGCGGCCCCCGCCCGTGAAGCTGGCGCAGCCGTGGGCTCTGCAGGATGCACGGGCGAGCAGCTCCTGGCGCCTGGCTCCGGCTCTTGGCCGCTCGCCATTCAAGGGGCACGGCGGCACCGTGGGGACAGGGGTTGCTTTACTTGGGGGCCCTTTTGCTTTCGTAGTTCTTTTTCCTTCCTCTCCTCCGGCCCGGTTCGCTGCCCACACCTTTGTCAATGCTTCTCCCAGACCTTATCAAGCTACAGTTTTATCGCGGATCCCTCTCGGCGCCCACCCGTGACACGTCCAACCCCGCAGTGCGCAGGGGCTCCTGTCCCCTCACCTAGCAAAGTCCCGCCGGGGCACAAAGGGACTCCGAGGGGGCTGTGGGGAAAGGCGACACGGGGACGCCCGGACGCACTCCTAAAGAGCGGGAAAGGCGTTTCAGACCTGGAGGAGCCCTCGAAGAGAGGACCGACCATGGAATCCGGACCCTCCTGCTTTTGAGTCCTGTGCCTCGGTTATTTCAAAGCCTATCCAGCAGCGTGAAAAACAGTGGGAAGTGGGTGACGGCGGGAGGTGCAGCCCAGAGACCATGGCATTGGGCTCCTTTAGTCAGCCTCTCCTTCCCCTCCTCTGCCTGCAGCGACTGGAGGATTTGGGGTTGCATTTTAACTGTGTCGGATGCTGGGGTGGAAGAGTTTTCTCAGAGGGAGCCAAGGGAAAATAAGTGCCTGTCCAGTGATAGACGTTTATATACATTTTATTTGAAAAAAAATTTTTACATCAAAATATTTTGGCAAACTGTAAAAAGTATACATAAGTGCAAATATATTCTCCTTTTAAAGCAATAGTGTGTGAGTATACACGAGATTTATTTAAAATAATTTTTTAAAAAATATTGTGGTAGAAAACAACTTTTGTAAAAATAAAAAACAAAACGTTGTATTGCTGCAGTACTGGAAAAAAATCGAACTTTTCTTACAGTTTATACACGAAAGGGCTAAACAATACTGTTTTAATAATATCAATCGGTCGGTGCTGAAGTCCATACAAAGTGTCCTTGGTGGGGCTCGGGAAGAGAACACAATAAAAAAGTAAATTTCCCGCTAGCGCAGTAACAGAAGGGGGAGTCCTCGCAGGTGCTGAGACATTTATTTTTCTTATGCAAAGACAACTTTCTCGCATAAAAATATATCGAATTGTTCCCTTTCCCAAAACTCCGTTCTTTAGGAGATCACAGAAAGGCGGTTTTTGATTAAGGTGGTCAGACTTGGCATAAGGACATCTACGTCCCCCCTACCCCAAAAAATCACGCAAGGCATTTTTCTTTTAGAGCTTTGGCGCATTATATCAGCTGTACGTGTCCTTCAAGGGGTGGAGCGGGACCGAAAACACTGCTTCCTTAGGCAAATTTGCTAAGTGACTCGTGTACTATCAATTCTATCAGAGTGCACATTATATTTAATCTGCGTGGGTCCGTCTACACCTCGGCTCTGTTCAGGGACACCTGATTGTCTCTGTTGGGGCGCTGCCTTCACATCACGCAGGGCTTGATGTCTTGACAGACGCTTTGGTGGTGGTGATGGTGGTAGTAAGATCCACTAGCAGACGGGTGAAACGAAGAAATGCCATTAAAATTGAGGACAAAATCTTTCCTGTCACACACCGGGGAGGGATGATGCTGGTAGCGAGGCAGTCCCACTGCAAGAGAAGGAAATAACAAGAGCTGCTCAGAAGTCGGAGAGCTTTGCCCGGGTGGACCAACCCTTCCTCCCTCACCCACAGGAAGGAGAGGTTGCCTGCACAGAGCTGGCACACCGCTCCGTTTACCCCCGGTCTCGGCTCCCCCTGCAAGGTTTGATACCTCCCCTTTGGCTTTCCTGGAACTTGGAGGCTCCCCCGGGGGCAGAGCCTGATCCGCTGCAGGGCAGAGACACCTAGGGTCCCGTTGCCCCGAGCGAGGAGGGGAAGTGGATTCCCCGCAGTCCCTCACCGCCCGCAGGTAGGCTCGGAGCTGCACCCGTGCTCGTACAGCCCCCGAGCCTGCTCTGCAGGGAGGTTCTAGACCACAGAGCGGCGTGGCACGCAGGCTGAGGAGAGGGAGACACGCGGGGGTGGATGCCCACGGACACGTGCCCGGCCGCATCCCGGGCTCACGGACATCTCTGAGCATCCCTCCTGCGTGGGCACACACGCACTGCTGTCTGTCTACCCTCTGCCTGGGTATTTGTCAACGTGGAGGGGAGGTTCAGCCTCTGTGTGGGTGGTAGATGAGGGACTGTGTGTTTTGTGCGTGTGTGTGTGCATGTGTGCGAGAGAGAGAGAGAGAAGGAAGAGACGATGCCACTTGCGTGTTTTCCTGCGTGCACCACAGCCGTTTGAATCCGATTCCCATCTTTCCTCGCTCTTCCCGCTCCCTACCCCATTCCTGGGAGAATTTTCCTTCTGGCTTGAGAGGCTGCAGGTTGAATTCCAATCAGGATCCATTTGTGTGTTGATACAGTATGTATTTATTTATGTGTGTGTGTGTGTGTGTGTGTAAGAGCGTTCACGCCTTTTCGCGTGTGCGCTTTCATAAACATAAGATACACCCTACGGTTCGTCAACAACAACAAGCCAAGTACATCCGTGACACCGACATGTAAATGACCTTGCAAATTCCCATTGTAATTTCCCACAGCCTAAAGCAGCCTTACGGGGGCCGCATGGGAGACGTCACCCCACCCCCAACACCGAGCCTTAAGACTGTGCTGGGATCTTTGGGCTGGCAGGATTCCTACTGGATCCGGCGGGGAGGGGAGCATTGCCCGAGCAAGGCCCGCAGGGTAGAGCCAGAGAAGGGTTTTGGTTTGGCGTGTGGATGTCAAACTCGACTAGTGGCATCCTGTCAAATATGACCGAGGGTCAAGGGAAAGGGAAAAAAAAATACGAGGAGAAAAAAAGAAAAAAACAGCAAAAGAAATAGAAGGACTGCGAGGAGGTAGGGAGAAAAAATGAAAAGAAAAAGAAAAACAGGAGGGAAACGTCCCCGGTTTTCCTCAGGATGGCGGAGCCGAACCCCTCGGCGGCGTCGGCCGGCGGCGCGCACAGCCCGTTCTCCTCCGGCATTGTCCCCTCCTTCACCCCGCAGAGCTCACTTTATAAAAGTGATTATTTCGCTGGATTTCCTCGGCTTTCTAATAACCCTGCTGGTATGCTCACCATAAACTGGGGCACTTTATTACAATCCTGATTCAATCATTTAGCAGGATTTAATAGTCTGCGAAAAAAATCCGGCTCCCCCCGCCCCCCAGCTTCAAAATCCTTTTAGCAGAATCAAGCCTCCTGTTTCCAATTTTTACCTCTCTTATTCTTGGGTCTGATATAAATTCACGGTTTTAAGTCCTGCCTGACGCTGTCATGGGTAGAGGATTATTCACCGATCAACAGCGATTGCCAACGAATTTGCTTTGCATTTAACTAAGAGAAAGAGAAAGTCGAATTTCACTTGCTACTGCTTTTGCGGGGAGAGGAGAAGAAAGATTATTGCTGGTTATAAGTACAAATAGAAGAGCTCGGATCCTTTTTCCCCATCTCCCTTCACTCTTCTGAAATATTTGCCCCACAGAGATTTTACGTGTCATGGACAAATAAGGATTGGACCGAGTAAAAAAAAATTAAAAATATAAAATAAAGGGTTTGGTTTGATTTTCTTTTTTTTCAGTTAATCAAGGACTGGGTATGGCTCGCACTAATGTCCTGGGCCCAGATATTGAAGCTGTAGAAAACAAGCAGAGAAACACTGTTTTGCAAAGTGGTAGGATTAAGTCCGAGCTGCTGGAAACGGACGCTCGTGGTCGGCATTAAGAGAGCGTCCAGAGGTCCGTATGCGCCTGTACCCGTCCTTGAACAGAAACAATTCGGATTTAAACCGCCCCGGCCTCGGAAAATGCAGTGGAACTCCGGGAAGACCAGAACTCTTGCTCTCTCTCCCTCTGCTTTTTGTTTTGTAGAGGTATTCTTGGGCTGCTTCTGGATGAAAATTTCTCTTCCAAGAATCAGCTTTCTTACCTCAGGTGTCTGGCAGGAGGAGGGAGCAGCTGCCTCCCAGCCCCGCTCCCCGTGCCAGTCCCACTCCTGCACCACGCGTGGCCCCATGGGCCCTGCGTGGCGGACTGTGCGGCCTCAAATAGTCAAACAAACAGAGGGAAAAAAAATCCAAGGAAAGAAAAAGAAAAGAAAACAAAAAACCCAAGCAAAACCAACAAACAAAAGCAGAAATTCCTAACGGAGAAGGTACGCAGTTCGGCGGGGGATGCCCTTGTGAACCCGCCGGTTTCTCGCCGCGGCCCTAAAAAGCACGTGGAAGGACGCCCTATGTCTCCGAAAAGTTGGTTAAAACCTCAGCAGCAGAGCCCTGTGGGCACAGAGGAGCCCATCTGGGGACGCATCTCGCCCCCTCTCTTCTCTGCGCCGAAACGCCGGTAAGACGACGCCCCGCTTTGCAGCCGCCTCTCCCCAGAAGGAACATCAGGGTTATTCAGGGTTTGGGTCTTTTGTTTTTATGGGAGCAAAGTTTCCAACCGCTCGCTTTCTGCTGACAGCCCGCGTCGCTTCTGCGGTGATGGCAAAGCCACTTGCACGGCGGCTCGCCCTCCCCACGGCGACAGCGAGCTGTGGGGAGGCCAGGGCAGGCTGCGGCGCTCGCAGAAGGACAGGAGAGTGATTGACAGGCTCCTAGGGAGGGGGCGGGAGGGGACCCAGAGCTGAGGGTCGCCTGTATTTGTTACTTGTTGAAATTCCCATAAAATTGAACAAGACCCCGCTCTCATAGGGGTTAAGTCAGGCTAAAATCCTCTTCGGTGTGGTCCAGCCCAGACTGTCTTTGTTTGCTTAACCTCTGGGACCCACGTTTAAAAGGGCTATTTGGAAAAATTCCCCGTAAGAGCCCAACATCTTTTACCCATTTTTGTGCTCGGAGTTTTCTGAGCAGACACTGTATGTAATCACCGGCCGGGAAGGGGGTGAGGGGGTGGGAGGCAGCCACCAGAAAACTCTTTCCCTCCGGTTGCAGAAATATACTCGATCCGCTTTAATCTCTCTAGCATTTTTTAAGATAAGCGGGTGGTTTGGTGTAAGAGGGGTTAGGTTTGGGTTGGGGTTTTTTTGTTTTTTGGGGTTTTTTTTTAATTCCCTTTTCCCCCCAGGTAGGGTTTAGAGGGTAATACTTGACGCCTTTATTTGATTACTCCCGAGGCGCGTCTCCGCGGAGCGCGGTTTACCGAGGCGGCGGCGATGCCCGGCGGCGCTCCCCGCGAAGCGAAGCCGCAGAACGGGGCGGAGGGGCCAACGCCGCTGCCGCCGCTGCGCACATGTCGCCGGCACCGGGAGGGGGGCACGCCAGCCGGGACGGAGCCGGGATGGAGCCTGGACGAAGCCGGGCTTTCCTCGGTGCTCCTTCTTGGCACTGGGCAAGCAGGAGGGATGCTCGCAGCCGTGCCCACAGCAGCCTCCCCCAGACAGATCCCCTGTCCCGAAACAGAACAGCTCCAACCCACGCGTATTTTTTTCCCTCTCGCAGACAATGCACCTCTTTTTTTCTGACACCGTGGTGGTCCGGGCTTCCCCGCGCGAAACCTTTGTCGCCGGCGAAAACCCCCTCGGGCGCCGCGCTCCCCGCCGCCCCCGCCGCCCTTCCGCGCCCCTACCTGAGAGGTCGTCGCGGGGGCTCTGGTGCAGGTAACCCTGCTCCAGGGAGTAGGAGGGCACGCTGGAGTGGATGCCGGAGGAGGCGGCGTTGGCGGCGGGGAGGCCCTGCTGCTTTATGTAGGGCGAGGCCCCCGAGGCTGTCCAGTGAGCCGAAGGGCTCGTGTAGGGCGAATGGCACTCGATGGCGCTCGCCATGGCCGGCGAGGAGGGCACGGGGCTGCTGCTGCTGTCGGGGCCGTAGTCCCCGTTGGCAGTCACCGGGCAGCTGGCCATGTAGGTCGAGCCGGGGTTGGGAGACATGTGTGGGACGTGGTGGCCGCCGCTGAGTCCCTCGTAGCCGCTGGCCATGGCGTTGGGCATCATGTCGAGGTTGTAGCCGTTGGAGTGGCACGCGAGGGAGGCGGGGGGCGCCTGGAAGTCGAAGCCCTGCGGGAGGATGGAGGCGCCGAAGCCCAGCCCGTTCATCATGCGGTACATGGGCTTTAGAGCCTGGCATTTCCTCCTGAAGCCGCGGGGCCGCCGTCGGAAGGAGCCCTCCTCGAACATGAACTCACTGGCCGGGTCGATGGTCCAGTAGTGGCCCTTGCCCGGGCGGCCCAGGCCCTTGGGCAGCTTGATGAAGCACTCGTTGAGGGAGAGGTTGTGGCGCACGGAGTTCTTCCAGCCCTGATAAGAGCCGCGAAAGAAGGGGAAGCGGGCCTGCAGGAACTGGTAGATCTCGCTGAGGGTCAGGCGTTTGGAGGGAGAGCTCTGGATAGCCATGACGATGAGGGCGATGTAGGAGTACGGGGGCTTCTCGGGCCGCCGCAGCCCCGAGCTGGCCTTCTTGCTCTTGGAGGACGCCGCCGCCGCCGAGGAGGAGGAGGAGGTGGAGGTGGAGGAAGAGGAGGTGGAGGTCTCCAGGGCGGAGGAGGGCGGCCGGCTCATCTGGAGAGCTCCGGGAGCCGGGCTGCAGGAGCGGAGAGGGACGGGGGGCTCCAGCCGCTGCTGCCCGCTCTCGGTGGTCATCTGGCGGAGGGAGGGGAATGGGGCAGGGTGGGGTGAGGCTNTTTCCCTTTCCCCGCAGACCCCCTAAATCCGGCTGAGAAATCAGCAGAGATAGAGAGAGAGAGAGGGGGGGGAGCGAGAGGGGGAAGAAAGAGACCACCCCTTTTCCAGCTGGCCTCTGTCCACCCGTCATCTGGGCAAGAGGCGCTGCTGGTTTCTGCTGCTCCTGCTGCTGCCGCTGCTGCTGCGGCACCAGCCCCGGCTCGCTCCCGCTGCCGGCCTCGCACCGGTCCCTCTTACCGCTTTCCCGGGGTTCCCTCGGCCCTACAGGCACCGCGTTGCCCTCTGCTCCCCACACGGCCCCGGGGCGACGCGAGCGGCTGCCAGCCCTGAGTTCCGCCGGTGCCCCCCGGGACACACGGGCGCTGATGCAGTGGAGTGCGGGCGTAGATGGGTGTGAGGGGGTCGCCCACCCTGCGGAGCCCGAGGCAGCAGTGTTTACTGCTCCTCAAGCTTCCAAGACATCTGTTTCTTAAGGCTTTTCGCTACCCCTTGCCACCTCCCATAGCCCTATAAAATGTCATTCGTTTCATAAAGCAACGGGGGTAGAGTCCAAGGACCAGGGATGCGCCTTCCTTCCACGCCCCGGGGACGTTCCCCCGGTGCGGCGGGTGGGTCACGCGGGCTGGCAAACGCCGTTTGCCGGAGGAAACGGGCGCCGGAGGGAGTAGGCCGGCGGAGGCACAGGCCTGATCACGAATGATGTAGGAGGCTCCAGAATCAAACTGGAGACGCAAGGAGGACGGCGGCAGGACAAGAGGCAGAGCAGACAGGGATGCTGGAGCAAAGGAACAGGGGTGGGAAGGACGCGGGCAGAGCTGGACGCCGTGTCAGCGTCCCTGCAGTGCTCTGTGTGTGTCTGTGTGTCCGTCTGTCTCCAGCGCAGCTCCGTGCTGAGAGCTCGCTGGTGGGTACGGGCAGGGAGGGGGTGGGGCTGGTCCCAGACAGTGACCTGCAGTTGAGTGGAAGCAGGCTTTTTCCATCAAACTCTGCCTGGATACCACACACAGAGCCCAAGTGTCAGTTTACTGCCCTGAGCCCGGCTCCTTTTCCCTAAGCTCCACAGTAATTAGACAAAGAAAACCTAAATTAACTGAACAGGCGTCGACAGCTTCCTCCAGATCACCACTGCTACATACATGGGAATGTGTCCGAAAATGGCTTGATTGTATCTGAGGATAAGCTAAGAAAAACACTACCAAGACCGGCAATGTTTATGACACATTTTTAATAGAAAAAATAATCATTCGGTCCATAGACCCTGTTTACCTTTCCTGAGGCATCGATTTAAATTATTCCCATAATTACAAAAGAAAAAGAAAAAAAAAAAAAAAGGAAATTAAGGAAATTAAGAAAATTGAGGAAATTGAGGAAATTTAATTCTATCTATCTATCTATCTATCTATCTATCTATCTATCTATCTATCTTCTTATCTTTGTTTTTCCGTTGTTCCCTGGAAAAGCAGGGAGGCCGATGTACGATTCCTGATCTCGTTGTAATGACCTATTCTGTCTTTTTATTTATTTTTCTTTTAATATCCGTGGTTTTATATATAAACACCTTTCCTTGCTCTAGATCGGTGAATGAGGGTGCTTTTTCACCTTACTCGGCGGGATGTCTGCCTAAATGTCATCTTCGGATGACGCGTCCAAGTAATCTTCAAGAGACCAAATGGATCAAAGGCAAGGGGAAGGATCGTTGCCTGTAAATGGCTCTAACCTGCCCCCGATTCAGACAGTTCGTTTTGATCCCTACTTTTAGTCGAGAGGGAAAAATCGTTTACTCCCAACACAAGATGTCACGATGCACCAGGGTGTCACTGTTTTCTCGGCAGAGCGAGACAGGACGGACAACGAAGCAAAGCCGGGAAAGGCAGCCCTGTGGCAGAGCTGCGTGCTGCTTCAATCCTGACTTGACACAGTTCTCATAAGAGAATCGGGGCTAACACATTCAATCTTCTACCTGTTAGCAACGTCCTCTTCTTCGCAGCAGATGCTTGTTTGAAACACAGCATTAAAAAGTCTCCAAGACGTGATCCTGGTACTTTAAAAGAAGATTTAAATTGCCTATGATTAAACAGAAGTGCATTTGCTGTTTTGTGGAGATGTTTATTTTGGTTGGTGTATCCATTTCTGAGCTGATCCTAGTTTCGAAGCACAACTGGTTTGTTTTACCAAAGTATACGGAAATTAAACTTTTTGGCAGATTTGGTTACTCAGATGTTGTTGTATAATCATATTTTTTATTCTAGGAAATCTCTTCATTATTGCGGTTTCAGTTTCATGTTCATAACACAGTCCCCTCTGCTTCGTGAGCTAAATGAAGTAAGTTAGACTAAACCAGTTAAGAAAATAGGAGACAAATATGAAAGATAAATGTTTACGGTTATCTTGGAGTCCCTTTTGCCCCCCTCTTTTTGTTCTTTTTCTGTTCTTTTCCTCCGTTTTTTAACTGCGTGCTTCAGGCTCTTTCCTCTCCTCTGAGGTTCTGCAGATGAGAAGCGTTTTTTCAATTAAAGCCGAGTCTGAAACTTAAACAAATCCCTCCAGTATTGTAAAAGTGCGTTTCCTTAAGCCCTGGAGGATTTTCCTCCAACTGTCAGTTTCAGGGTGCCTGGATTTAGATCTCGATCTGTGGCGACTGACAGAGATCCCTTTCCGCATGAGGGGCATGAGGGCATTTTAACGAGCTGGAAGGAGCCTTGCGGCCGCAGTGGAACGCCCAATTCCCGGCCCCGGCGGCCCGGAGCGACCACCTGGAGGGTGTGGAGGGGGGCAATCCCACCGCGGAGGAGGGAGCACAAAGGCCGGGATGGGAAGGGACTCTCAGCGGTCTTGTACCGTCCTTTGTGCTGCTCCCGAGACCTCTTGACATCTCGGGACCTCTGGCAGTAGCCGTGCGATCCTGATGTTTGTTTAGAGAGGTTTTTCCGCCTTTTTTTTTTTTAACGCCCCCCCTTCCTTTTTTTTCTTTGCATACGCAATGGACAGCAGGCGTGACTCTTTTTATAGACGTCTCCCTGAAGGCTGCCGTCAGGACCCTTCTCCACAGCTCCTGTTGAAGAGTCAGTCTCTCTCTCCTCTCCCGAAGCAGAGGAAAAGGGGAGATATCACGATAATCCGAGGTGTTGAGACACCTCCCATCTCAAGGGCAGACAAGGACATTCAGCACAAATACACTGCATTTTCCCATGTGGAAAAAACCAAAACACCAACCCGACTCCAAAAACTCCACACATGCTCCTTGAACAGAACGGGCACTTCTGGTATCGCCCCATGGGTTTGGTTGGCTGTCCGTGAAGATACCTTAAGAAATTTTTGGGCAGCGTCTGTATATGGGACAAAGCTAAGCCTGGCACAGGACACTTACATGAATGTGGTGATCGTAAAATCACAGGGCCGCATGTTTCCCTTTCCTCCCTGCTACACAACTCTCAGGGCCGGGGCAGTGCCCGAGGACGGAGAGAAAGACCAGGCGGAAAACAAAGTTTGGGCGAGAAGCCAGCCGAAGAGCGGAATCTATTTGCCTTTAGGGAACTGTGTTCGAGGGGAAAATCGGCCTCAGCAGGTGGGAGATGAGGCTCCACTGAACTCTCCCACGCTGGACCCGCAGGACCCTGGCTCCCGGGGGCGTCCCGCAGGGAGCTGGGACTCCGCGGGCCTCAAGGGCCGGAGGACCCCGCGGAGGGGAAGTGCGAGCATTGAACACCGGGGACGAGAAATATCCGCCCCCCGCTGCCCACCCCATCCCCCCCCTCCGGACAGGTCCCGCTTTCACAGGCTTTTGGTCCCTTCAGCGGGCTGAAAAAAGAGTTTCTCAGCGTTTAGGCTTTCCGAGGGACACCTACGCCTAAGGTTTTGTTGCATTGTTAATCCCCAGCTCTCCCAGCTCTCCGCCTCCAGGACTGCATCCCCTGCATCCCACCCCAGCCTCATCACTGCCCAGGAGCCGTGGCAGACAGACACCCTGCAAGTCTGAGGTGCCCGCGCTCCGTCTGACCTCCCTAAACACAGGGTTCAGCCAAGTGGAATTCCACCAAACTGCGCCAGGGCTGTGCCGGGCCCCAGCGGGCAACTTGTCCCGCAAGCCCTTCTGTGCTTTCTCCGCGGTCCCAGGGAGAGAAAGGGGGTCCCCAGATGCGGAGTAAAGCAGGGACTGGTAGAGGGAACCTGGCGGCCCTGCAAATAACATGGGTGTTTTAACAACCGGCCGGAGCTGCTCGGACACCGAGGCGAGTAAACCTGCACAGAGACACGTTCCTCGTGTAGTAACAGCGCTGGTTTTGTGTCAGCCCCCGAGTACTTCCACCGAGTGTTTTTGTGCATAGACTTTGCGTTTCCTATACCAGATGACAATGTTAAAGATTTTATCCCCTCCCATCTCTGCACAGCTCCAACTGAACTTCCCGGAGCATCAAAATAAACCCCCTACAGCGGTCAGGATATAGGTCACCTCTCTAAAAGGAAACACAACCCTTCCAAAAATATAAAACATCTTTGACGTAGAAAAAAAAAATACTCTTTTGTCTCCGAGCATCCTCTGTCGGTGTAAATAAAACGTGACAGGCGCGGGGTAAAATAAGAAGCGGGATGTTTCGAGATCAGAGGAGAGGCGAAGTCCCGGCGCAGTGCGGGCAGCCGGGCGGCGGCAGCAAAGCAGGGGGCTCCGGGCAGGTGGAGGCTCTGCCGCGTCCCCGGGAGGAGGCAGGCTGAGGGCTCGGGCAGACCTCCGAGGGAATGCTGCAAAAGACGGGTGTGGGATCCGATACCCTCCACCCCTTCACATCCTGATGGGTTCTCAGTGGTAAAGGTCGCGTAAGTGACAGCAGAGCCAGTGGAAAAATGTTAGCGGCAGCCCTTGCAGGGATTCATCGTGTCTCTGCAAGGCTGTAGGAAAAGCCCCCCCGTCTCCCGATCCTGCTCTGCATACCCCGTTGACAGCCGCGAATAAGGGCAAACACGCTTTGGCCCGAGATCTGAACACACGGCACCTTTTTGACTGGCTTCTCCCCCGCCCAAGTTTACATTCCGATCAAATGAGATTTCTAACTTTACACATTGTCAATAATTTTCATACATGCGCCGACCTTAATTACTTTCCATACCATTTGCAGCAGACAAATAGTTTCAGTGGGGCGAGGGAGCCAGCGGTGCCCCCGGCCCTGGCGAAGGACTGCGCTTTTCTCCCTGCTCCCCGCAGCCCCCCCAGGAACTCCCCCCTCATGCCGAGCCCTCCGGCCGCCGCCGCCCCCGGCGGGCCGGCATCCTCTTCCCGCAGAAACCCGCGTGAAAAGCTCCGCGGGACGCCCCCGGCGCCAGACAGAGGGGCTCGTCGGGTGGGCAGGAGGGGGGAGCCCTAGCAGGGGCTGGCTGGGACGGCAGGCGTATCGGCAGCATCGCGGGGTGTGTGAGGGTGTTTTCGTTTCGGAGGAAGAAGGGCTCGGAGCGATGCTCGCAGCGACCCTGCGCGCCCCTGAGCCGCGCCTCGGCGGTGCCCGCGGGCCGCGGAGCGCGGCTCTCCTGCAGCCCCGGCCGGGGAAGGCACTAATCAGGAGCAGGTTTCCCCGCTCTCTCCTTTCCTCCTCGCCGCCTCCCCCCCCGTGCCCCCCTCTCCTTTCGTGAGAGGTTTGCATTAATTTTTAAGTAAAGCCCATAAAACATAACGACCCACTCAAAGGTAGGGCAGAGTTACTGAGTGCCGGATTATTACATGATTTACGAACATAGTTTGGAAAAAAGTAATAATCCAAGATCGCACCTCAGGAGCGAGCCTGCCAGGGCCGGGCACGGCTGCTGTGGCCGCGGTCCCGCTACCTCCCGCCTCGGCGACCCTCAGTAGGGCCGGTTCGAGGTGCGGGAGCAGGAAACCGTAAACCAGATTTTAAATGTTTTAATTTTTAAATTTTTTTTTGGTGTGTGTGGGTTTACAGGCTGCATCTCCCCGCCTCTCCCCCCTCCATACACACCTTTTTATACCGATACCTCCAAAGCCCCGTGTCTGCTACGATCCCCCACCAGATCAAAGGGGAAGGGGGGAGCAATAGTGCCTCCGGGGTCCATGTCCCCCCCTACTTCCATCACCCTTTCTCGCTTTCCCTCCTCCATCCGGGAGGCTTTTATTGATGAGCTGCCTTCGAGCCCCCGCACGAATTGTCCCTGAAGGGTTTAGACAATTCATCAGCCATCACTTTCGGTATCTGCTTCCTCCCTTTCAAATACAATCCTCGCACACCATGCCGGGAGGGGAGGGGAGCAGACTTGAGACCAGAACAGCTATATAATCAACGTCAAAACGATACCACTGACCTTTCGGAATCATGGAGTCCCGGCCAAAAAACCCCTCCTCATGATTTATTTTTCCTTTTTTAATTTTTTTTTTTTTTTTTTACTTTTACTGCCACACCATTTACACCATTATTGCTTGCTTTCCCAAATTCATTAGGGCTTTGCAGCTTGGCAGATCCAGCTCCTCCACCGCACTAGACGAGCAAGGAAAAGAAAATACAAATCGGGGTTTTAAAACGATGTCCTTGCAAGCTGCCCACCTCCGCCCCGCAGTGTGTCCGGGCGAGGAGGGAGGGACCGGGGGACCACCGGGGGTCCGACCTGCCCCAGGAGGGGACCCCCGGCCCCGCGGCGGCCCGGCCTCTCCACTGGGTGGCGCTGGGATCCTGGGAATGGGGGCTCGGGCGTCCCTCACCTGCCGGGACAGAGCATCCGGGGAGCCCCAGCCCACCGCTCCCCGCCTCGCCCCCGCCGGGCGCCTCCCCACAGCAGCTCCTGAGCCGCACCGCTTGAAAGATACGTCTATATCGATATTTTTCGCCCCCTATTCAGATGAATTATGCCACTGCGTGGAGAGGAAGAGGAGGGACCCCTCCGATTTCAAAGGCCTCCTTGTTTGGCTCCCATGTCATCCCTACCGATAACGCCAGCCATGGCTGCTTCTTGCCACGAAAATAAATTCCCAAGCTGACAGGCGGAGAGGGGCGGCCCCCACCCGGGTCCCCGTCCTCCTCGCCGCCAGGCTGGGTTTAAACATCCCACATCGCTCCAGAAGCGAAAACTCTCGCCTCGGATTTGTCCCAGGGCAGAGTAATATCCTCTGCTTATAAAGACCTGCTATGCCTTTTAAACACGAGGCTGACATCACACATACATTACATGTTCGTCTTTATTAAAACTTCCAGAGAAGTTTTTATTGTTTGGACCAAAGGGAGAGGAAGGGTGAGATTTGTTGGGAGGAATGGTGCTGGTTATGTGGACCTAAATAAACCTCTTGCTCTGGGTCTGGGCGGTGAGCAGGGAGCCTGGGACTCCCTCTGCCATCGCCAGAGGGGGAACGTGGATGCCAGGAACCCTGGGTAGTGCATGGCCTGGGCACTGGCTGCTTCTTCCCCAAAGTCTCTCAGGGGCAGCCTGGCACCAACTCTGACTGGAAGGAAATAACACTTGGGTGCAGAAAGCCATTTGGATGGCACCAGAGAAGAGGTAGAAATATGTCCAAGTCAATGCAGTCATGAAGGCATTTTACTACTCCTGCTAACCCAGACAGACTTTAAAGCTGCATGTGACATGCAAAGCAATGGATCTCTTCCAACACTAGATATAGTTAAATTCCCTCCTCTTCCTTGTCTTCAGTCTTCAGAAAAACAAAAAGGCAAATAAAAATAGGATAAAATGGATTTGAGGGAAAAATTTTCTTTACCCTTTCTTTATTTCCTTTCCCTTGTCCTCATTCTTCGTCATGAAGAGAAAAGAAATGAAAAGAAAATACTTTCATCTTCCCACCCTGCTTGAGGGTTGCTGATGAGGGAGCCTGCACATGATGAAGACAGACCTCCCCAGAAGCAAAGCAGGGTCTGCATCAGAAGGGAGCTGCTGTGGAGCCAGACAAGGGCAGCAAGGTGGGTACCCATAGGCATGCTGACTGAGGGAATACATCAGGCTGAGTGACACGAGGAGGTGGCCAATGCTTTGGGAAGAAGGTCTGGCCAGCAGACCTCAGGATGGAGGGGCAGCTCTCATGGTCAGACCCTGGCTCCATCTCCAGCTGTCACCCCAGAAATTTAGTATCATGCATGAAAGATGCTAGGAGGGAAAATAAATGCTCTGGCAGTTTACAGCTTTCTAGATCTCATCACAGCACTTCTCAAACTGTGTCCAAGGAAATGCATTCTATACTCACAGTGTAGAGGAGTCCTCTTCTAGTTGTGTGTCCATCCACAGGGCAATGCAGCTACAGAGGGCAGTGGGAACTGACAGATTGCTTGTAGCACAGCAAATACACAGTGGGGGAGATTGTGTGGAGTCTCTGATTCAGTCTGCACATGAAAACTGATCTCTGTCCTGTCCCCCCTTTTCCAGGGGCTCTGCATTGGAACAACAGTGTGCATCTTCACGGGATAGAGGCTTAGCTTCCTGCATTCTGGGAAGACATTAGCTAAAGTGTCTTGTGGCTAACCATGCATCTGATTATTTCAACAGATCAGACATACTGGCTTGGAGGCTGAAGATATCGATGAAAGAGCCAAGAAATAAGTGAAACAACAGCCATGAAGATCATGAGAGGTAGAGATTTCCCCCAGGGAAGGCAGCTCTGCTGCTTCATGTGGTACAGAGAATAGAAAGTCCTGTATTTATTCAAATTCAGCTACTCAAATCCTGCTTAATTTTAATTAGGCTTTTTCTCCCTCTTCTACTACTAACTCTTCTACTCTTTCTGTTCTCATAAAAGAGACAGAAAGAAAAGAAAAAAATCCCATGGGCCTTAATGGAGAAGGAGCTTACCTGTTTAACAGAAAATATAATATCTTTTGCTCTCCAAATTGAATCTTATTACAAATTCACTCCAAGAAACACCAGACCCAAGAGGACGTGGCCTTTTCTCCTGGATAGAAGAATGCTAGTGAAGTAACTGATTGGGAGATGAATCTTTTGCCAAAGTTGTCCTGCCAGTAACTAATTTATTCTCCAAAGCATAACTTATTCCAGCTCTTGAAATCTGCAGTGTGGATTCAAGGGGAAATTGGCTCACAGAAGGTAGCAGGTTCAAGTCTCTGAGCTTCACATAGAAATATGGATCTGGTGCTGAGGGTGAAGACATCATTTCCTTTAAAAACTTGAGCACTTGTAGCACTCTGGCATATTCATCCCACCAGGACTTCTGGCTGTAGAAATAACTAGCACTGATATTTGTGCACATCCATATCATGTCCCAAGGGCTGTCTTTTCAAGTTATTTCTTTTAAAGAAAGTTATGTCTTTTAAAGTTATTTCTTCTGAGAGACTGGACCCAGCCCTACAAAGTGGCACATTCCCAGCTAAAAGTTATGAGCAACCAGGATTGTTATCAATTACTTAGCTCCTAAATGGAAAACCATAAAAGATTTTATATATACTGGTATAAACACGTAAGTTTACACACACACACAACCTTTACCTTTATCTTTATATAGGCATACATATACCTAAAACATTTGTATGAACTCAGCAGCAAGTGCAGTCCAGACAGGCTATGTGCTAAAGGAACAAGTGCTGTGTACAATTATCTTTCTTTCCCTGATGTTTCCCTCAGCTGTGGCTCACTCCAGTTCCAACAGAACTACTGAGTAACGTCAGGATGACCAACACCAAGGTGAAATCTTAGCTATCCCATTTTGAAAATGGTATTTATGCATGAGGTGGGCCTGATATGAGTGCATGTGTCTTGGCAGACTGGATGCATTGGTGATCTCTGCTATAGGTGAGTGAGATGTGACAGCTAAGTATTTTCCATGGCAGTGAACGGGTGATGCCTTTGGTTTACAGGGTTGGAGGGATGTGATAGAAAATTGCCTGGTTTGTGCCTTGATCACATTCTCCATGCATGCTGTTGCCTTTTGGGACTTGCATGTTTTGATGGCACAGAGGAATTCTCAGACCTGAAAGGCTTTTTCATCTTGTCATTCATTTTCTGTAGCCGTCTGAGTGGATCACTAAGTACCTTGAATTGCTGACAAATTGCCTGCTGCCCCTGGGTACATCTGGTGAAGAAGGAAGCCCAGCAGAAGCAGGAGGGAGGGGAGTTGAAAGGCTCAGACAAGAGTGAACTCACCAAAATGGCTGCGGGGAGGAAGGAAAAGTGTAAAAGCTTATGTGACCAAAAAAGCCAATCATAAAACTAAACCCCAGTTCTAAAACCAGAGCAATATTGATGGACAGGATAATAGGATTGTTTCTTATCCCATTGGCCTTGATTTTCTACTCACTCCTGCTGCAATAAACAAGGAGTAATTCAGATAAGTTAATGAAACTGTGTTAGTGCTAGTCTGGTATACAGAGTTTATTGAAGCCAGGGGAAATTTTACTTTGAACATGAGTAAAATCAGGAAAAAAAAAAAAAGGAAAGCGTAAAGCTTTCCTCCATTTTGCATGCTGTTTATACAGCAGAATTAATCAGTAGCAATATCTCAGTGCAATTGGAACAATGAAGGCGCATTGAAAAAAGTGGAAGTGGTGGGGTTATTTTTGGGCTCCTGCCATTGGGTGCAGTCCATTTCTGAGGCTGTGAGCTGGTTCCCCACGAAACCACCATGAGAGGGTGTTCAACTGGCCTTGCTGTCAGGAGTTGGGGTGGAGTTTGAAGTAGCTGACAAGTGCATTAGAAAAAATAAATATAACTGGAATGCTTGGGAAGTTACCTCATCCAGAGCTAGAAAATAATTTGGACTGCTGTGAGAAGGAATATTTGAAAAAAGATTATTCAGTAGGCAAATGCTAGGATTGGCTATTAATCCCCAGTGCTGAGCATATTTTTATAAATTTCTGTAATTATATTATTGCCAGCTACCGTGGGACAATTGACAAATAACATCTGGCCACAAAGCCTGTTCAGGGTGATGAAAAAATCACTATAGCAGCAATTAAAATGCTTAGAGCCAAAAAATAAAACAGCATGCAGCAATCAAATGAAACAGAGCATAATCCACAGTAAACAGTTTTTCTCCCTCAGTTTTAAATGCAGCAGTGCCAGTCCTGCTTGTAACAGACCCAGACTCACTGCTTTCTCAAGTGGTTCCTGCAGACCCTCCTGACACATTAAACTAACCAGCACTTTTGCATCACATTCTGCTTGATCCTAGATGAGGCTTCATGCCTTCACAGTTGTTCTGTTAAGAAATATACGTTTCAATTAATGCTTCAGTCTCTTTGATAGAATGCATTTAGATTTAGAAAGCTGAAAACATGTTTGTTCATTTCTGGGTTTAATTCTTTTCTGTCCCTCTCATTTTTTGATTTGTATTCTGTTTTTTTTTTTTTTACATGTGTGAATGGGGAGTGAAAAGAGGCCAATGAAAATTGCTTTCAGTTTGTCTTATTTCTGAACACCTTATCCATATGCTTAATTTATAAGTTAGTTGATAACTTGTGCTATATTTAAAAATAAATATCTCCCAGCTATTCCTGTACATATAAGTAATTCTATACCTAACATATATGAAGAAACATGAGTGGATGCTTACAACTCAAGCCATCTGATTTTTTTAGTTTACAGGAACTGTTTCAAAGATCTGTTCAATAGCTGAGGTGTATACATCAGTAGAATGATTACCTTTAAACTTTTGAAACAATATTTCAGCAACAATTTCCTTGTCTACAACTTTACAAGGCTGTAAATAGCCCCTGTGTACATAATGAATTCTGACATCATAGGCCAGGGTTCTTATACACAGCAGGTTTTCCAGAACTTTTATGAGCAAGTTACACCTTGAGGCAAAACTAAACCCCCCAACTTCTGTTATAAATGTTACAATAAAATGTTCCTTTGAGTTTTCCTAGAGCTCAATGTTCCGTCTTTCTTCCCGTTCCAAGTCATTCTTTCGGTGCCGTACATGGATTTGATACATGAAAAATGTGTTTTGCTGCAGACATATTGGATATTAGGTATTGTTACAAGGTGTTTTTTATGGCTAGGCTTGCAGGACCAACGTAACAAGGTGATAAAGAACAAAATCTCTTGCTCTCACAACACTGTACTCACGGCTGTTGCTATTCCTACATGATTCATTTGTGGTGATTTTATTTATCCAAGTTCTGGGTGTAAAAAAGCCCCAGTATGTCAAAAGCAAGGACTGGGACGAGAAAGAGACAAATGATTTTTTCAAAAGATTGAATAGAGACAGGCAGAGATAGGCTTGCAATGAAATTATTCCTTGTAGCCTGTGTTCCTTTTCACCCACTGCTGTGGCGAGCCCACCTAACAGTGGTGTTCTAGGTTCCTTCATATTCCACCACAAAGCTGGTGCAGCTGGATAGCTCTCTCTTTCTCCTCAGTTTTCCCACAGTAAGTCCAGGCTTTGAGAACACAAACAAATTGAACTAGATAAAATACTGATGCTTGCAATCTCCTTTTGATGACTAGAGCCGCTCCCAGCACCTAAAAGTGATCCTGGTTAGAGAAAATGAAGAAACATCCCTTCTGCTCTCTGCACTGTCACTGGGCAAGTCACTTCAATGTAGATTTCTGAGCACTAGACTAGCTAAAGGGTGGGAACAGTTGAATTAGCCAAGAAAGCACTTAAAAAATGCAAGCAGACCACCTGCCTAGGTAAAAAATACAAATGGTATCACATCTTCACTGTGTAACACCCCTTCACAGAAAGGATTTAGTGTAGAGTGTGACCAACACCTGAGGTGAAAAAGAAACCTAGGCAAGGTGAACTGAAGGTACTTATACAGTTGGCTGCTTACTGAATGTGTGATGCTGTCAAATAGCCTAGCCATCCAAAAAAACACTATTCCTGCTTTTGACCCTAATTTCTCCTTCACTTTCAATTCTGTGTCTGTGCTTACATTTCTGGCATCTCCTGGTATGAATTACCATATTCCACACTGAGACTATATATCTAAGGCAGAAGACCTTGATTTGCACAATCCCTCTGTGCCTTCAGGTTGAAAAGCTGTGGAAAATGTGGAGCTACTTTTTCTTTGGATTTCATTTCACCTTGGTCTGTGGAAAAGCAGAGTTCTCAGGTAAGAGGATTAAGGCAAGTGGAGGCAGCACCACCTAGCTAGTGCTGCTAGGGCACAAAAAAATCACTGCAAATCTCAGGAAACAGTTTTTTCAGCAAGCTGATACCCTTCTCCTTTTACAGACTCATCAAACGAACATCAAAATGATGACAGAGTTTTCCTTGGCCCATTTCCTATGGCAGCAAAGCATCTTCCCAGTGTTTCCCCCTTCACCTCCCCAGCACGCTGTAAGTTTCATTGTTGCTGAAGCAGGTTATCTAGAGGTCAGTAGGCTAACAGGGCGTTTGGATTTCCTAAAATTGTGCCTCTCCTTAAATGTGGTAAATCAGATTGTTTATACACCACTCCGTGAGCCTGGACCGCACACCAAAAGCTGCACACAATGCTGCTATTTCTGCTTCCATGCTCCCTTCCCCCTCAGTGTAGGTATTTCAGCTTTCTGTGGGGGGGCTCATTAGGGTTCATAAAACACAGTAAAGAACCTGGCTGGAGACACTTGTAATTCTACAGGTCCACCATGTGGGATATGCAATAAAAAAAATTGCATAGCTGGAAAGAGATGTCCTCAATAAAAGGCTTAGTTGAAAGCAGCCCTGATGGTCAAAGTGGTATCAAGAGGAAGGAACTACCATGACACTAAGGTTTGAATTTGTTTCCTCTGACACTGATTTCCTGTATGGCTTTGAGCAGCAAGGTACTTAATTTCTTCAGAGCTCTTGTTTCCTACCCATAAAATGGGGACAAGAAGATTGCTTTTATTTTATTGCATTTTGTTTTACCTACTTGGACTGTGAGTCCTTCAGCACAGAACCTGTCTCCAGCTGGCTGACACCATCCATATGGATGGCTGTTTAAGGTGCCAGCATTACCCTGTCGGAAGGCAGGCAATATCTCTCTTCTATTCTGCTGGTTTTGGGTTCAAGAGGGTCTTATTATGAAGTGCAGGAGTGAGTGTTACATTCTGCTCCTCTTCCTAGATTAGTAGAAAAGCCCCTTTTCAAGAGCTCACTTGCATTATTCAGGGCCCTTTTGGGGCTTCATGAAGAATTACTTTATTCATATTTACCCCAGTATACTTCCACTGAGATAATTTCACTGTCTTCACAGGTATTTTACCTTCCGTTTTTTCTCAATAAAAATATACCCACAAAAGAGTGACCCAATTCATATTCTGAACTGGAAACTTTCCACTAATGTCAACAGTCTTGGACTGAGTATGAGAAACAAGGAAAAACCTCCAACAATAATTTTTTACTTCTAAAGTAGTAATAATCATAAAAAGGTCCTAGTTCTGGTTGAAGGTAGTGACATTTCTATGGCTTTTGCTCTTAAACTCAATATTCAAACTCAGTCTTAACTTTGGCTGCTGTTCATTGAAAATACAGCATAACACAAACACTTAATACTCCTACTGCATTTGCTTGCCCATTTGTGTCATGCGGATAATGTTAGAAATCACACATTACTGCACTTACAGATTAACACTCAAACATTATGTGTAAGAAGGGCCTTAGGTGCATGATGAAATTTTGGGCCAGAAGAGGACAGTTTAGGAGTGGCTGAAAAATCACATGATTTTTCAAAACATCTATGTCTACCTCAAGGGTACAGAAGGTTAAGGAACGCTTACTGGAATATTAAAACATCTTATGAAGTTCACACCATTCTCTCTTTTTGTCATGGCTTCATATCTTCTCCTTCCTTCTGTTCATGCCTGGCACCCATCCTGGAAACCACCACTGGGGTGAGCAGCAAGTAGTGCAAGGGATCCATCTACATGTAGAAAACATAGACAAAATGGCAAAGTAAAAGCCATTCCAATAACTAATGGCCATCATGTCACCTCTAATTTTTTCTGTGTCAGACAGGTGCAGGAGAGGTACCATTGCACTAAGAACTACACTGGGGACAAGGGATCTAGCATCCACCCCACAGCCATGCTTGTATAAACATGAGAGACCACTTTAAGGATAATCACCACCTCCCTGCTGATCTGAGAGAATGTAAGGCCAGGATGAGTGCATGCAAATGCTCTGAGCCTGAGCAGCACAGTCCTTTTCACTATGCTGCTGATTAAGGCAACCATAAAAATGAAGGTGGGCCACAGAGCTGGGGTAGTGTCTATAATTGGGTAAGTTCTATCGTTTCCAGACTAGGAGGCTGCTGTAGCACTTGCTATGTGGTTTTTAGAACAACTAAATATTTCATGAGTAGCTGCAGTGTGAGTTGTTCCAATCCCCTTTGAATAACCTGGGAGAGACAGAAGAAAAGGAGTTGTCATCTTTAGCAGAAAGTGACCCAATGTACATTTGAGCACTCATTGTTGTCTGGCTTTTGTAACATGTGGGTTAGTTCTTGGTATCTTTGAAGTTATGTGTGATTCTTTATCAATATGCTGTTAATTAAGAGCAATTGAGGCAGAAGTTGTGGATAAGACAAGTCGTGATTTTGTATGTGAGCTTGTGAATGACTTTTTGTAGAAGAAAAGGCAGAGAAGGTGCCATGAGTGCACTGTCTATACTGAGAGATGAGAGGTCACTGGTGGTCAGAGAGGTTGTTGATGATCAGTGGCAGGCTTCTGAAGGGCACAGAAATGGTCCTCAGGTTGCTTCCTGTGTTCTCTGCAGTAGGAAGTGCTTAAGTTGGAGACGTCATGGGAAGGTGAATTGTGATAGTGTTTCTCTGACTGCTTTTTCTTATGTCAATGCAGAGTAACCACAGCCAGGTGTGACCCTACCCAAATGGGAAATAAGTTTGGGACCTGGGGGCATCACAACTCCCCACCTTGTAATCATAGAGTCAGGCAGGAACAGGTAGGTGTCAGGGTGGATGGTGCGGCTGAGCAAAGGGACTGGATAGAGTCGCTCCATGTCTGCCGGTCATGAACTGAGTGTGCTTTGAGAAAGAAGAAATAAAAGATGAAATCCAGTCAGTTAAGCAGGGAGAAAGCATTTCTAGACAGAAGACAGAACTAGGCATGAAAAGACTTTTAACTGTTAAGAGTCCACAGATAAATGGGTATCCTGACACCTGTTGGGGGTAAAATGAGGATTATAAAAGCCATCAGAGAAAAAGGTTAAAACTAATCAAAACTTTGGAGAGTGCTGAGAACAATTAACTGTAGGAATGTGGAGAAAGCAGCAGCAGAAGATGCTACTTCTGGCTTTTATTTGAAGATGCTGACAAAGGTTCTGAAGTTCTGAGGTAATATAAGTGAAGAGGATCACCTGAAATAGCTCGAAAATGGTGGTGGTAAAGCACCTGAGCTCCAAGGAGAGGTATATATTAAAGCAATGGAGGGGGACGATAGACTTGAAAAAAACTGACCTCGCCAGGCTGCTTAGTGGGACTTTAACAAGGTATCTGTCTTCTAAATCAAAGAAGGTAATGAGTGTTAGCTGATTTGGTCCCCACTTGTGTGTTCCTTTTCAGTCCTAAGTCTTTATTTCTCTCTTATGCTCCCGGTTCTGTGTAAAATTACATTTACTACTCATCATCTTGAGGTATTTAGTGTTTCCCATATGCATAAACACCCACAGTTAAGTAAAGAATTTTACAAATAACATTCACCGAGTCCTTCAATTGTTGAGAAAGGTGGGTGGGGAGGAAGGAAGGAAAGATAAATCATGATTTCTTCTCATTATGAGCACCGCCTAAAAAATTTATTTTGTTCTACCTAATACATAGCCAATTAAAGTTACTTCAGAAGATCCTCTAGTGTGGAACTGCCTGTGTGTTGTCCTCTGGAGTGGAGAACAGAGGAGTATCCAGGTGTGTCCTGGTGTTATCTTAAAAGACACCTGCAGGCTGCAGTGTTGCCTTGATTATCTGCACACCTCTACAAAGGCTCTGCTTCATTTTTGTTCTTAATGGTATGCCAATTGCCAGTTGTAGAAACTGGAGTCAAGAGAAAGCCAGCAACCTGGCTCCAAATGAAGATTATACAAGTTAGATGCTTCAATTTGTGTTGCTCAAGTTAATGGGGGAGAAAGAATAATGTGGATATTTTGTCAGTTCTGATAGTAATGTGTCTGTTCCTACCAAGTAGATCTAAGAGATGCTAGGTTTGTAAGGGCTGCTGATGTTCCTATTGAAAGTAAAACCCATCTTGGCTTAAAAAGTGCCTTTTCCTACAAGTACCTACAAAGTCCCTCATATTAAAAGATCTTTAGCTTTGTGTCGAAGAACTAATATGAAATTCTGTCTTATCCTTTCATTTGAAAGCATATGTCTCAAGAATAGAAAGAGAGTCAAATATGTTCTGTAGGATTCGTTCCTCCTTTTGTAAGAGTGGCTGACAGAAAGGGGGAACTTTTGAACCTGAGATTTCCAGTCTGTGTAGAAAAGGCCTAGCATGTCCAGGGAAGAACATGGAAGACAGGCTCTTAGGAGAGGCAAATTGACACACAAATTATTTGGATAAGGGGGGTTTGTGTGGGTGTGAAGTTTTTTGTTCTGATCCTCAATTGCAGTGTGACTTTGCCTAGTGCATGGCACTGGTATCACACTTGCTGGGTCAGATTTGGACGTCACAGAACTAGATGCCTTTATGGAGGTGAGCTCCTGGGCAAGTCCTTGGTAGATCCTTTCCCTGGACCTACTGCAGGAATAAGTCAAGGCATGCAGACCAGCGTGTCCTTGTGCTACTGGTCTCTGTTCTGCTGAGTGGGAACCAAAAGGATTTAGGAATGGAGTTTGGAAGCTTTGGCAGGACCCTTGACTGTCCAGCACTACAAATCCTTCTATTTAGAAAGCAGTTAACAAGAAGAAGTGCTTTACTGAGAGGTGCCCACTGCTGTGCTGACCTGATTAATTTGCCTGACGGTGCCTGTGGAAGGACAAATTGTATGTTGGAAAAACACTGTGCACCTCTTAGTTGATGCCAGGCTTACAAACTACCCTCTGAGAGCTGTGGGCTAAAGGAAAATTGTGAACCTGGAGAGACCAAGGGTGTTCTGTCAGTCCTGAGTGGTGTTACTGTCAGATGGGGATCTGGAGATGTCGATGTCGCAAACTAGAGGCACGGAAACCAAGCAAACTCCCAAGTTAGTCTGCCCACGAGGACTGTCCTGCTCAGTTGCAAGGAGACTTCTCTGGGAGCTATAAATTTTTCCTATTTTTTTGGTACAAAAAAACAAAGCACCTGGATCCTGCAAGCCCTATTTTATTGTTAAATTTTTAGGAAAATTTAGCAATTAACAACTGGGCCCTTTCCACATTCACCCCAATATTCGAGACTCTGTAGATTTCTGTATTCTGAGGTGGTTTTTCTCTCCCCACCCATTTGTTGACTCTGGGTGAATTATGTTTAACTGCTGCAGAGCAGCCCTTCCTCAGTGAGATATTTTTGAACTTGATCCTCCAGTTTGTTCCCTGTCAAGTCAATTCAAAGTCTTCATTTTGCTTCTTATGCAGGAGTCTTATGTTTTCTAGGTCAATATGTATGACTATATGTGGGAGAATTATTTTTTTCTTTTTTTTTTTCTTTTTGCTCACTGTATTTCCCCACTGAGTTGTGTGCTCTCTACAGTCTTTTAATGTGTCTGGAGGAAGGGAACAAGTGCAGTCTTCATCTGCATTTTTACCAATAAATGGTCTCACTAGAGTGTCTGCTCTTATCCAAAAGGACTTCCTGATGGAAAGAGCTAGACTTAGAGATGAGGACTCCATTTTCATGCTGCAGATGTAATTTTCCTCTTATAACAGTACAGCTGGTCATGTGTTTTGCATTTTTCTTGACATAAAAGTGCCTAGGAATAGATAGTTCACTTGTACCTGAACTGCTTTAGATGCTGCCCAAAACTTTTGCTAGGGCTGTCTGCATAGGTCAACATTTCCAGAAGTGAAATACCTAGAAAGCATTCAAACCTATATTTGGAAGTCTGAATTGATGGCCAGCCTTTTTTTTTTTTTTTTTCCCTGGAAGGATGTAAAACAGATGCTGCCACCACCAAAATCAGTGCCAGCTTTGATTTCTCAGCTCTGACGGGAGCATATGCCTGCTTTAATTTCCTCTGCAGTTCCAATCCTTTAGTTCCACAGAAGCAAAGAAGGGAACATGGAAAATACTCAGTCTGATCCAAAGCATGTATGTAAATCACTATCATGGGCTTTGGATCATGTCCAAAGTAAACTAATTCTTGGATTGTCACCTCTGGTCATAATGACCTTTTGTTTTGCCTTTTTAATGACAAATGATTATGTTATAAAAAGCCTTGTGTAATTTCTGGCATGGTTAGGCATCATAAGCGAGGTGTGTAATCTTAGAAATGCTCTAGCTAGTTTCTTAGGTTGTGTAACAAATAATTATGGAATCTCGCTGAGTCTTGCTTTATTATTACACAGCTCCAGGCTCTTACCCCCAGTGGCTTTACATGCTTGTTAATATTTAAGCTATCTTGTAGCTTGGGTAATTTGTAATGAGCTTTTCTTTGTTGTTGTTACTGAAGCTAAAGTAGTTGTCTGGGGAAAGGGGGAAAGGTGTGTGATAGATGATTTGTTCTTCTGAAAATATTTTTCCTTGTTTTAATACCTTTTGGCTCATTCACAGGTACAAATATGAAATAGAAAGCTCTTCCAAAGTATTCCTTGTGTGCTTCTCTAACTATTCAGGAACACACAGCACTGCTGCTTCTCAGCAGACTGGGAAGTGGTGGGCAAGAATGTTTGACATAAAGAATACCTTTCTATAAAATATAGATCACTCTTAAAGATGGTGGTTTTGCCTACTAAGACTAAAGCTCTAGACAAAGGTTATTAAAACAGAGGAGGTCTTCTGACTACAGAAAGTATCCAGGCTCTTAGGAAGGACAAGGAAAATTTGGCCAACCTTTGCTGTGAAAAAGGTGGACAAGGTAGCTGTTGCTCCTGATGGTTTTGCCCCATCCTACTTAACCATGAAATCTTCCTTTGCCAGCTCTAGTCAAAAACCAAGAAGTTTCTAGTTACTTATTCAAGACATCTGTGGTCTGTCTTTAGGGTCCAAAGAACAGACCAAAACCAGAAATATTTTGTGTAGAATTAGAGTCAGTCTTTGGCAGGCCAGAGCTTCTGCTTACTTATATGGTAGATGAGAATGCAATGTGCAACTTTGAAAGATCCTGGTATGGGTGGAGCAGTGGGAGATCTCCTGGCAGGGTTTCAAGCATGACTTATTGTTAACCTCATCCTCTTCCACCAGCTTTTGTGGTCTTCACAGGAACCTGAGGACAGTGTGTGCCACATGATCTACACTCTGCTTACTCAAAGGGACAGAGCTACACAGCCCAATACTGATGATGTACACAGGTCCAGTCTTACCTACCAAAGCTGGAGTACATCTGGCTTTTTGCTGTACAGCAATTTTAATGGTGAAGGAAAAAGAGCTTCAGGTAGGCTCTGAAACAACCCTTACCACACAGGAGTGCTGCTTTGATTTTTCGAAGGAAAAAAATTCTCATCGGATTGAGCTGCACTTGGACAAAACAGCAGCAACCAGTAAAGATATTTTGAGCATGACTACCAGTTCACTTGTGTTTGGATAACATGGTCTCAAATCCTGTCTGTGGTTGGAGGCTTCCCCCACCGTGTACATTTGCCAACCACGTCTACTTCTCAAAGCAAGGTACAGTAAAGGTAGAATAAGGTAGAACAAGTACGATCAGGATAAAGGATGACTTTGTTACAATTCTGCAAGAGATTTCCCATAAGGGGATTTAATGCAGGTCTGAAGTTTTGAGTGAAGATCTTAGGGCAATGGTTGCGATTTTCTCCTAGGTGACAACTACTGTCCATCTTGTGGCCTGTTACCTGGAGGCACTTTCAGAACAAAAAAAGCAAGAGGTGCTCCTTCACATGACACAAATCTGACTGTGAAATTGAACTGAAAAAGTTGGCATGTGCTCAAAAAGTGACAGGACAGATTTGCTAAAGAAAAGTTTTTCAGGGCTATTAAGCATAAAAATCTTGGTTTGATTTAGGAATATCCTAATCTTCATGCAGAATTAGGAAATACTTTGGGATGATGTTTACCTGCTGTTGACCATTCCCTAAGCTATGGGGAATAGGTGTACTGGAGACAGGACCTTGGGCTAACCAAACTTTCTCTTTGATACGGGACAGGAAGATTTTTGTATTGGACATATCCGAAGGGATTTTGGAATTATGTGGCTTCCTATGAAAAGATGGATAACAATTCTCCCAGTCTGGCTTGGTGTTCCTCATGATATTTTTCCACCAATTGCAGGTCAGTTGGAAAGCTCTATATAGGTTGGTTGTAAATTTGGACTTTTAGTAAGATTTATTTGAGCTGCATGGAGTATGCTGGAGCTCTCCTGGACAGAGCAGTTGGGGAAGAGGTAATTGACCTGGCAGGGCATGCTGGTGGTAGTCCAGCAAGCCTGTCTGCCCTGCTTGGGACTTTCAGCATCCCATAGAGGTACAGGCTGGGAGATGTTGCCAGAACTCAAAGGTTCAAGTGAAGCATATGGGCCCCTGGGGTGGTGAACAGCAGAGTCACCCATGCCATTTGTGGCACAGGTGTGTGTTACTGTCCAGAAAGAGACATTCCCTTGCTTTCCCACATTAAAAGGATGGATTCCTTCTTCTCTGTAGCGTGTGGGTCTTCCTCTGATTGCAGAATAAGAAACTGGCTCTACAAGTCTTTTCATACAAAACCTTTATTTTTCATGCTCCCATTTACATCAGTGAAATTGGAGGCTTAAGACCTTGTTTTTTTCTAGTTTTGAGCCCTGTGTTCATAGTGCAAATGTAGCCAAATTTAATCTTAATATTTCTACTCTGTCATGTTACACAGCTTTTCACCAAGACAAACTCGTTATTTCAGTGAATACCAATATGCATTTATCTCTGCAGCCATAAAAATGTTACATTTTTTATATGAGTGTAGATGGTGAATTGCCAAATAATTGAGGATTTTATTTGTAGATAAATTTTGATGTGTTATTCAGATTGCATATTGATTGGCCTTTTGCTATTTCTTTTAGCAGATGATACTCATAAAGTTTTTTTTTCCTCCTCATTTTGTGTGGAGTTACTAAGTAAAGCATGTACTGGAGTAAATCAAGCAAATGAAAAGTAGTATTATGTTTGACAGTGTTGATCAGGTCTCTGAAAAATTAACCAAACTAAAGTTGAAATGTGAATAATTTTCCAATAAGATTTTTTTCCTCCTTCCTGATTGAAAATCAGATTCTGGTTTTGTTCTCACTGTAACTTTATTTTAATGTAAAAATATTAATTCTAGTGAAATATTGAGTTTTTCTGTATGTTCAGTCTGTAGAACTAATAGAGTAAGGAGAGAGCCTTCTGCAAGCAGGGCTGCCAGCCAAGCTTCTTTACCAGTCTGTGCACACAAACATCTCGGAGTTCAGGTATGTTTTCAACCTGATATGGATGATCAACACTGTATGGTTATCATGCATCAGTGCAACTTGAACAGCAGTTGAGTTTACATGATAGAAAATGATGATAAGGTATCTATGCACTGATGGGCAGAAGGGAGCCCCCAGGGCTCAGAGCTATACATGGTGATAAGAGTGTTTAGGTTGGAAGCTTATAAACCTCTAGACTTGTGACTGATAAAGTGTCAGGGAGAGCTGCAGCAAGGCCTTCAAGAGTTGTTTCCTCCTCCTTTCCCAGGCTCCTTCCAGTTGCTGCTGTGCTTGGCAGTTGATTGCCCTGAGAGGCAGCAGGGATTGGCAGGGCTTGGATAAAGCTTCTATGTCTGCCGACATCCCGTGGAGTAGTTTTGGTTGGAAGAACATGAATCCATGATTCTCTGGACCTCAGGATTTTCTCCAAGGTCCCAGTTCTCACAGATGTGGGAGCAATTTTACCCTACTTTACTAAAGAATAATGTGTCCTTGTCCATGAGTATGTGACTAACTCCTGCCTATCATGACCCTCCCTGAAGAATTAGTCTGTATTTTGAAGGCTTAAGGGTTTTTTCCTACCCATTAAGGGGATGTGCCCTTGCAAGTCCTGGTCTTTAAGACATTCCAGGTGTTGCTCATTGATTTTGCCTACCACTGGGGTGAAAATGTTTCTTCTATCTATGGTAAGGATGGCATTGCACATAGTCCTGGGTGGCATTGTATGAGGTGGAATTCTCTATTGCATGCTGAGAACCTCAGCAGAACTGGATGCAGCCTGGCCCATGGTAAGCTCAGCACCCTGAAATCCCATTGGTTCCTCAAAACTTACAGCAGTTGTGGCCCTAAGGCTTTTTGAAATAAGTTGAAGATCCAGGAAAAAAGTTACTATGCAAGTAATCAGCCTGTTGAGTGTCTCAAGATCTCAAATTTGTCTCTTATAAGGCAAGCTTAAAGAAATTCAACAGCAAAACATGAAAATACATAACAAACTACCCAATGAAAATGAGTTTTATGATTTTTTTTGGCTTTATGCCAAAATAAGTCTCATGCTCAAAAGAGAGTTTGATGTCAGCCTTCTAATTTGAACACCTATTTGGCCTTCTAATAATGCAGGGGACACAGAAATACCCCTTCATGCCTCTGGTTGCTCAATTTGGCTGGGGTTTCCCATCACCTTCTTTCCCAGACTATTTATAGAATAGCAATTAAGATTAATGTATAGCTGTTCACATTTAGTTCCTGGCTCAGCTGGCTTTTGAGCCACTCCCAACAAGAGCTGAATGACTGAGATATTTAATGTCCATGAGAACTCCTGCTGAAATCAGCTGGAGCCATCTGTCATGTAGATAGATATGTGCATATCTTGACAACAAATGGACC
Source organism: Erpornis zantholeuca (assembly GCA_013400515.1). Lineage (NCBI taxonomy): Eukaryota > Metazoa > Chordata > Aves > Passeriformes > Timaliidae > Erpornis > Erpornis zantholeuca. Next base: position 110,323 of record VZTN01028726.1, read on the forward strand.
TTATTTATTCTGTTCCCCATTGTGAAATGAAATTTTGAGGCTGAAGTTGAACAGAACATACTTCTTAGTCAATATATGGAAAAATGTTTTCAGTTTTTCTCAGTCTGCTCTTGCCTTTGAATGGGAAATTTATCAAATAAATAGAAGGGTGCTCGTTAAGTGCATCCATTCCCATCCCAGCCCTTTTGAGGGGAAAAATCCACACAATTCAAGCATATTACAGTTGTTATGAAGTGTTGAAATACAACGACTGGTTTGTGAGGTTTTCTTTATTGTCTGAAAGCTTTTTTGTCTTGTGTATATGAGCTCAGATGTGACTGCTATCAGCAGAAACTGTGTAGGCATGGTTTGGGGGCTGCATGTGCCACTCTGAGGAACGTACTCTAGTAATAAGTGTACAACGCCAGCCTTCTTTTTGTGATGGAGATCCCTGTGATGCTCCTGTGCTGCACTTTGTGAAGTGATGGCTGATAGATCCAGGCTATTGGCACAATCCCTGATCATAGGATGTTACTTGCTGGCCTTGTGTCAGAGGATGTGGATGGATGGTGCTTACAAAAGCAACCAACCAAAAGAAATTGAACTCAAGCAGTGTTCAATCCTGTTTTGCAAGCAATTAAATAAGAATGAATATGATGATACAGTTTTGTCAGACCTCATCAGCTCTGGGAGACCTGTAGGCACCAGCCTGTTAAGCCAGACTTCTCGTTCTGGTAAGGAAGAGCAGGACTGTGCCAAAGGGAAGGGTCCCACGGCTTAGGTTATTATCTGAGCTAGAATCAAGTCTGGGTGCATGTGACTCCTCAGAAATTGCAAAACCTCATTTCTTAAAGGATACTGTGACAGGGTGTGGAAGTCCACAAGGAGCCCTGCTTTTTGATTGCAGTGTCCCCTGTATTAGAACAGATTCTGGTAAAGTAGCAACTGCCTGTGTTCCTAATAAAATTACCTAACAGAAGTTCTCCAAATGTAAAAAAAAAAAGTCTTACTTTACAACAGGTTTCTATATATCCTGACACCAAGAATTAAAGACTTTATGTCTCTCTTATACACGCCCATTTATAATACTATCACTTAAATATTTAAAACATTCATTCTTTTCCAGAGGTTCTTCTCATTTGGAATAAACCTCTTGACTTCCACTGAGTCAGGGCCCTGAGAACAATTTTCCTTTTAATTACACAAGACAATTTCCTTTCCACAACCACTGGTTATATTGGATGATGCAGGAATCCTACAGGAAGAAAAAGATTGTGGTCCTTTAATTTAAATAGATCACTACTAGGTGATATGTGACCTGAATTAAAAGGTGCTAAAATAATGGTGTACAAGGGTCCGGTTTTTAATTTATTTGCTTTAATATGTTTTAATGTAGGGGCTTTTTGAAATGTAATACACATATAGGTGAAAATAATTTCTGATTGCTGATACCACACTGTGACCTGAATAAAAAGGCTTTTATGGTCTCTTAGAGTAAGACAGTAAACTACAGCTTTGGTTAATTAGCACAGGCACTAACTCTAGAACTACATCCATGCTCTTCTCTGTTATATAGATTTACTCCTCCAACTAACAGGCCTTTGGCACCACTGCAGTGTTCCCAAACCTGCAGGTAACCTGACTGACTTCTAGCTGCTTCAGCTGTTTCCCAGTTTAAGGAGTCATCTCTGCCCTGTAGGAAACCCCAGCATAATTCCTCAACATTTAAATCAAACTCTGAAAATGTATACCTTTCACTTTCTTTTCACAGAGGATCTCTTGGTTTTGAGATTTCAGTTGTACAAGGAACAAAAGGCAGTCTAACATAAGTCTTCCTGATGCAAACATTAATTAAATTTTGGGTAATCTTACAGTCCTTGCTCTGGTTGTTTGCAGTGGAGAGGAAGATAATGTAATAACTAGATGATAGTATATGCTGAGTGCGTCAAGTCACCTGCTCAGAATTGAACCTCTCATCTGTGGTGCTAGCAATAATAATGCAAAGAGGGAATTCTTCCTTGCAGCCACCTGTAAGAGTATGGGATGGGGAAAACTTATTCCCAGCAAAAAGTAAATATATGGAATAAAAAAATTGGGAGAAGTCCCTAGTTACTGTGGAACAGGAAAATTCTAACCTGAATTTTCCTTAGGGACTCTGAAAAGTGTTTTATCTTGTCAGCTGTGGAAGACCCAAGAATTGCCCAATTTCTTTGGGAAATGGCATGACAAGTGCTATATTTTAATTTTGCTTTGGCCAAGGTCTCAGCAGTGGCTTTGCTACAGGAGGAGTGGGCTTTGGGTTAGGAGCTCTGGCCAGGCAAAATACAGTTTATATGCTTTATCTCCTCAGTTTAGGATCTGGAAGGAGACAGGCTGTGTGTAAGACACTTGGGGCAAAGTCCTCTTAGCGGATGATCAGAAGCATCAGAAGAGTCTGTGGCAAGTTCTGTCCTTTTGTGCTCAGTGTTTTGTAGACTAGATTTAAGGGCAAATTTCCTGAAGGATAGCTTTGGATAAGGGCAAGTAAGATAAAGGAGCAGAGGGAAGTGAAAGGGGAAGGCCGTTTCTCTGATTGAACAAGGTTGTTGAGATGTTACACTGAAGGGGGTTTTTTTTGTGGTTATTGCTGAGAAGGTTGAGTAACTGCAGTCTGTACTCTGTTGTCATGTGTTAATCTGGCTGCTTTGAATATAATTTATAACTCCTTTGTCCTTTTTTAACCTGCTTCTTCTGGAGCTGGAGGGCGTGGGAAGAACCTGACATGACTCCAGGTATTGTGACACAGAAAGCTATGCCTTTGCCATGTTCTTGCCATTAGTCAGAAAGAGATGATCCAGAGAAGTTCAGAGAAACACAGAAATGACTTGGAGGCTTCCTGGACTGACTTACGAGGAAAAAATTGGGAAAGTTGCTGCTGTACAACTCTACAGTTCTGCTAAATGATTAATGGGGAATGTGATAACCTACAACTAATACAGGCTTGTGTATGCCAAAGCAAGGGGAATCACTTTGATGTCGTATGAGGATGAGTACAGAGCACATGACGCTTTTTTGAAGATGGTTGTGTGAAGTACCCAGCAGTTGCTTGGTGGTGAAAGAGAATTGCATTAGAATCTTGTTTTAGGAATAATACTAAAAATCTACTATCACCTGGTTATGCAACTTAACTGTCTTACAAAGAAAACCATATCTTTGTAGGGTATCTTCTTCATTGCTTAAGATGCTTTAAATGTAGGTACTAAATACTGCCTTGCTTCATAAGTTATTAAAAATAAACAAATAAACTGCACTGGAGAGAAAGTGTACTGAGCAATTCCAGAAGACTTTCATGTTCACATTTTTATACATGCTTATTGGAAACCTATTTGATCAGAAAATATTAATTTGAACCTTTGCTCAAGACTTTGTGCTGCAATTTTCAACAGTAAATGCTGTGGAAGGAACTGAAATAGACACTTTGGTGTCCTATGTCTGGTTTGAAAGACCATAGGTAATCTCAGGGGTTTTACAGCAAATTCTTTTCAAAAATTCAAATAAGATCGACAATTTGTATTTGGAATGTTGAAGTTCATCTGCCTGTTTGTAACAGCTACTGAATAAAGTAATACTCAAGGATATTGGACACGAAATTGGAGTCCCAGGTTTCTGCTGAAACATTAAGATCTTTAAGGCAGGTAACTGAAAGGTCTACCAAATATAAAATGAATTACACAGAAGCAGTATTGTTGAAGAGTCTTCCCTGTGAGGTATCCTGGGACACCTCATGGAGCCACAGAATGCCTGTAGTTAAGCCCAGTTTGGCTCAGGTATGTTATTCATTAAGACTGTTTCTCTACAGTGGGCTAAAAACACTTTAGCAATATTAAGGATAAACATGAAGTACCCAATTTATGTGAAGGGTTGCTAGCTGACTGTCAGATGTTATTGGAATTATGCTCCAGTACCAAATTATTGCTTAAAATAACAACAGCAATTCAAACACAGCTAAAATAAACCCATTGGACCCTAAACCAGCTAAATATACTTATTAAAATATTTATGAACACATACTGCTTATAAACATGTGCTCCATTAATAGCTATGGTCAGGAAGCAGCTACAGTGGAATTTGGAAAACTAGGTATCACCTACTTCGCCTATTTTTCTCCCTCTTATGTGTTTTTCTACCTTGTAGTCCTGGGTCGCACATACTTTGCTCAAGACTTTGTACTGAAGAGCAGAGTTGTATTGCTCCATCCATGCTTTTCTTTGCTATTAAGAAGGGGAAAGAACCCACAAAAACATTGGTTTTCCCCACAGCAAAGGAGGCTATTAGTGCCATGCTGCTTGAAAGAGCTCTGAAATTTTGAAACAGGCCATAGCAAGGAAAGCAACAGCATGGTGCAAGAGCACAAATGTGTAATGACAGTGTGTTCTCTCAATCCTTCCTCATACTCTCTGGAAAAGAGGACAAAGGCCTAGTCCATCCAGGTGTATGGAGGTATAACTTCCTGAAGGCAGCAGCAATGTTTAGCTCCTATTCAGGGCTGGAGACTATGTGAATTAGTAGACAGCTTTCTGAAGCTGTCAATAGATATCCTCAACAATGATGCATTAATATGGTTGGATGTTTATAAAGGACTAGATGCTCTGTAGCCATTTGTCTGATTTTAGGATGGGGTATTTGCACTCTGTAGATGTCTTCTCTGCAGCTGGTTTTGAGACTTCTGAGAGTCAGTGAGGACAGAAGAATTCAGTCAAGCGGAAAATGTTTCCTCTTCAGGATGTAAACGAAAGACAGAACCATATTCACCCCATCATTAAAGAGCTGCTGTGATGCTCAGCAAAGCTGAGCCAAACAAGCACTCTTGCCAAAATCAGAACTTAGTGCCCTGAATTTGGCTGGAGGTGTATTTCAACTTTGTTTTTGCCTACTTCAAACTTAAAAGGCAAAAAGCCTGGCACAACAAAGGGACGGACTCTCTTGCCTGTTATTAAATGAAACACCTTCCCCAGCCCAGTGCAGGGTTGTGCAAAATCTGGACTTTGGTGAGAAGCACTACCCTCCTATGTAGGGCTGTGGTTGTTCTCCTTGCTCTTGTGCAGGAAGTTTCACCTTGGGCATCTTAAGGCATGGTGAGAAAAATGGAGGGCCTATGGATCTGAGTTCTTTGTATGTGCCTTGTCTGGGGTGGAACTTCTTTTTCTAAGGGTCTTCTGTGCTTGAAACTTTCAGCTCCTAAGAATTACCATTTTGAAAAAGGGATTGGGGTAGAAAAACCTGCAAATTCCCAAGACAAAATTCCATCCAAGTTCTTTTGATCTTCTCAGCACCTAGTGTGATACCAAGGGCTGCCCTTTTTTGCTTAGAAGCTTTCACTAAAGATCAGCGTTGAACTGAGTTTTGTAGCTAGTACTGCTGTGCTGAGATGGCTCTTGAATAAAATGACTGATTTCAGTGGATTCCTTCCTGAGTAGAGTTATGGATACTGATGGGCTGCTTATGTCACCTTATGAGTCATTTGGAAGGCAAGCTGAAAGCAAATTCCAGGCTTCATCAGATCTGGTTGGTGAAAATTTGCGTTAATTCATCTGATGGGAAAATAAAAATCAAAATGTTCTCCTGCTGGCATGCCTCCACTGAGATACAAGAGTTAAACACTGCCTCCACTGTAAAGGAGAACAGGCACAGTATTATTGTATTATCCTGCTGCATGTATTCTATGTACTATATGCAAGCTCTTACCTACAGATCACTTTTGCAAGCTTATTTCTTCTTGTTCATGTTTGGCAGCCATTAATTCCTGAAGTGCACAAACTTTTGCTTAATAAACATCTCCTTTGTATCAATTTGGTCTTTTCCCACTAAGGTGAAGTTTATGTAGTTCTGCTGCTCAGCAGGTTAAAATTTGAAGAGGTTTAGGACAGTGGATAGGGCTAACACTACTCAGGTAACCATTTAAATCGCTATCTGCCACAGCTGGGGCAGGATATGGAGAAGCTGCCCAAAATATTTGATGAAAATATTTTGATTGTCAGGTATGATTTTTTTTTTTCACTTTAAAGCAGGTTAAAACATTCAAAACCTGAAAGAATGAAACAGTTATTGGGGAGGGGCAAAGTCTCAGGAACAAAAAATATATTTATTTGGACAGCCAATCTCTCCTCAAGAAAGCACATAAAACCAGAGCCCAGTCTGAATCTGAATTCATGTGCAATTCTGCTTGGGCTGATGTTTCCAGCAAGCATATGAAGAAACTGCACCAGGGTTGGAGCACCCAACATGGGATGTTTTCGGGTCCTCTCACATGCTGATAGAGACTTGTTTTGGTTCTTGTTGCTGCCAGGCTTTCTGTGCCACTGACCTAATTTTTTGCCTGTGCCGTGTGTAAAAATCCCTCAAGTATCACAAGCTACACCCATTCAACAAACACGCTGTGGGTGATGCAGACACTGGTAGGGCTACAAGGCCACGGCGCCAAAGTGTTGGCTTGCTGCTGATGTGTCAAATATCACAAGTCAAAAGGCTTTGTCTCTCTTCTGTCATCCTCATTTATTAGACGTTAAAAAAGACAAAGTACCCAGNGGCCGGTCCCTCCCGGCGCTCTGCCCGCCCGGCGGGGCTGCGGGCGCTGCTCTGCCGTGTGCGCGGGCGAGGTGACAGCACCGACACCGCCGGCTGCTTCCTTCCCGTGCGTTCATCTGCTAGGAAGCGCCGGCGTGGTCTGAGAAGTAGCGCGAATGAGGCAATTTCCACCCAAAGGTCAAGAGGGGGAAATTCGTCCCTTGCCTCATCTCAGGAGGATGATGCTCCAGCAGAAAGAGGCGGAGAAGATCCTACCTTTCAGCAAGAGAAAGCCCCACAGCCCCGCCGCCGAGCGGGCTCCGGACAGCGGGGGATACCTGCCGCCCGCCCCCATGGCCCCGCACCAGGGACCACTTAAATCCTCATCTCGACCGTCTGAGGAAATCCAAACAAGGGCTAGGAAAGGACCGCGAGGACACAGATATCCCTGTTGCTGTACTGTTGACATACGTTTCTCGACATATGCAAAAATCGAGTTTCATAGGAGATAAATATAGACTACAATACTTACTAACAAGGGATATCTCGAGTTCTGCGGGCTTTCTTTTCTTTCTTTTTTCCCTTTTTTAATGTACTTATTTTCTAAAAGTAAAAAGCTCAATGTCACCCTAGTAAGCATACGTTTACACACAATTCACCCTACTCACACTTAAATACATCTGATTAAATACACGCTTGTGCCTATAATATCAAATTCTACTTTCCATCAAGATGCCTTTAAAATACCCTGAAATATGACCTTTAGAGATCGACAAAAGCAAAAGATAGTAGGAATTGCACGCTGACAGGTCATATGGACTCCTATAAAAAATAAATGGTAAAATACAAGCCAGAGGAAAGAGCGGATTATGGAAGGGTAGATTAATATTTGCACAGAGCCTTGAAGGCAGAATGATGTCGAAATTGCGTGTGTTTGTGTGTATGTGTGCATGCGCGCGTGTACATAAAAACCAATTCCTTCAAGGGTTGGATTACTTCATACATTAGTCACTAATCTCTCGCAATGTTCTGATGGATGTTATGGTCTGAGCTAAACACACCGTGAAATCTGCTTGAGCTGTATTGAAACGAGTCGGCGTTTTCGGCCGCGGATTACTCTGCTTTAAGCTTTCCTTTCACAACACACCTTTGCTATTCGGAATAATTTTTGCGAGTAGGGTAGAAGCTAGTCAGCGTCTGAATCTCGGCGCTGAGGGAAAAAGAGGTGGGAGAGAAACTCCAAAGTCCGAAATACGTGTAATTAGAAAGAAGAACATCCAGCGCCCCAAATTCTCCTTGTCACCGTTTGTTTAGGTAACCTGCGCTTACAGAAGGTTTGTAGGGGAAAAGAGCCCGCTGATTTTCATACTTTTTACAGTATTAATTAAAACAAATAGCCGGACAAACGAACCCCGAATGATCATTTCAGCATTTGTATAAACTCTTCCAGCTCGGGGACGACACTGATTTGTAATTCAGCAGCACAGGCAGTTAGCCCCCCAACCTTTCCTTTTTCTGACTTAGCCTTTCTGAGGCTTTGCTGATCACAATACAAATCAGTCTTAGCACAACGCCCGTCGGGAGAAGGCAACGCGTGCAAACTTTTTATTACAAGCAGATACCCCGCAGTCTTCACCCCGCTGAGGACTCGCCCACTGTAGGTGCCAGCGGGGATGCCTCCACCAGAAGCAGCCGGAGCCCGGTAGTGCCAACGACCTTCCTGAAGCGAGTTTTCCTTGGACCGATAGACAACAGGATTACATGTCGTCTGCTGTCCTTCGTAGGAAAAATTAAAAAGGAAAAAAANGGTTAAAACATTCAAAACCTGAAAGAGATGAAACAGTTATTGGGGAGGGGCAAGGTCTCAGGAACAAAAAATATATTTATTTGGACAGCCAATCTCTCCTCAAGAAAGCACATAAAACCAGAGCCCAGTCTGAATCTGAATTCATGTGCAATTCTGCTTGGGCTGATGTTTCCAGCAAGCATATGAAGAAACTGCACCAGGGTTGGAGCACCCAACATGGGATGTTTTCGGGTCCTCTCACATGCTGATAGAGACTTGTTTTGGTTCTTGTTGCTGCCAGGCTTTCTGTGCCACTGACCTAATTTTTTGCCTGTGCAGTGTGTAAAAATCCCTCAAGTATCACAAGCTACACCCATTCAACAAACACGCTGTGGGTGATGCAGACACTGGTAGGGCTACAAGGCCACGGCGCCAAAGTGTTGGCTTGCTGCTGATGTGTCAAATATCACAAGTCAAAAGGCTTTGTCTCTCTTCTGTCATCCTCATTTATTAGACGTTAAAAAAGACAAAGTACCCAGACACACAAACGCTGTTTTGGGAAGGTCTGTGAAATGGTTAATGCGCTTGTTCCACACAAAAATGTAAAGTGACGGTTCTCTGATTACCTGCTGCTGGAAAGTGTTTGGACAGGTGCTGTGTTTCAGCAGCCGTCTGTCACAGCTGACAGCTCGGATTTATGGCTGTGCACCAGGGCCGGCCGTCCCCCTTGGCCGAGCCCGCTGCGGGCGCGGGGCGGGGGCCGCGGGCCGGTCCCTCCCGGCNGGATACCTGCCGCCCGCCCCCATGGCCCCGCACCAGGGACCACTTAAATCCTCATCTCGACCGTCTGAGGAAATCCAAACAAGGGCTAGGAAAGGACCGCGAGGACACAGATATCCCTGTTGCTGTACTGTTGACATACGTTTCTCGACATATGCAAAAATCGAGTTTCATAGGAGATAAATATAGACTACAATACTTACTAACAAGGGATATCTCGAGTTCTGCGGGCTTTCTTTTCTTTCTTTTTTCCCTTTTTTAATGTACTTATTTTCTAAAAGTAAAAAGCTCAATGTCACCCTAGTAAGCATACGTTTACACACAATTCACCCTACTCACACTTAAATACATCTGATTAAATACACGCTTGTGCCTATAATATCAAATTCTACTTTCCATCAAGATGCCTTTAAAATACCCTGAAATATGACCTTTAGAGATCGACAAAAGCAAAAGATAGTAGGAATTGCACGCTGACAGGTCATATGGACTCCTATAAAAAATAAATGGTAAAATACAAGCCAGAGGAAAGAGCGGATTATGGAAGGGTAGATTAATATTTGCACAGAGCCTTGAAGGCAGAATGATGTCGAAATTGCGTGTGTTTGTGTGTATGTGTGCATGCGCGCGTGTACATAAAAACCAATTCCTTCAAGGGTTGGATTACTTCATACATTAGTCACTAATCTCTCGCAATGTTCTGATGGATGTTATGGTCTGAGCTAAACACACCGTGAAATCTGCTTGAGCTGTATTGAAACGAGTCGGCGTTTTCGGCCGCGGATTACTCTGCTTTAAGCTTTCCTTTCACAACACACCTTTGCTATTCGGAATAATTTTTGCGAGTAGGGTAGAAGCTAGTCAGCGTCTGAATCTCGGCGCTGAGGGAAAAAGAGGTGGGAGAGAAACTCCAAAGTCCGAAATACGTGTAATTAGAAAGAAGAACATCCAGCGCCCCAAATTCTCCTTGTCACCGTTTGTTTAGGTAACCTGCGCTTACAGAAGGTTTGTAGGGGAAAAGAGCCCGCTGATTTTCATACTTTTTACAGTATTAATTAAAACAAATAGCCGGACAAACGAACCCCGAATGATCATTTCAGCATTTGTATAAACTCTTCCAGCTCGGGGACGACACTGATTTGTAATTCAGCAGCACAGGCAGTTAGCCCCCCAACCTTTCCTTTTTCTGACTTAGCCTTTCTGAGGCTTTGCTGATCACAATACAAATCAGTCTTAGCACAACGCCCGTCGGGAGAAGGCAACGCGTGCAAACTTTTTATTACAAGCAGATACCCCGCAGTCTTCACCCCGCTGAGGACTCGCCCACTGTAGGTGCCAGCGGGGATGCCTCCACCAGAAGCAGCCGGAGCCCGGTAGTGCCAACGACCTTCCTGAAGCGAGTTTTCCTTGGACCGATAGACAACAGGATTACATGTCGTCTGCTGTCCTTCGTAGGAAAAATTAAAAAGGAAAAAAAAATAAAAAAGGAGGTGAAGAAAAAGAAAAAGAGGGAACAGATGTACAGGATTTTCACAGGCTGCCCCTACATCATGCAGCTTCCCTGCAAATCCCTGCGCCTGCAAATCGGCAGCATTTCTGCAGGGCTGAGCCCCGGCGGGAAAATCTGATTTGATTCGAGGAATTGCAGACGACTTTCATACCTGGCGGCAGCCCAAGAGGAGAGCCTCTCGGCTCCCGTGACTAAAATAAGGCGGGTCCATAGGTGGCACCTCTACCCGCCGGCAGAGATGCGGCTGAAAGGGCGGGCAGCCCTGCTGCCTCCGCGGCCCTAGCCAAGTTTCTCGGTCAAGGTTGTCCCACGACAGGCTTCCCTCCCTCACGCCAGCACAGACATCACGCTTTTCTCCTTAGGACCGCCTTTATTTAGGGGGCAGCTTTTATTTGGGGGAAAGGAGAAAGGAAAAAAAAATGGAAAAACATGGTGGCCGAGCGTCAATAAAATGCACACTCACACATATTACATACAAACACAAAAATAAAATAAGAAAAAAATTACTCTTCTCTTTCCAGTAGCAGTGGTCTTGGCCATAAAAGTAGAACGCCAGCCAGTACAGGAGATCAACGCCTGACATTTCCTTGAGCCCTTTCCCTTCTCCCGCCCCCTCCAATAATTAATTAAAAAAGCTGCACTCTCTTTGTGTTAAAAACACTACTTTTATAAATAATTTAATATCCTCCCTTCCCACGAAATGCTAGTTGCCGGACAGGAGTAAAGGTTTCTTTTGGCACAGTGATGCATTGCTTTGCAGTACAGACCTACGGCTCCACAGCAGACCCCGGCCCCCTCCCCTCCTCTCTCCCTGCTGCTCCCGGCAGGCTCCCGCAGCCCCCTCCCTCCTCCCCGCCCTCCCAAGCGCACAGCGCATCCCCAGCGGCCGCCACCGCGCCCCTCCGCGGGGCACCCCCGCTCTGCTGCCCAAGGCTTCGGTAGCAGGAGATGTGGGGACAAGAGAGAGGGAGAGAAAGAGGGTGGCGAGGGACTGGCTTAAGTCAAGTAGTCTCAACGAACAGTAAGAAGCACTTGAGGCTCATGGCTATGTCCAAACCGACAGTTGTTTGATTTTTTTCTTCCCCCCCCC
>VZTN01028726.1:123354-176673 GCA_013400515.1 Erpornis zantholeuca
TCGCTGGCAGGGGCCGCCCCCTTCGCGGCCGATGGACGCCGAGGACAGTCGGCGGTGCCCTGCAGCCCTCGGGACGGGGCGATTCCTCCGGGCTTCCACCTTCTTCTCCCCCCTTGGGGCGCTGGCTCTCCTTTCGCCCCCCTTTTTGTCCTTCTCGCTCTTTACTCTCTCTGCTCCATGGGGCCGAAGGAGAGGGGCGTGAAGCCCCGTGGAGCCGGTGCGGGATGAGGGCGGGCGGGCGGCTGCCGGAGCCGGCACTGCCCCGTGTCCGCCCGAGCTCGGCGCTCCTCGGGGGCGCTGCCGCTGTTACCGTTCGGCGCTCCTCGGGCGCGGGGAGAAGCTCTCGAGGGCCGTCGGGGTTACTCCGCTCTCTCCGGCTTCAGCCCCTGTCAGTGCCGGGACGCCGGGCTGGCTCCTCGCTGCGAGGCGGGCAGCAGACGGGTTATTAGGGTTATTAGTGTTATTGTCATTATCTCTCCCTTCCCCTGTGGTTCTGTGTCTCTCCACCACTTTCAGACCAGCCCATTATAACGCCGGCGAGAGGCGGAGCCAGGACAAAGATCTGAAAGGGTGGTGGGTGGAGAAGCAAGGTAGCAAAGGTGGGTATGCCCTAATAAGCCGTATCAGAGCCCTAATTAGCCAAGATGACAGCGAGGTCTTGTTGGAAAGTTATTTTACGAAACTTGTTTGTATTTTCTCCTGCCAGGCCCCTCCCCTTCCCGGGTATTTCGAACGAAGCCGCAGTTCGGCGCGACTAAGCAGAGCCGGCCCTCCTCCCAGGTGTAAAATGCAGAATGACTTATAGGTGGCAGAGCTGAACCTGTTACGCGCCGTGATTTATTTTAATAGCACCGTGTAAAGCAACAAGTTGTAATATGACAGCTCAACAACCTGTTGGAAAATAATACATGGCTTCGCAGTTGTGAATTCCTAATGATTTATGTAGCCTGACAAAATAGTTTCAATCCTGGTCTTTCTTTCCTTCTGTCATAAGCACACCTGGTGCAGAGGTAGAATGCAGGGAACAGGTAGGCAATGCTTTGGAGTTTTGCTATGAGAGAATTAGTCAAAGCCTTAACCTTAGTTTTATGTGTGCTACTGTTTCTGTAGTAGCATTATTTGACCTCTTCTGGATGGTGTGTTTATAACCTGTGTCTTACAACTGCCACTCTCTAGTAAAATCTTTTATTGCATAGGGTTTGGGTTTTTTTTTTTTAATTGCAACTTTAATATTTTTAAAATCACTGTGAATCTGTAATTTTCCCATAAAACTTGGGACAAAGTATTCTGTAATTTTACCTAGATACTTTACTTTCTAGAAAAATTAGTCATCATTTTTGGGTTTGTAATTAGGTTTAAATTGTCAGGGTCTTGCCTTCCTTCAGAGTTTGTTTTTTTTTCTCCTTCAACATTATGCTAGATTGAACAACTCAATGAAGAGAGCTAGCTGGCAGTAGCTTCTCTGAAAACTCCCTGTTCTGCTCACTGTTCAGTCAATTGCAAAATGCCATTTGACTTCATATGGCAGTAGCGCTGGCGTCTGCAAAACAATAACAAAAACATCAGCAGAAATCCAGTGTGGTGCTTATGTTGGATTTCTCATATGTATGCTTCAAATTTTGTGTCCTGGAGTAAGAGTTGGGTTGCTCCATATTTTCTGAAAGCAGTCTTTCTAAATTGGGCCTTATTTTAGAATAAATACATAATGCAGAGTCACTCTGGTTGGGACTATTCCTCTGTGGTCTGGCTCTCAAGGAGTATTGGAGAGGAAGATGAAACAAGACAGGTTTAAAAGACTAAGAGGAGAAACAAACAGCCCTACTTTCTATCTTGATCTCTCTTGAATAGAATGTATGTTCCCACACACACCTGCATTTTGTTTCAAAGCTTTGCCATTTCTTCAGTCTGCATGAGTCTTACATGGTGGGTACTAAAGAGTGAGAGGTTCTTCTGTCCCTATGTTTGCATTCTTGACAACTTTAATAGAAATAACAATACACTGGATGTCTGGCTGTTCTCACAAAAGCTGTACCAGTTGAGAAAAGCAAGCAATTCAGAAAGACAAAAATAAGAGGAGGGAGACCTCTCTTGGTTCCTTGTTGTTGTTGTCTCCATGTAATGTAAACTGAAACCTTTCAGTAAAGTGTTGTCTTAGCTGTAGGTGCCAATGTTTGTCTGTAAGGGTATGGGAAAAAGGCATCATTCCTTCCAAAACCCATATTTTCTATGATGATGCCAATGGCAAGGGTAGGTTTTTTCCTCTTCCTGCTTTTGTTGTAAATAGCAGTGAAGTAGCGATGATTTGCTAGCTTGCCTTTGATGTTTATTTTATTACCGTTCCACTATTTGTGTGGAAAATGTACACATTGTCTCTTATCTTTATTCAAAGAACTTAAAAAGTCATTCAAATGCTGTAGGTAAACACGTCAGATATAACAGAAGCTTTTTCACAGCCATACTTCAAGACTAGGAGTGGATGGCGAAGCTGGTTTTGCAAGATTTAAGAGGGGACAGAAACTTGTACTCAAAATAGTACAAAGATAGCTATTAATGGCTGGGAGCAGGGAATCTTTCTAAGATCAGCACTGATTCTTGCTGTGGCTCAAGGCCCCTTTGCTATTTCTGAGCCAGTGCCTGTTGTAAACTGTCCCTTGAAATCTCTGGTGGCTCTTTCCTGTGAGAGGCTATATGAAGCTGCTTACAAAAGGGCTGTGCAGCATTTAAATAGAGCCTTCCAGGCCTGAGTGAGAGCAATATTAAGCCCATTGCTAACGCTGCCCATGAAACACCAGCAAAGTTGTAAGAAGTGATGAAATAATCCAACTTCTCCCATCTCTCACCACTGAGAGTATATGTAACCTCAAGTCTTTTCCTGCTATAGTTTTTTAAAAGGCACACTATCGCCTTCAGGTTTATAAAGATTAACACAATCATCGGAAAAACTGATTCTGTTAAGTAAACTTCACATCAAAAGCACTTTGATGTGCTGTATTATAGCAAAGCCAAACACTCCACCCCCATCACCCCAAGAAAAACCTCCAAAAACCCCCAGTGAAGCAATGTAAAAAAAATTTAATTCTTTGTTCTAAAATGAAACATCTCTTCCTCTTTAGATCAGCAGAGCAGGACTTTTTTTGATGTATGATCCCCTCTTTTCCTACCCAAAACAGTACCCAGTCAAAGACAAACGGAGAAATGTGAATGGTTGCTTGAAAATCACGCAATCAAATTCGCTTCCCATTTTTTCTAGTATTTTACTCATTTAATTCAGAAATAGTGTGCCAATGGGTATTTGGATATAAGGTAGTGTAGTCCTTTGCAGTTTGCTCAAGCTACCAATTACAAAAATGTTCCTTACTAAATGTAGCAAAATGCTACCCTGTCTTGTGGTTGCAAGTGTATTTTTGGTTGATCCAGTTATGTTGTCTCCATGGTATTTTAAACCATGGAGATAGAGGTTTTTCAGTTCAGCAAACATCGTGCAAAGGTGTGTCACGATATGTTCTTGGCTTAAATTTTTTTAAAAAATTATTTCTTCTAATTTCTTTTTCAGCTATTTTTTTCTTACTTAACTTTTCTGCCTTCTGACTCTCCAGACCACCAATTATAGATTAGAGAGGGTTTCAGGTAAGGTCATATAAGAACAGCTGGTCAATAAGGTCTCAGTGGTGACTGGGAAAGTCCTATATTTAGTGGTAGGCAAGCTTATTTGTGCATCTGAGATGTCCAGCACACCAGCTGGACAAAGTGCTCCATCATCTCTTCTCCTCCTCCTCCTGTGGCAAGCTGCAGGAGTGCACTGCCTTGCCAGGAATGATCAGACTGGACAATGCAATACACTGCGTGAGAAACAGTGGAACAGTTCAAAGAGTTTGCTCTGGATGGGCTGCTCGCAGCAGGAGATGTGCCTAGCATGCATAAATGAACTACAGTCTGTGAAGGTTGGCTAATTGCACTATGTATATTTTTATAGTTGAAGGAAATCCAGCTAGAGACTGAGCTGTAAGAAAGGAGGTTAGTGGAAATTCCTTTAGACCTTGAGAGAAAGAGTTTGATCACTGAAGCAGAATGCATGTCTGCGTGAATTCCCTCATTGGGAAAGATTGGCACTTTTTCACAAGGACAGCCATTCCCTGTGGGTAGAGATTTTCTCATGTCTTTGGCAGGTACTAAGAGCTGAATTTACAATGGGGAGTTCTATTTCAACTTTGTTTCATGCACTCTTTATTTTCTTGGGAGACGTTGCTCGGAATGAAATTTTCCCATGCTGAGAGCTTAGTATCACTTCCTCCCTGTGCCCACTTCATGTTCCATACAAAAAGTCTGCATCTAAGCAAATTTTTTTCTCCAGAGCCCTGGATTGTGACAGAACGGGCAGGGACATATTTTCTCCTGTGAAGGAAGTGACATTATTACTCTTGTTCCTAATGCTTAGTACTGGAGAAAAAATTCCAGTTTCTTACACCATCCTTGTCACAGAGAAATCTCAGAGCTCTCCATTTTACAGGTGGCAAGGAGTGGAGTCCTGCTGAAAATAACTTGGGAAGTCAGTTGTAACCCTCTCTGTAGAACTGAGCTCTCTGGAGCCCTTGTCCTGTGCTGTGTCTGCTGAGGTATCCACCTCAAGGCCTCACTGGAAAGGGCTGTTCCATTTAGCAAGGAGCTGTCAAAATGGAGATTGCTCTGTCCCGAGACTCAGATAATTTATAGCTAATTCTTTCTTTTTACTAGTGCTGTGTTAAGCCTCCAGGGCTCGAATGAGGTTCCACACTGGCATGAAGTGAACCTCTCTGGAATATATTGCTGGTTTGCAGTCTGAGAAATACGTGACATAAAAGAGTGCAGGGTGAGGTTAAATCAACACAGTATTTATGACATATTTTGTGATGACTTAATTCAGAAGCTGTCCCCATAGGCTTTTCTCATGGCTGATTACCTGGTTTCATGTAACTGCACCAAGAGAGAGAAAATCCCAGTGGTGATGGACTTAGGGTCTTGGGGATCTCTTCAAGGAAGTTTTTCTTACAGTAAGAAAGCAGCTGGTACTGGAAGGCAGAGCATGTATTGATAATCCTGGATATAATTGTCAGGACAGAATTCCTTGCTAAGGGACAGGCTCCACCGCAATTAGAAGTTACACTGTGTTATGCTTGTTATGAAGTTATGATGCAGAAGCCATTTGGTGAAATTCTGTGGCTCTCTGCCAAGCATAGTGAATGGTTTTTGCTACTGGTGCCAAACAAACTTAAAAAGAAACCATCATAGCTTGTTATTGCTGGTGCCAGACCAAATATCTGTTGGCATCAAGCTTGGTATTGATGCCAGAGGCTTGCTATCACTGGCCCGTGATATGAGGAAACACCAGCTGAGCTGCTACAATAGCCTCTCACTGCCTTCAAGTCCATGCATTGACTGAGCAGAGTGAAAAACTTTGTGAGAGAACTACAGCAAAATTAGCCGAGGGATGAAGGGCTTTGAATATGTGATGGAGACTCACTGAACTTTGCTAGCCCTTGCTGGAGTACACCTAAGCCAACTCAAAACCACATCTATTTTGCATGGGTAAACAGTGACTAGAGATATGAAGGATATGTTTCAATTCAACGAAGTTAAGGTACTATTTATAGCATAGTGGATCAACAAATTAATCACCTTGCCAATAGAATTCCAGTTGAACAGCAATAAGTATTTAACATTTTTACTTCTGGGTTGGATTTCTTTTGTTGTTTCTTTGTTTTCAAAAAGCTATTTCTGGGTGGAATCACATGATTTATATAAGCATTAGCCAAATCTCTGAATAAATAATGGGGTGAACACCTTCTTGATTTTTTTTTTCCAAGACCAAGTGAAATGCATTATAATGGAGCTATGCAGGAGCAGGCTGCTGACAGTCAGACTTTCCCATGGTAGGCAGGATTTGGCAGTATTACTCCCAAATTGTACCTCTATTGGGCATTTTCTGTCCTCCATTTGCTGTGTTCCATTTTCCTTCTCTGCAACCCCCTGGACAGCTCCGGAGCCATTATTATCTTTGAAAATCTGGTCTGTGCTGCTGCTGGCTTACTCCTGGAACAGGGAGCACAGTTACACTGAGGGTACGTCCCCTGCAGTACCTCAGGTGGTGGGGGATGGGGATTTATGTCCTGCAAACTGGTTCCAGAAATCGGGTATGTTTTCACCCCTTTTCAGACGGCAGAGAAATGCGGTGAAAGCTTGGGGAGCTGGTCCTGCTGTTGCTGCAGATGTAATAAAATCATTAGTTTGCTGAGTTGCATGCACTGTGTATTTGATTTCCAGTTCCTAGGTGAGTTCTTAAAGGATTAGCTGAGTTTCAGTCTCTTTAAGGTGTGAATAAACATCCTGTTGCCTCACACCCATGAAATTTCTTCCCTACAGATGTCAAAGTGCTTTGTGCAGAGTGTTGCTATTTTGGTTCTCTAAGTAAAGGTTCACAGGCTTTAAATGTCTTGGCCGAAGTTACACGATCTAAGATGGGAATAGGACGTGGGTTTCCTAATTCCTCCACTACTGCTCTACCTACTAACCCTGTTGTTTCTCTGAACCTTTACATATACTTCAGTAGATTAAAAATTAACCTCCAAGTGGGGCACTTTGAAGCAAATGTAAAATGAAACCAAACACTTGTCATGGTTTTTAGTCATACCAGATTTGCAAGTAGGGTGTGTTTAAATGATGCAGGTAGATAAAGTCTTGTTAATTTAGATTAGAGTAAAAGTCAGTGCCTTATCAAAGCAAGTGACTAATTAGGAAAACTATTAGCTTTTGGAAAAGAAACAGTTGAACTATCACTCAAAATTATTTTAACTAATTGAACTGTACTAGTATTTAGAATAAAGACTCATGCCACTACTAAGAAAGGAGAAAGACAGAGAGCTTTTCCCAGGAATTGCCAGGGTTTTTTGATAATTTTGCTTTTAGAAAGTTAACAGTACTTGTCATCACTGTGTAAACATGGGAAAGGGAGGAGAGTCCCGTGAGTCATCAGGGAGCCAAACATACAGAATTTAAGTGAAGAGCTGGAGCATTTGTATTAAATATACTGCCTTCATTCTCTTCCCTTTACCAAGCCAACAGGACAGCAAAGTGCTCCTGAATGGTTTGAAATGATGAAGTGACTCTCAGGTCTGTAATAACAAACACTGGGCATTTGGGAACCTGCAAGGGTGGAAACACTAGGGCAAATTCATGGTGTGAAAAGAAAGATTACGATCAGACTGTATTTATGTTCAGACAGATACATGCAATTGTGAAGAATCATTAAATAACTGTTAACCACACCTGCACAGAGCCTCTGGCAATGCTGGCTTATACAGAATCTCAAGAACTGCCATGTGCCTGACATCATACCTTTGCAAGGAGAGAAAAGTCCTGGGTTTTAGGCCAAGACTGGTAAGTAAAACATCGTCCACAGCCTTGCGCCAGTATAATGTCTGGAAGTGATTTTCTGGTGTGTCACACCCAGTATCTTCTGCCATGTAAACCTGTCAGTAGTTCTGATTTGTTTGCTTATGACCAGGTCTTACTAAACATCTCCAAATCTGCTTTAATGCAGTGGCTCCGTCTCTCTAAGTCAGTGAGGACCATGAGGAGAGAGTAAGTATGCATGCACAGAGGGAGTCTAGCATAAACAGGATCTTAACTTCTCTGGGATTGTAATTGCTGCTGTGACACACAGCTGCTTCTTTGGGTTTCTTTTACACGGATCATTTTCCCTTTTAAAAGTATCGGGGGGGTTTGACATTTTTTTCATGATGGAAGTGACATTTCAGAACCTTTTTATTTTTACTGTAAAAAAGAAATAAATGGAAATGTATGGGTGAGGGAATCAAGCAGGGTAAAGGTAGCAGAGGAAAGGGAAAAAGGAGCAAAGCTGAGATGAAGAGATGAAGATGAGGAGAAAGTTGGAACTGAGAACACGTTGCAGAGCAGTTCCACCTAAACTGTAGAAAATTTTCAGGATGCCCAACAATCTCCAATTTGGCTGCTTTTGCCGGTGGAATTTTTTGGACTATTCACTTCTACAGCTTTCCTCAGGCTAGGGAGTTCTCTGGCTTTTCGTTTCCCATGGTGCTTTTGGAAGCATTTGTCTTTCATCTGCATTTTCTCTCTTGGAGCATACTTTTCCAGTCTTTCATGGCTAGGGGTAGTTGAGGAGTGGAGGGGCGTTTTTTTTGTGGTCGATTTTGGTTTTATTTTGTTTTAAACAGAACAAAAATTATAAAAAAATGCAAAAGTGAAGGTTGAACATCAGTGTGTAACCAGTTCCTAAAGTGGCTGGGGTGCATCAGTTTGAAAATTCTTTCTACTTGCAATTTCTGTGCAAAACACTTTCTCCTTTTATTTTTTTTCCTAGTAAAAATCTCTAGCAACTGTGAAGAATAGGAGATTATGAAAGAGAAACAGAGCATGATGATACACAGAGGGGCTTCAAAGATTTGCAGACTTCAGTATTCATATCTGAGAAGTGTGAGCTCTGGCACCTGGCACTGGTGGATCAGGCAATGGAGATATTTACTCATCGCTTACAAGAGTCCTTATTCATAGCTTCATTTATTTATGCCATGAGGGTTTGGAAGACAGTCCATTTTTATGTTCTCCATCTGACACGCAGTCAGCGCCAAGACACTCAGCAAGGCCCAACACAGATTAAAGTTTTTTTGAGTTATCAAAGTGTCGGGGGAAAAATGGCCTCACTTGGTGCTACTTTAAAAAATAGTCATCTTTGTGAGTAAATCCTGGTGATTTGGACAGAGTTTATTTTGAAGGCAGGATGTGACACCTGGTACCCTCTTACCTGTACTTTGGCCTTTAAATGTACTATCGCTAAAGGTTGGTCCCTTGAGGGAAGTAGGTGCAGTCAGGTGCAGAGGCAAACTGAAGAGGTGGGGCTTTCAGTGGGCTGCATTCAAACCTTCAAAACTTTGGCCAGACTCATGACTATTCCCAGTTGAGACTTTAATTAAATGGTGTTGGATATGAGAGTTAAATGTGGAAACTGTGTTTATTATACTGGCTTGTGTTGCTGAAAGAAATAGAGCCATGCTTCTTGATTGAAGAGACAGAGTCAAGTGAATAATTCGCAACAAATAATTAGTCTAAATGTTTCTAAGTGATTCTTACAGAATCTGAGTATGGTTGAGAAAGATCCCTATTTATTAATGCCATAGGACTCCCTTTCACAAGGGGAAAGTTTATTTATACAAGATGAATGAGTTAAAGTATAGACTTGCAAGCTCTTCTTGAGTCATCAGACCCAGAAAACATGTATTTTATATTAAGGTTAGTACAATCTTTCAAACAATAACATTCATGAGTGTGCTTTAACTGATGGGTATATGATGACTGACATTCCAGAACCTCTTCTGCGCACACCTACGCTGGCATACTTTCATACATAGGAGTAATCCTAATTAATTTGGGAAAATTACTCTTGTGCATGGATGTATTCATTAGTATTTGAAGCACCACGGTATGGTGAGTCTTCTAGATACAATCTTGATCTTACACTTAAGGTGCCCACAATGTCCCATCCGGTCTCTAGGGCTACCTTAGCTCTAGTAAAAACGGGCCAGCACCCAGTCCTTCCCCTGAGGGCTTTGGCATGGCTAAATTCTCTTCCTTACAAAGAAATGGCCTCATCTGTGCTGTCCAGAGGGAACTGTCCTTTGTCTGTGTTATCTCCTGAGCAGAGGCCTCTGTGTGGCACGAGAAAGTACTGGGTTACAGGGGACAGCCCATACTGGGAAGCTTGTGGCTAGTTAAGTAGTGTGGACAATCACAGACCAGCTCTTGAGTGCATGTCCTAGCTCTTTTCAGTTTTGCAAGTGCAAAATGTTATTTGTGTTCGGTTTACACCTTAAAGCTTTGATAAGGTGGTATTGCTCTCATCTGCTCTTGACGGGAAAGAGCAGCACTGGTGTTCCCTTCAGCAGTGTAATTTTGGGGATGTATTGTCTGTATTTCTGTCTGCTGGAGTGTTTTGCCAAAGAAATTGCAGGGAAACAGTCTTTCTCAGTGTGTTGTGAGCCTTCCCTTTCAGGGGTAAGATTTGATGCAGCCTAAATAATTTTTTATTTTTATAAGCACCATTTCAGTTAGTTATAAGGAAACTAATGGCTGCAGTATTAAAGGGTTGGAAAGTTATAGCACTAAGAAGAGTGGTTTTATTTTAAACAGTGGAGAACATTGATAATTTCACAGGCAATAAGAAAGTAAAGCCAAAGAACCAAAGATGTAATAGTGCATTTGAACTGAAAATTTGTAACTTTTAAGATTTCTAAATATGTAGATGCTGCTTTGCAGATAGTAAGTTCTCAGTGCTGCTGCCTGAAGTTTTAAATGCCTGCACATGTTGTCACACCAGGGAATTGTTATAATCTGATCCCAAAACAGGTGACTGTAGTACATGAAGTGATTTTCACCCTGTAGTACCTATTTCTGTTAGCTGAAAGAAAGCGTAAGGCTTCCCAGATGACCACCTGGGATGTATTACAGAGCTCTGAAAAGTATTTAAGCTGAATTCCAGCTAGTCTGGCTTCTCTCAGGAAACACCTAAAATGGAGATGTTCCAGTTTTTAAAGCTTGAGATGCTCTGCTTATTTATTAAGATTATTTATGTAAGGTAATTGATTGTGAAAAGAGAAGCTACTTTCATCGTTAAATTAAACTTCATCCTGACATTAAGATAGGATGTAACATATTGAGCTAGACAAAAACATTGTGTAAGGTGAGAGGGATTGCCCCTCAACATTTATTTGTTGCTTAAAAGCTGCACACTGTGTTCCCCCTCGAGCATTGCAGGTATTTTCTTCCTTTACCTGGCTGCCACTGGCTTTTCCTCCTTTCTGATATGCCTCGTGGAGAAGAACTTTTCCCATTAAGCTGTTTTGTAACATCTTTCTGCGAAGTGCTTGAACATTAGTGCTTGCTCCAGGAAAAGGTGAGTAAAGACGTGTTTTTATGTGTCCTGCTAGCTGCCTTGCTTCATCAATACTAAAAAGGATGCCTTTATTGACACTGAGTGCTTTCCAAAAGCCTTCTTTCCACCATTACTGATGTGTTGCTTAACAGAGCCAGCTTAAGCTTGCCACACTGAGTTTTGTGTTGTTTGCGTTGCGTTGGTTGGTTGCCTCTTTCTGTTAACTTTCCACGCACAATTTAATTAAGCCGTGAATAATGGGACGTGTTATCAGATGGTATGGCATTATTAACTTCGGTGAAGTGTTGTGTGATGAACCAGCTAAAGATCTGGACAATAATTTATACATTCCTCCCATTTAACTGTCAGTGCATTTTGAATGAAGATAGCTAGCAGCATGTGTGATTGCAGCCCTGCTGCTGAAAGAGGTGTGTCTGTTTATGCCAGTGAAGTGCTTGACTGCTGGTATAAATGTAATGGCATGGTAATTACTGGTTATAGATACAATGAAAATCAAACTTTTTCCCCCCCCCCNTTATCCTGGAAGCATGCTTCCTGTCTTTTCATATAAATAATCAAGAGTATGACATTTTGGAGTTAGAAAAGAGAGTGAAAAAAGTCATAATGATTAATTTCTGCAAATATTTTTTTATGTATTAATTGCTCATGTGCTGTGAACAGTATTCTCAGGTGCCCTTCTATACAAATTATTAATGACTGAAAAACAACAGCAACTAAAATAACCCCTTTATAATGTCTGTAATGGGCATACTTGCTCTTTGTATAAGCAAAATTGTATGGTTTCTTTTCTCTAATTAGATAACTTATGGACCAAATTAATGTAATGCATATGTGAATAACAGGGAAAATTAGAAATATGCCAACAATATCTAGTTTTAAACTTGTTTTTCTTCTGTATCTGAAAATTTAAATAAGTCTAGTCTGATTTCTTGGTAAAGCAAATAAAATGTACATATCAATAGAAATCAAACTGCTCACAAATGTTTTCAGATGGAAGTTGGCTTTCAGCAGTAAATGGTAGTGCAAAGTTGTCCTGCTCTTTTCAGCTCGTACTTCTGGCTTAAAGGTGTATGCAGTGTGACACAACATGTTGTGACTCCTCAGCAAAATGTTGCAATTCATATTGGTTAAAGTATTTAGTGTTTCAGAGCAGTGCATAATTTGTGATTGCAACAATCTCAAATAGAATACAAGCAATGGGAGCACATAAAATGTGTACAGTGTTTCCATCTCATTCATAATTTTGACTCAGCAGTTCCAGCTGATTATTAGTACTTTCTCCAACTACCCTGGATTGGCTAAGGGAATTCAATTTAACACACTGAAGTGTTTTCATTATACTTGCCCTATGCAAAAGTGGCTTTCTAAATTGGATTCACTGCACTAATCTTGGTGCCTTTGCTATTGTGTATTGCATCAAGCAACAAAATAAGCAAGAAACAAAATGGTAAAAAATATTATTTAAACTGGAAGTGAGGCAGAATTCATTAAAAGGAGAATATGGACCATGGTTATTATAGGATTTGCTAATGCTCATAAGTTCTTCCAGCAAAATTTAATGTATGCAAATCATTATTTATGAGCAGTTATTATCAACAATACTAATAACTTCAATGGTACTAATAATAGCTATCTGGACTAATTAACTGTTTTAAATCGAATTTTGTAATATTTGCAAGTTTTTTTGCTTTTATGGGAACTAAATAAAATCAGCCCCATTTCTCAACACAAAACTCCATTTCATACAGGACAATTCTGGCTTTGGAGACATGATTTGAAGAAGAATAAAGTGATGGTTAAGAAAGTTCTTGCTCGTGCCAACGGAATAGATACAGGAATAAATTCAACATAAATTCATTGAGCGTGTTTTCTGTGTTAGTATGAAACCAATGCATTCTGGCAAAGTGCAGAAGGCTCACTTGAGAGTTTTATACTGGAAACACTGTGTTTAGATGGTTCCAAATGGTGTGGGGGGAATGCTGTTCTTGTGTTGGTTATTTTCTGTTTTTCTGGTTAGAAAGACAATGGTTTATGATCTATAGGCAGTTGTTTGTTTGGCGTTTGTTATTCTTCTTTCCTCTTTGTGAGGGAAAGAAAAAAAGAGAAGAAAAATCTTGACATAGCTATAAACAGAAAGTAGAATTCGAGTTGATGGGAGCACAGAAAAGAGGATCTCCTAGCTTTTATAATGACCTATTCAAAATTGTTTAAGGATGGCACTGTTGTGCGTTAGTCTGCAGATTCCATGGGACCTTGTTCCATTTGGGCAGTGAGGTACCACACATAGGAGCCCTATCTAAGGCATAAAAATAAGTGTGAATGATAGCAATGCAGATAATATTGCTTCTTATAAATAATAATTAATGCTAATTAATGTTGACTCTGTATGTTGTGGCTTGGATGAAACTCTGGCAGGAATTGGCAGACATGCTGATATGAAATCTCCACCCACAAAGATCTGCTGAAAGAGCAGTATCTGGTGTAAGGGGATCTGCCCTTTTAAGTGCAAAGAATACAAAGGTTTTCTAATTGTTTTTCCCTTTCGCAGAGAAACCCAGCTTGTAGCTTTGGAGTGGGTCTGCATGCACGTGTCTCCAGGAGCTACAGCCGTGGAACAAACACGAGGACGGATCGTGTTTCTTGTGTAAGCAGTGCTGTATGTTCACTGGAAATAGCGCACGTAAATGCAGTGCTCTCCAACTGGCCCCTTCCCATGGGAAGATGTAGATGCCGACGCGTTTGTTGAGGCCAGGCGATGCCCTTTCCCGAATTGAGTGGGAGGCTGCCGAGCCCTGCTGCTGTGTGGCTGTTCTGCAAGATGCAGGGAGGCAGGCTGCACGAACTGGTGCCGACAGGGAGGCTGACGCCTCCTCACTCGGCTTTGGTAAATCGGTATCTGCATGTGTGTCCGCACATATGCATGCCATCTTCCCTCTGCCACTTCCCTCCCACTCTGAGCTGCCTTCCTCCCCACGCTGCCCTTGAGTCAAGAGGTCAGTGCTACCACTTCTTTTTTCACCAGTCACACTTTCCCTCCTGTATTTTATCCTCTGTATGGGATCCTCTATTACTTTCCTTCTTTCCAGTGGAGGGGCAGCAAGAGTCATTTGGCTGATTTAATGTTTTTCTGTGAAGGAAAAGACAAGACTTAAAAAGCAGGATGCCTTCAGGCAAAATGTGATTTTCAATCAAAATTTTTTATTCTTAAGAGCTGGGATTTTTCTTACAAGGGAGAGAATTTTCCCCAGCAGAGCAGTTCAACCCCCATTCTTCTGAGATGCTGGAGTCTATGTGGTGTTGGTGTCAGGGAGAATCAGGGACTGAATGACCAGTTGCCATCATAAAATAGTCCAGCTTCCCAGAGGGAAAGGAAAATAAAGGGGTTGCATATGGTGTGAAAACAAGAAGGAAAAGGAGAGGTGGGAAGTGCCTGGTTGTTCCTGTCTTGGTGGGGAGTGTTGCAGGGTCGCTGGTGACTGTGTGACCAGCAGACACCCTTGCTGAGAGCTGTAGACCAGGCCGTTTGGAAGAGCAGCTCTGTGTCTGCAGCAGCTGCCTCTCGGGGGATAAATGCTATTGAAGAACTGGGTCTGTGGAGCTGTATTAACTGGCATTTCAAAAGTGAGATACTCTGTTTTCTTGTTTGTTTACTTGCTTCCCACTGGGGGATCAGTTATATGTTGAGATGACTTGACTTTACACACACCTCCTTAGCAAATATGTTGATTCAACATTTAGAGGATCATGTTTCTTTGTGGTGCAGAGTTATTTAATACAGTATTTGTGGTAGGCTGATGACACTTGTGATGATCAAAAAGAAAAAGTTGTGTATTCTTTTAAGACTGTGTTAAACCAGTTCTGTCAAAATAGAGATAATAAATACCAGTAATTGTTTAGTCAGTTGAAAAGGAACAATTCCCCCCATTTTTTGAAACATGGTAGGTAATGTTTCATCTGAATGTTTATGAAGAACCTATACTTACCTCTACATTTCTGAAGCTGAGCATAAGAGTACTGTACTTGTTTTGTAAGGTTCTGGAAGCTGAAAAATTGCACTATTTCCCTGGTCATGACAAAGAATGTCTGCATAAAACATACTCAATCTAAATGTTCAGATTTCGTCTGCTAAACTACTCTGTCAGGAGTGAAATGCTAGGAGAGCAAAGGTAGACTACACGTTCCTTTTAAGCTGAGGAAGCTGGTAGGAAAGTGGGCAGGGACCAGGGAGATGGCACAGGTTCTGCCAGTTTGGTGGAAGCTTATTGGTGGAAATCCTAACAGACTAGCTTGGGACTGATCTTTCTTAACATTTTCCTTAATGCCTTGGGTGTAGAAGGTTGGAACTGACTGATGAAATTCTCTGCAAGGAGGCATTGTCAAGGCAGAGATAATGTCCAGTTCTTCCCATACAGGGAGTGGGAGGGCAGGAACAATGAAAACTGACTAAGTGTTTAATAGCTGAGGGCTTCTGCCTTTAGTGGAAATGGTTGTTCCTTGGAAGACAATGCAGCACGAGGTGGGAAAGAAAGTGGCAAAGAAAGATTTGCATATGCTAATTGACTACAGAATAACTGTGAGCTTCTGGTGCAATCTGGGAAGAGCCAAATGGAAACAGAGTGGTCATTAATGGATTAGGTTTGCAATTAGGAGGTTACTAAAAATGAGATTATGTTATAATATAGCTGGAGTAGGAAGAGCAGCAAACTTAACTGGACCTTCATGAACTGATGAACAGGGCTCTTGCTTCAGAAGATAACAGTATCAGTATAATGGGATAGCATAATGACACAAGGCTAACACAGACCTTATTTTCAATCAAAAAGGCATCTGTGCTTTATTTAGCTGTATAGTGCATATAGAAAGGGAAATTAGTGTAGACATTGCTGATTAAAAGTTTGAAATCCAATAAATTTTAATATTGAATGATGATGATGTAGTACCATTTTTATTCATCTTAATTTTCATCAATTTCTCCATATATGACATATTTTAGACTTTATGGAACCCATTATTTATAATTGGTCTTGTGTCAACAAGCAGCGAAGATCAGGCTGTCTGCCTTTACTGACAGTTGGCTTAATTTAGTACTAGTACTTAGCAGTTATGTAGTGCTTTAAAATTTCAAATATTAGCTAATTAGTCATCACACCAATTGCTTTGAATATTATCAGCCTTCTATAAAGATGAGTAAATAGCTGTTATCCATATTTCTGAGATGAGGAAATGCAGACACAGATGGGCTGGTTATGTCCCTGTGTGTATTTATATGTAGGTATTTCAAAGGCACATACAGTTTCAGGGTCCAACAAGTCTATCTACCTGTTAGACCTGATTTGGTGTCCACTAGAGCCAATGGAAATCATTCTAGCAGCTTTCAAGAGTCCCCTTGCTGCCTAATTGAGTTACCCTTCAAAAGCCAGCTTCCAAATGTTACCCAGCTGGTATGGCATGCTTTGAGGTGGGTTGTGATGAAAAGCACATCTGCCCTGGCAGTCAGAACCCTTGGGGTGACTGTAGGGAACAAACAAGCACCAAAAATGATGAGGTTTGCTCAGCACCCAGTGAGTGAGTCCTAGAGGTGAGACTCCTTGATGAGATCTTCTCGTGTGTTCCTAAACAAGTATCACCTCTTGATTTTTGGAAGAAGTAGCTGGGTATTTTGACAGTCCCAACATATATTTCTCGTCACTTGCAGATGACTTTAAAAACCTATCCCTACACTTCAGTGCTATGTGGGAGTTAAAACTTAGATAGATATGTCTGTTGACCTTTTCCTGAAAACTCTAAAACTCAGCAATGTTTTTTTTTATATTGCTTTTCAAAGCCTGAAGTTCTATGGAGAAGAAAAAAGGAAAAGGGAAAAAATTCTTAACTTCAAGTATAATGCTGGAAGATCGTAGAAATCCTTAATGAGGTGGTCAGCAGCTCTGTAGTGTCACCTGACTGTGACATACCTAGTCGAAGTTTGACCAGTTATGTGCAGTCTTATGGTTCAGTTGTGTTCCTTGAAAGATGGAAATAACCCTTCACAAATTCAGGATTGTATTGTCACATGTATTGATTCAGAGGTCTCATTCCTTGAGCAGTTATATAAGAATTTTTATATAAGAATTATTTGTTTGTTTTATATATTTGTTTGTTTCTTTGCTTTATATAAGAATTATTTGTTTGTTTTATATATTTGTTTGTTTCTTTGCTTTATATAAGAATTATTTGTTTGTTTCTGCAAATGTTCCTGCCCTTAAACTTGTTAGGTTGTGTGACAGCATAAAATAAAAGTAAAACCGTATGGAAACGTAATTCTATCAAAATATATTATTGAATTCCTTTTGATGTTACTATTTACTTGATCCTAGTAGTCAATAGTAGAGGGTAGCCCAAGCTTTGAAAGATGAGCTTAGAGTGGGAAAGCAGCAAAGACAGCATATTCTTCACTGTCCTGCCACATGCTGCTAAATACATGCTTCTTTTGCCTTCCTTCTGAGCCAGGAATGTCTCGGTATATGGGAAATACCACAGTATTTCAGAACATACAGAACAATCCTCTCTGTGGGTGCAAGCCCTATGCTGTGCTCCCAAACGAAGCATTTCATGTTTGTCAACTTACTACTCGGCAGCAATTGGGAAATGACAGATGCTGTGAGGAAGACCTCTCCTTAAACTTATTTCTGTAAAGAAAAAATGATGAGAGAGAGTCGTGTTCCTCCACGTGCCTCAAGGTGTCAGGTATTATTGGGGCATTGCAGTCAAACCAGTGTGATCAAAGAGGTGAAATGAGCCAGAGATGAAGGCTGCTGAACCAAACCCCCACCTGCTGCTGGCGTGTTGACTGCACGTGTTGTCAGGCTCTACACTCAGCAGTGTGGGATCCACACTAATGCAGCAGCGTGGTAGCTGCTGTGCTCGGTTTCTGTTTTCAGGTAACCTTCAGCGTGTGAGGGATTGTTTCTGTCTCACCTTGTGAATCTTAGAATAGAATAGTAGAATACAGTAGAATCATAGAATGGCTTGGGTTGGAAGGGACCTCAAAGATCATCTAGTTTCAACCCTGCTGCCATGGGCAGGGACACCTTCCACTAAACCAGGTAGCTCAAAGCTCCAAACAACCTGGCGTTGAATACTTGCAGGGATGGGGCATCCACAACTTCACTGAACAACCTGTTCCAGTGCTTCACTACCCTCTTAGTAAAGAGTTTTTCCCTAGTATTTAATCCAAACCTGCTCTCTTTCAGTTTGAAGCCATTCCCTCTTGTCCTGTGCTTGTAGAAAGTCCCTCTCCATCTGTGTTGTAGCTCCCTTCAGGTACTGGAAGGCTGCAATTAGGTTGCCCCAAAGCCTTCTCTAGGCTGAAAAATCCAAATTCTCTTAGGCTTTATTCATAGGAGAGGTTCTCTGTACCTGTCGTCGTCTTTGTGGCTCTCCTCTGGACTCGCTCCAACAGGTCCATGTCCTACCTGTGCTGGGACCCCAGAGCTGGATGCAGCACTCCATGTGGGAGAGAGTGCTGAGCAGAGCAGAGGGGCAGAATCCCCCACCTCACCCTGCTGCCCACACTGCTTTGGATGCAGCCCAGGGCACCATTGGCTTTCTGAGCTGTGAACACACATTTCTGGGTCTTGTCCAGCCTCTCATCCACCAGCACCCCCAAGTCCTTCTCCCCAGGGCTGCTTTCCATCTGTTCATCCCCCAGCCTGCATCAGTAAGAGGGGATTGCTCCAAGGTGTAGTACCTTGCACCTGGTCTTGTTAAACCATAAGGTTCCCAAGGGCCCACTTCTTGAGCTTGTCCAAGTCCCTCTGGGTTGGCATCCTATCCTTCAGGTGTGTCAACCACACCACCAAGCTTGGTGTCATCTGCAAACTTGCTGAGAGAGCACTTGATCCCACTGACTATGTCATTAATGAAGATATTAAACAGTAGTGGTTCCAATACAGACCCCTAAGGGACACCACTTGTCACTGATGCTCTTTGGGACTCTGGGCCATTGGCCACAACCCTCTGGATGTAACTGGGCAACCAATTCCTTATCCACCGAGCAGTCTACCTGTTGAATCCATCTCTCTCCAATTTCTCCCAAAAAAGAAATCTGAATTGGGCCCAGGGTGTGTATGGCCACTGGCAGCAGCTTCCAGCATGGGAGCAGAGGAGGGCCTGGATCTCCTCACCAGGATGGCTGCTTGCTCTCCAGAGCAGCTGCTTTCCCTGTTTTCCTTTACTTCTGGCTATGATGTTCCTGTTTCTTGGTTGGTGTTCTGGAGGGGACCATGCAGTGGAAATTCAGGGTGGAAGATGTTTTACCTTGTGTCTGATAGAAGAGTGGCAGCTACGGTCTGGCTATGCTGGCAGTTTTATTGGCTGCTTTGCCACTTCTGCCCTTGTTCTCAGCCCTGGAGGGGAGATACCCTTTCATCCTTTTAGGTCCACTCAATTACCAAATTTCTCCAGATACATTTATATCCTTTCCTTATAGCTTATATCTGTTTAAGTATTTTTGTCTGATTGGCTTGGTTAGATCAAGGTTTCATTTTCTCAGTCCTCCATTCTGCCTTTTTTTAGCCTTGTGGGATTTGTTCCTCTTCCTTGTGTGTTTTCTCCGTTAGCAATATCATTGCTTTTTGCTTAAAGGGTGTTTAGGAAGTCAGTCTCACTCCTGTCACGTGGATACAATGTGCCTTTTGGACACCAGCACAGTTCCCCTCTCCCCTCGTGTTCCTGTCCCTGTGACAAAAAGATTTGTTCAGACAGAGCATCAGAACTGTAGTGGTGAAACAATTGTTACTCTGACAGCGTGATGGTGCACGGATGATCTAAGGAAAAGCAGGGATTCGGAACATGGCTAAGGCACAAGAATCTGTTCCTTAAACCTGGCTTCCTGCTTCTCCCACTCCTTGAGCTGAGCAGAGAGCTTAACTCTGTGCCCCACTTTTCCAACATCCTGAGGACAATGGGAAGGATTCACGTTTCACGAGGCTTAGAATGAAAGTGCCATATAAATGTCTCCTTTTCCGAATGAAAAGGAGTTCCCAATCATCTGATCCTTCTCTGGCCAGTTTTAGATCCTTCTATGGCAAAATTTATGTGATTAAAAACAATTAATTAAATTATTAGCTTTATTTTTACTATGAGGTCAAAGTCACATCATGAATTGTAGGGAGATGCATGAAAAGTCAGGTGCAATTCTTGCCCTGGAATACTGTGAAGTTAACAATATTGTTTTTTAAAAAAATTGGCTATTATTGCAAATTGTGCAAAGACTCTTAGTGGATAATAATTTCTAGGTTTCTTTGGAATGAAGCTTGCTAAGGGCAGTCTCAGGCTGTCTTCTGTAGTCAAGCAAATTTTTATTAAGAAAATGAATAGGAGTTTATTGAAATTATTAGATTGGAGTCATCACTTCTTTCTTTTCTGGTGGTCCTTCAGTTCCTCTCCCCCCAGTGCCCAAACCATACCTACGTTTCATGAATCTACATATGCAGAGAGAGAAATGAGATTATTGTGCTAAAAATCACTGTCTCCATTGAACACAAAGAAATCATACACACATACACATACTCTGAGATGAATATGCATTAAGAAAGAAGAGATGATGGCTTTCTCTAAATTAGTGCAGCTTAATTGAAGTCAATCAAACTGCTAATTTGATTTAGTCAAACAGTACTAATTTACACCAGCAGCTGAGATTTTGGCCTGTACTGGTTTAATTTCATACTAATCTGTTTATAGCTTTCAAATATATGGAGCCAGTTGATTGCTAAACTGTTTATTGGGTGTGGTTCCAGGATTACAACAGTAATTATTTTACTGAAGCCCTTTATTTTCAAAAATGCATGTTTCAGATTTACATAATAGGACTAGACAATGACTAAGGGGCAAATTATACCAAGATTATTGCATGCACTTACGCATGTGTTATGTTTTTATGACTCAGAATGGAGCTTGTTTGTGTTCCACCTTTGGACAGAGGTCTCTTGGGGGGGTGGGGGGGAAACAACATTGTAGAGTACAGAATTACAAAAGAGTCTCAGCCTGTGGAATTCTGTGCCAAGACACGATGCTAGACGATAAAATATTACTTAAGTGCGAAGGTGGGGGACTTGGTTATGAAATGCCAAACGGTTTTCCACAGCTCTGCTCCCTCCGTGTGCTGTTTACTGCATCCTTAGAGCTGAGTTCTTCAGTGCTAATCCTCACTGCAAAACACTTCTCTTTGCTACCTGATATCAAGTGCTGGCATTCAGAATGGTATTTTGGGTGGTGTTTGCCTGGAATTACGAGTGCCTTTCCCCATGCCAAAGGATGGCCTTGAAAAGGACAGTGGCATGGTGCTTTACACCAGCTCTGAAATGGTGTTTTTCCTCGTTTTCCTCTGGTTCGCTCCACGGAATAGTTTGCATCCATTTGACACTGAGGAAAGCTGCCAGCAGTCTTGTCTGAAGAACCACCACAGCAAGAAGAGTTTCAGTTCAGCATAGTTCCCAGTGCCTGCGTTGGGATTGATGGATCCCAGTGCTCCGCCCTGTGTGGTCCTCCACTTCCCCGTGGAGCCTTGTCAGTCAGTGAGCCAGTGATTGTTACTGGGTTTGATGGGCGCTGATGGTGGGAGGACACCTCAGTGTAGGTTTGGTACTTGAATGAACCTGTTCAGCCTGGTTGTTGGTAGGATCTGCAGTCTGAAGGTGAAAGGCTTTAGACTCTTATCTTTTGAGCTGTGCAGCTTCTCTCCTGGCTTCTTGGTGTTTACAGTAATTACCTTAATGAAACAGACCATCGTTTGCTTGCTGTCATCAAGTGTGCGAAATGTTTGTCGGAGAGTTCAGGACTCCAAGATTTGCTTTCTTGCAGCCAGAAAATAAATTAATGAAAACATTGCTCTAATAATCTCCATCCCTGACCCCTTTAACGCATCCTCAAAACTAAATGCATATAAATAATTACCTGGGTTTTGTAAACAGAGCTAAGTAGAAAGATACAACCCACTTTGGGTTCACTAACTCTGACAGCGCTTCTTAAAAAAAGAAGTGTCTGTGAAACAACTTACTGTAACTCTTACAAGTTTGCAAAATGACCTCAATCTT
The DNA here is from genome assembly GCA_013400515.1 of Erpornis zantholeuca. Classification (NCBI taxonomy): domain Eukaryota; kingdom Metazoa; phylum Chordata; class Aves; order Passeriformes; family Timaliidae; genus Erpornis; species Erpornis zantholeuca. The sequence goes on from VZTN01028726.1 coordinate 145,390, forward strand.
CACAAATGCTTGTTAAAGGATTTTCTAAAAAGAGCAGCAACACCTGGAGACTCATTTATCACTGTCTCTGCCTACTGGCGATCCCACCTACACGCTGAAGAATGACTGCTAACATAATATTTATGCAATAAACCAGCTGAAATGTGTAAAAAGAAAAGTCTTCTGTAGGGATGGTAGAGATTAAAGAAGTATTTGAAGTCATTGGTTATTTTTTGCTGCTTGATAAACAGGGAGGATTCTTTTGGTTTCATGGCACAGTTCTCTTGAAAAGAAAAAACTTCTTGGTATTCACTCTGACATAGGAAAGCCACCTAAGACCAAGAAAACTTCTCTATTATGAAAAAGGTTATTTTTTTCCCTCCTCTGCATGATTATAAACTATACTTTCATCTTCTATAATTCAGCTATGGAGCAGGGCCACTGAAAATTTCTTGAAACCATTTCCTGTCTCTCAAGCCTCTTCAATAATATCCAAAGGTATCCACCATGCAAATACCAGCCTCATAAGTCTTAGTGATCTTAAACTTCTCTGACTAAAAAATGATGTGAAGACTCCACCTAAGACCCATGTGTTTGAATTGTCCAGTGACAGAGGTGCAAGGCTTATAGAGGAATCAAAGCCACAGACAGAACTGAAACCTTGGAGGTGCATTTAGTAAGCACAGGCTCAGCCTGAAACCTACAGAACTAAGTTAATGATCTTCTGTTAACTTCAGTCAGTCCAGTAGCTTTGATTATGAGTGACAATTGGGTTTGTAGAATACTTCTTTCTGCTTGCAAGCATAAGGCCTCTCTCCCTAGGCTTCTCTCTCTCCTGTTCAGTGGCCTTGTGCATTGAAATTCAGGAATGTTCATGGAACCCAAGTTCTCTTTTAAATCACTGGGTCATCAGCCCGTGGAGTTCTTAAACAATGAGCCTGTTAGTACAAATACACAGTAGCTATGTTGCTCAGTTGGTAGAAATGAAGAGGTCTATTGCCTAAGACCACATTGGTCAGTCTGAACTATGTTGGTCAGTCTAGAAAAAAAGGACTTTCTCTTCATATCTAGGAAGCTGGTCACCACACGACTATCACTTTAAAGTCAGGTATGATAACTCTGTTGGGTCATACATTCATGCCCAGTGCATGTACATGGATTGTACAAAGGAGGAGCAATAAGTATGCACATGGTTGGCAAAAAATGGTTCTGTCAGAGGGAAAAGCCACCAAAGATGAGCTGAGGGACAGAGTGGCCTCATGAAAGAGTTTGTGAGTGATCACAGAGCAGCTGTGCAAGCATGTTGTAGTCAGCGAGAACACTTACTGAATGGCATGATCCTTCCTCTGTATGTATCTTCTCCTTACCCACCAGCTTTGTTCAAAACAAACAGAAAGACCCCAATCAAACTAAAACAAAGCACAATAACAAAAGCAAACAAAGAAACTTGCCAGGACACACAGGAGTAACATGTTAGATCTCTGCATCAAGGTTTTGACCAGCTCTTTCGTTGTGTCACTTTAGCACTGTTTGTTTGTGAAGAACACCACCAAGTCTTCAGCTGATGTAAGTAAGTGTCTGGGAAATACTTCAGAATAAAACCTTGCAGCTTGTAGTGGATCACATGTGTGAACATGAGTTGGGAATGCTGTTTGAAAAAGGAAAATAAAAATAACTGCCAACCTGGGACATACAAACAGGAATACAGCTGACAAGACACATGAAGTAATCCTGCTTCACTCAATGCTGATAAGGCATCAGCTGGAGCACTGGAGCTGATTTTGGGCTGTGCCTTCCTAATAGGATGTCAGCTAATTGGAGAGAATCCATAGCGAAAAAGGGAATGATCAAAAACCTGCAAAACCTAATAGTAAGAAGAGATTGAATGAATTGGGGGTTTCAGCCCAAAGAATGGAGGATTTCAAAGGGAGAGAGTGTTTATTAAGGGTCCTCAAATATATAAAAAGCTCTGGCAAAGAGGGGAATAATTGGAATATAATCTTATCTGGTATAATCCTACACTGTTATTGTTCATCTCAGGCTCTAATTGCATTTTTAAATGGTAGAGTAGATACTTAGGAATACTTTGTACCAATAAGGATAGTGATTGCCTGGAGTATTAGTTGAGTTTCTGTAGTGGAAGGAAATAGTTTAGAAAAGGTGGGTAAATATCTTTGAAGGAGGATGTAGGAGCAGATGCTTTTGCCTTGGAGCACCAAAATGAAGAAGTTTATTAGATTGGTTTTAGTGCTGCTTTTGGTATTGTTTTATGAGGAAGCAAAACAACAGAGAAGATAACAAGACTGCCAAAGGCTTGTGGTGATTTGTGCAAATTTTAAGATGCATTTCTAACGCAGTGCCTGTCTATAGACAGCTTCATCATTGTGTTACATGATGGCAATCCACACAGACCCATCTTTCTGATGCACCCAGCTTTCTGTAAGGGCTGGTAAAGGAGGAGTATCGCAGGGAGGTGCCTGGCACAGCACAGAATATGTGGTTTGGGTTAATCTCAGTATGTTGTAGCTCAGCCAGTTTTGTCTAGATCATCTCCCTGTGCTGTAACTCAAGGGATTTTCTTTTTCCTTGTAAGAAAATAGATAAGGATTTGATTGAAACTGGTGGAGGAGAGATTGACTAGATACTGGCCATATGTTGTGCATAAAATGCTACTTGCAAGTGCTACTAGGAACTTGTGTCAAATGCATAGAACCATCAATTTGATGATTAGTGTCAGCAAATAAGGGAAAGGCAGAACCTGAAACTAAGCAACCTTAGAAACTTACCTTCGCTTCTTTTTAATTGCAAGATTAGGATTAAGGAGAGGAAGAAAAAGGTGATAAAATAGGTTTTGATCAAAACAGAAATAATTGAAAATTTACTGGAAAAAATGAATAGAAGTCTATTTGAGTTTTCATTTTCTGATTGACTGAACATGGAAAATGTTATGCCATAATCCTCAGGAACTGTGGGGGCAGGTACTTCAGTATACTCTAGTATGCATTGGAGTTCAGGTTTCTGGATGAAAGTTTCTGCCATATGATGAACTACTCTGTGCCACCAGAAGGTGAGACCATCAGGTATTACCAGAGAGGGAGCCTGGCCAGCCAGTCTGATTGATGAAGGAGAATGCATACAAGTACCAGGAAGTATGACCATAAAGCTCTATGTCAACAAGTCAAAATCTTAAGTGTTCAGATGTAAGTTGGGAGGTTTTTTGAAAGGTGTTGTTTCCCATAATGAAAACAATTCTCAGGTCAGCTCTAATGGGTAAGAAAAAGTGAAGATAATGTGGCTGGTTTGTAGGGCAAAAGGCTTCTCTTGCATGTCTGACCAAATGTTTTTTCTCTGGGAGACAGTAAAATGGGCACAGTGGGCACAGTGCTGCACAACACTCGTCAACTGTTCTGTTTCTCTTGAAAAACCTACAGGGGTGAGAGTGAGCTGTTAATTTTTTCACATTTCTAAATCATTCTGTATCATGCACTACTGATAGTGGAAATAACTACATATCACCTTTAGACCTCTACTTTGCTGTGCTAAAGAGATGCATTTTCCTGGCCTAACAGAAAATGCCAGGTGGATCACACCCACTACATGGGATGCTGTGGAGGGTTAACCCTGGCCAGCAGCCCAACACTCACCCTGCCTCTTGCTCGTTCCTCTCCTTCGCGTGATAGGAAGAGAAAAGAAAGAAGGTGGAGAGACTTGTAGGCTGAGATAATGATAGCTTGACATGGAAAGCAAAAGCTGAATGTGCAATCAAAGGAGAAAGAGGAATTCATTCATTACTTCCAGAAGACTTTCTTCCTGGGAAGCAGGGCCTCAGTGTGAGTAATAGTTGCTTGAGAAGGTAAATGCTGTGATAGCCAATGACCCCCTTCCTCCTCCTTTTCCCTGAGCTTTTACATGCTGACCACGGTGTCATATGTAGGGAATATCCCTTTGTTCATTTGGTGTCCTGTCTACATCCCCTCCCAACCTTCTGCCCACTTGCAGCCTGCTTGCTTTGTGGGGAAGAGTAAAGCTTTGATGCTGTAGGCACAGCCAGCACACTGCTGCAGATACAGAAGTATGGCACCACGAGAGTGGCTGTGAAGGAAGTTAACTCCATCCCAGCCAGAACCAGAATGGATCTTAAGAAGAATACTGGTCCTGTGGCTACAACATCCATGTGTCCTTGCAGCGTTTGCATCAATGCTTCAGTTTTTCAGTATCATACTTATATCTTTTAATATTTTTTTTCTTTTCTTGATGAGGTGTGGGTGGAGAGGCCTTGAATGCGTGCTAAAGATCTATTCATTATGCCTTGTGTATACAAAATGCATTTGCAGGAAGCTCCAAATGTGATGAAATGGCAGAGACAAAAGAAAACCTGCTGCAGAACTTGTCCTTTAAATAAACAATTGGGAAATGCCAGATATTGAAACACTCTTGGTTTCTTCAGAGATTAGAATAACTTTTTAAAATTAAGATATTTTCTTTGGCTTCTTTAAATGATGAAACAGTTTGTCTTGCAATTCTCTTCATGCAGAAAGAGAAGGGAGCTTAGTTTTAACCTCAGTTTCTGTAGCAACACTGCTAGCTTTTCAAATTGCTTGAGCTCTGAACATGATGAAATACAATTATCCAAAGGGAAGCAAAAACATTCCAGGAAAGGTGGCATGTATATGTTTCCTATCCTATGGCAGAATGGAGTTGGATTCAGCATTAAATACCAGCAATGTCATGATGTTATCCTCTATAATTAAGTGGTTATGGTGCTAAATGTAAGGATTTACTGTTTTGTTACTGTTTTAGCCTCTCCAAGACAACTTCACTGTGAGGCTGAGATGAACCAATTGTGCCAAAAGTCAGCAGAAACAGCCATATTTTCCCCAAAAAAGACAGGTGTTGGTAAAACATCAGAGCATTTAAAATGTGCTTTCTGTATTTATTTTTTCCCCTAACCTTTCTGTAAAGGCGTAGCATGTATTTTAGCTTTTGTCTAGAGTTTTTGAAAATCAATTACTAAAGAAGAAATTTTTCAATAAAATCTGAGACTTACACATAGAGGAGGAAGTAAAGGCTGGTGGATACTTAAGGAGCTTCAGAGTCTCTGTTCTGCCACAGGTTTCACCTGTGAGCTTTGTCAGGGAATTTGATTGTCCTGTGCCTCCATGCTCAATCCGTAGATGGGATAAGAGCTTTGTTTCCTCACAATCGTCACTACCTGAGTGTTTCATGGGGTGATGACTAGCAAATCTCACTTGTCCCCCTGAAACTGCTACATTGCACATAGATATGTAAACAGTGGAAATATTTGAAGACACTACTCATATATGTGGCAAAATGGGATCCTTCTTTTAGAGCAATTTCGGTTTGATAATAGGTCTTTTTCTTTTCATTGCATGATTTACAATTTACAATTTGCAGCAACATATATGGGTATTCTCAGGGCATTATTTATGATGGAAGTATAAATGGGGATATAATTTTAATCTCATAATGAAATGATGACAGATAGACATAAACATATAGTAACACATTCAAAGTTCCCACAGAATTGTAAGTCAAGTGTCATCTAGAAGAGGCCAGGAGACTGAGCTACCATGTTATTACAGGCAGACCTGGTAATGACACAGATAATTAAGACTGACTAACTTTATTCATTATATGATTTTTGTTGCAATTGATGATAAGATTGCCAAAGTTTGAACCGGTGGGACTCAGATTTTCTGTGCCAGCTCTTTGGCTAAGATAGATTTTTGTTGTAATTTTTGTAACATTTAGTAAAAAATGATTCAACCATTTCTGAGAATGAAGTAAGGAGGAAAATACAATGCTTTTGAACAAAGTCTTGAATCTTGGAAAGCTGGCCTGGTCTTTAAATGTGTTTAATTGACCTTGTAGGAAGACCAGATAGAAGAATAGGGATGAAGACAACCTGCAGTTGGACGTGAAGGTCAGAGAGCCTGAAGGCAAAAAAATGGACAGAAAAGTTCTTAAAAATTTGACTGAGCCAAACTTGTCATCGTTCTCTGTTATCCTTCAGTAGCTGTATAATGTGCCTGCAGAGAGATGCCTTGATCAGCTCATACTGAGCACAGCAATCAGCTACCAGTTGTCCATAACTCCCTGCTAAAATTGTAAAGGTTTGAGCAGCAGGCTGTAGAAACAGAACAGATCTGTGGGGTAAAAGTTTAAAAGTTGGTACTATGTCTCCAGAAGCACAGCCTGTACAAAGAGAGGAATGTACCAAAAGATAGAAGTGGCATTGAAAGGACGGAAGGTGGCAAAGTTAAGAGTTGAGGAGGTAGGGGATGTGTGAGCAAGGGTTATCAGTGCAGTGCTTCAGCACTACCATGACATGTGGGTGTTATGAAGTAATTTCTAATCACATTGACAGCATGCTGTTCTCTTCTAGTGAGTGTCCATCGCATGAGGTGAGGTATGTAGAGGTCCATGGAATTGAATGCTTCCCTGGAGTGGCCCATATGGCAATGGCAGATAAGCTTTAAGCAATAGGAAACCTTGCAAAAACATAGGAAAATGTTTATGAGCAGGGAATGCAACATTAGGGGGCAATTTTCAGAAACACCAGTGTTTCACTCTGGTCTATATGATGGATATAGGACAACTCTTCCTTTCTCAAAGGAAAGGTGTTTTGTGATTGTAAATCCATCAACGTTTGGTTGCCTTTTTTCTTTTCTCCTCGGAAAGCCCTCAGATGCTCTGATGACAAATATGACACAGAAGTCTATGAATCCATTAATGAATGCTGGTTTAGTGTTGTTCTAAGAGGTTGTACTGGCAATTCTGGGTACTGAGTGAGGCAGAGGTGCTTGGGAAAATCAGTTGTTGTGTCACTGCAGAACACAGATGTTCAAGTGAGGATGACATGAATTTGCACGAGCAACCATTAAGCCTGATGCTCTCAATCCTATTAATTTTTGCACCTTCATCTTTTCTTTAATGCATTTCATCATTCATGGCACGGAGGTTGTGAGACGTTTTCAACATGACATTGTACAATTGAATAAAACCCTAAAAAGTTCTCTTCATGGTTGGGATTAATAGAATAATATTAATATAGCCTGCAAGGGATCCATCTCTGGCCAAACTCCAGTTTCAATTGCGTGTGATGGGGAGGTGGGGAGGGGACTCTTGGAGTGCCTCTACTGATCCCACCTCTTTCATGCAGTGGTTTTGTGTTACATGATGCCTGTTTGGTTGTAATGCACCCGCAAGTGGATTCCCATTTGTGTAAGTGAGATCGGAATAAACCTTCACAGAAAGCTTGGAAAAGCCACGCAAAGGCTGTCCCTTTACTCATTGCCTTTATTACTGCAGTTTGCTCTGATGGCTTGTGCTATGCACAGTAGAAAAACAGTGAAAGGCAGTCCTTCTCTCAAAGATTTTATGATAGAAGCAAAGACTAAGGACAACAGGTGGACACAGATCAGCAAGTGAGGAGCAGAGGAGAAAAGTCTATGAGGTAGCCCTTGCAAACTTAGAGAGATCTTCTTAGAAAAATGCAGATTGAGAAAGGCCTAAATTACTGGTTTGAAAGCTTACCATGTGCAGTCTTGGAGACTGGTGTCCTGGGATAATGGCAGGCTGAGTCCTTCTGCATGAGGGTGATGAGAAATCTCTGGTGAAGCTTTCAGAGCCTGCTAGTAGCTTGCTCCAGGAAAAAGAAAATGTCTCTGAGAGAAACAGCTTCTTTTCCATTTCAATTTGGAATTATTTGATCTTGCTGCAGCAGGCTAAATCCTTCTGCTGGTGTGAAACATGTAATAGTGGCACTGTTTTTCAGGAGCAATGATATGACAGACATTGAAACACTATTGGTATTGAGGCAGTGCACTGCTGAATTGTGTTCCAAGAGGAATGAAGAAGCATTTGCAAAAAGATGGCAAGCAAGGAAAAAAAAAGAAAATACATGACAAAGGAACAAACATTAGATAATGGGGAAGCTGCTGTGAGAAAAAGGAGTGTGTCAGATCTTCAAAGAATACCATGCTTTGTGGAAGATTAGCTTCTGGAGGTAACAGAGGTAGAATATTTCATTTTATTTACTTTGATGTCTTTCATTCATGTAGAAAAATGTTGATTCTTCCCTTTTTAATTGAACCACCTTTTCAAAAATACAGGATTAAGTTACAAAAATAAGGTCTGTTGTAGTCAAACAAGTTTTGCAGACACAAACATTACTCAGAAGCTTGCAAAACCTGGAACTGTGACGATTCACATGTCTAAGTGAAGACCTTTGCAGTATCTCTTTTGCCTTCTGAGTACAGTTGCAATTCCTCTGCATGGATTTAATGTGATAATCCTGCAGACAGAAAAGTCTCTTTGGTCATTGTCTCCAGTGACGATGATTTTGTTTTTTTGACCACTTCACTTCTAGACTTCCCTTCCTCCTTCTCAGTGCTCACTATCACTGACCTGTGTTCTGTTGTGCACGTATTTGTTTGTTCCTTTAGCACATTCTTTCGTCAACTTGACATACACCCTAACTTCTGGAGCACTGCAAAGGTTTCCTTTTAAGTGGCTGTAGGAGGAGAGCTGAAGCAAATAAGTTTTTGCTCCTGTTTGAGGCTTAAACAGAAGAGGGCAAAGGAGGGAAGGATATTTAATTAAAATAAGGCCTGATTTTTATAAAATTTTAAAATGCGTGTTAATTAATTGTAATGTGAGAGAATGGGAAATGAGAAAGCATAATTTCTTTAACTTCTTGTGCTTCTAAATTGGTACACTGAATTCTGTATGTACAATCTTTAGTATCATTTTTAAAAAATGTATCAAACATTTTTTGTTTGATAAATATGTCTCATTGCCATGACAGGTACAACCAGAATATTGTTTTGAACTAGAATTAACTGGAGCAGTCATAGGTAAGAAGAAAGTTCAAGAGCTGGGAGCAGAACTAAAGAAAAGGTTGGAAGGAGGGACCTCATATGAAAATGCAAGAGAGAAGGGGCAAGGGAATTATGAATTTGTCCATTGATGATCTCACACTTTCCCTAATCATACATGTAGTGTGTCTTTGTTGTTCTCTTCAAACCTGTCACTGCTAACAATAGGATGAATGTGGTGTCAGACAGCAGGCTTGGAAGGGTTTTTTGCTCACCGTCCTTTCCACCAATGCATCTTTGCATATGGCTTATTTTGTAGGAACGTGGGGAATGAAACATTCTGGATCCAATTCACCCCAACTATAAATCTGGTTGACATTACGTGATTTACAGCATGGGTGTTCTTCATTCGGTACAGCTACTGGAAGGAAATTATTTGTTTATTTTAGACTTACTTTTCTAAAAAATGCAACAACCTTATCCTGACAGGGGGAGGTAAAGCACGATTCTCTACCTACATAAGTCAAATGCCTGGTTTGGTTTTAGTGGGTACTAACTTGGAATTAATTTCTTAGAGGAAGAAATTCCTTGGTAACCTAGGTTTGTTCACTGGTTTGCTCAGAGAAAAGTTTTTTTCGAAAAGAAGTGCTGTCTGCTTTCCTTCTCTAATGTGCTCTGCTACATCTCTAAGCAGCTCTTTAATTTCAACCATCTGTTCTTCTGCCACTACATCAACAGACAAGGGGAGGAAATTACTTCAGATTTTCAGCTATATGTATTTTTTGATTAGTATGTCTGTGTAAGCAGCTATTAAAAGCAAAAAAAAATATAGAAATGTAGCAAGATACTAATACAATTTAACTAGGTCATCAAAAGAGATGAGTTTTCCCCTACCCACAAAACTACCTAGAAGTCCTATTTTATTTTAGAAGGAAAGAAAAGTGCAAGTTGCTTCATGAGACATTAATGGCCCATATATGAAGGATGGGTCTAAAGAAATTCATTTATACCTAGTAAGGTGGTAGGTACTTGCACAACAGAAACTTCAGCTGATGTTGGGATATTTCATAAATGCTTCTTACCTTCTGAGAGATTATTTGATTATCATTACCACATTAGATATTCTCCTTTTATTATTTGCATGTGCAAGTACATGTGTAGAATCCCATGCTGTCCAGAAAGGGAAAACAAGTGGAATCAAATGAGTGTGTGAGCTCTATGAACTCACACTCACACAGGGTGTGCAGAGATGCCTCTTGTTTCCCTGGGCAGTAAGCTCTCCTAGCACTTACTCCGTGCACAAGTCAAGCAATCAAGACTTTTGTCTCCCCCCTTGAGTGTCTTCTGAAGTCACTAGCTTATAATTTGTACCTAACTTTTGAAAATTCATTAATTCATCTAGTTAGTTCAGTGGAGTAATGCATTTATTGGCTATTCTCACACAGGGACAAGTGTTTGGAAAATCAGTCTTGGACAAGTTAAGACCTCTTTAGCTCAGCCAGATTTCTGCCTGGAAATGCAGCAACCCTTCCTGGTGCTGCATGCTCACTTTCCATGTTGACTCTAATGGTGGTTACAGGTATGTAGTTTGGGGGACTGTATTAGGAAGCAAATTTATGGGTTTGAATTGATGTGTAAAAACTAAATTTTATCTGAAAAAATTTAAATTTTATCAGGCTTTCCTGCTTAGCCCATAGACCAGTCTACTGTTTGTCATCTATTTCTTCTGAGGAAAATGCAGGCTAAACAACAGCTGTGATTACTTTTAGGAGTCCCTTTTAGACTTGTGAATTCACTGGTTTTGCTTACAGATCTGTGGGGAGAAACAAGAAGGCAGAAGACTGTACTATTTCTGGGTACCTTACAGACATCTTTGGAGTTCACTAAGCAGAATTACCTCACTAAGTCTTTGAGGTGAAGTAAGGTGAACCTCACAGACCAATGACTTGCATACACAATTAAGGTAAAGTGTTTGCAGCCAAAAATAAAGGGTGTCGTCTGTGGTGACTAGCACAATATACCAATATACATGCAGAGTCAGTTTTGGAGGTGAGCAACCAGAAAAGTTGCTGAAGGCCCTGAAACCTGAGGACATCCCTTCAGGTTGAGTTAAGAAATTATAAGTCATCTAATGTGGGAATGAAAAGAAGGGTAGCCTAGCCTCTGCCTAGAGCCCCGACAGGTAAATGGCTCTGCATAAATGTCTGGATCAATTAAATTGCTTAACAATAACTATTGTGGCATTGCTGCTTTTGTTAGGCTAGAGTCAGTTGTTACAGTAATGAGCATCACATACGGTTTTAAATCCTGACATTATAAATTACCTCTGGCAGCAGCCTCAGGCTCGATCCAAAGTGGGACTTTGATGCTGCAACACTGAGTGTTATATTGCTGAGCTTTTATGTGGCTGGCCCAAGGTAAGCAGACACCTCTCTTAAGTGCCTTGGCCCCATACAGGCATGTGGGAAGAGCGAGGTGCATCAGGATCAAGTGCTCAGCTTTCTATTAGGAAATGCTGAGGATACTGTGGGATCTTCACCAGCACGTAGCTACCTGTTACACCCTTTATTCCAAAAACAGAGCTTGTCTCTCTCTTCTAAAACATGGCAGAAGAGTAGGTGGGGGTGGCCTTTTGAACAGGAGCCTAGTGATTAAAGCACTCCCCCAGGTTGTGGGAAATCTCTCTCAGTTATTGCTTTTGCCTGAGGGAACTCAAACTCACCTCCCAGAGAGTTTCCTAAATAGTGTGTCTATCTGCTCTCTGCAGTGCAGATACTGACCCTGCTGTGGGATGAAAGAGAACTGAAAGTGAACTAGGCTAGAAACCAAAAATAAGACAGTGCTTCCAAGGAACACGGTGACTTCTCTCTCCCAGAGCCACATCAAAATGCCTTTGCTGTGCATAAAGTAGGAACCTGACTTTAAAATTTTCTTCTCCCTGTTAAGAGAAAAGAACGGGCTTTCCATTCCAGCATGTGAAACAACTCCAGTGAGGAAAAAAAGAATAGCATATACTTCAGAGGCTGGGGAGCTTTCAGAGCAGATGCATAATGTGCATTTGAACTCTCTAGGGCATGCTGATGGCACGCAAATTTCTTCTATGCTAGCAGGGTCATCTGACAATTAAACTAGGGAATGGTATGGAGGCTGTATCTAGAAAGAAAAGAGTAACTTCTACTGTGTGTTATGTGGTGCCTGGTGTGTAGGGGTGCCCTGCAAACCCTTGATGGATCAAAGCAGTGAGGAAAGAGGAACAGAAGAATAACTTGGATTTTGCTTGGTTTAGGTGGGAGATACTCAGTGCTGTGGAGGCTGGGGTGTCTTGTGGCATGAGGAAAAGCAGAGCTTTAGGTGGCCTGAAAACTGTAAGTTCCTATATGGAGGCATCTGTACAGTACAGGTAGCAGCTGAATTGGGGGTTATGGATCCACTTGAATGTGGATGGAATTTAGGCATTTTGGTCCTTTTTGGATCTATATTCTTGTCCTGTATCTGGTAATTTAGTTACCTTTACTGCTTTGTAAACATAAACCATTATGTCATGAGTGAATTTGTGCCATAATGTCTGGGGCACATAAAGCAGTGCAAGCTGCTGTTTGCTCATGTCACATTTCTACACACACTCTGGAGTCCTCAGAGAAGCCAGTGCTGGCAGTGGCAAATGTGAACACAGCAAGTGTCTCTGGATGGACATGTCTCTGGGCAGTCTGAGGATGATTACATTCATCTGTAATCCAGTCAGCTTTCAGATCAACATCCACTGAAAGTCGTACCAAGGTGGTGCTGTAATTTAGCATTCTGTCCTCTTCACCTGGCTGTGTTAAGGCATTACCACTTCTTTCAATCCAGTGTCTGAAGGCAACCTAAGTGAAGGCAATGACATCTCCAAAGAGAATGGGCTGGTCACTGCATTTAGTAGTGAGTAGTGTTTTAGACAGGACCAAATAGCAAAAGCTAAATCCACACCTTAGGCCCTGTCCATATGTTATGTGATAACCTGTCATCAGGTGTTTTACTTCCTAATGCAGTGGGATTTTGGGAAGTAGAGAAATTTAGATCATGTTCCAAGTGTCAGGGCTACCCGAAGAAGTGTTTCTTCATTTGCAGCAATTTGTACTGATTTGATAAGATGGAGCCTTTAAACTGCCTTTAATGCATAGCTGGTGAACAATCCTTTACAAGTAGGGCTAAGCAAATAAAGAATGGTTTCTTCTTGTGAAAATTTACATTTATTCAAAGCTGAGGCAAAATAAGGCACTGTGTTCTCAAGGAACAAAACGATCCAGGAAATGACAGTTCAAAATGTTTTGCTGCTGGTAAAGAAATTACAATTTCTCAGGTTCCGAAATGTCACAAGGAAGTTGTAGCACATTCATCTATGTGAAATCCACCTGACTAAATGTCTGATGTTATGATGTAGACTACCTCATCTGAGGATGTGTCCTGGTTCCAGCCAGGACAGGGTTAATTTTTGCAGTAGCCAGGAGAAGCATGGCTAGGACCCGGAGGTTACTCTGTACCACCTCACATCATTTTCCAGGGATAGGGGAAGGCTTCCTTTCCAGGTCAGCACAACATGGTGGAGAGAGCGGTTGGGTATTGCCTAATTTTTGGGGAGTTTTTGTCTGAATTGTTCATTTCTTGTACCCTTTGTCATGAATACTGTTGCTGTTACTGTTCATTTTCCTAGGCCATTGCTGTCTCCAGTAAATCGTTCTTATCTCAACACATGATCTTTACCTTTTGTGCCTCCAGTTCTCCTCTTCATCCCACCCTAGCAGGAGGCAGAGGGGGAACGGGGAGCATGAGAGTGAAGCATGGTATGGAGAGTCTTCACTGGGAGCACTAAATTGGGGAGTATCATTCCTAAACCACAACATTATGTCTGGCATCCCTTATAGTCACTGTGCAGAAAGACTCATTTCTACAATGACATTCATTTCATGTTAAGCAAACTTTTAAATAGGTCAGATGAATCACACTCTGGAAGTGTTGTTGTCCAAAGTGGTCTGAGATGGATCCTACCTCACTCGTATTCGCTGTTATCCCATAGCCAAGGAGAAGTACCTCTCCTGTGGTGTAGGTGCTGTTATGGCTCCAATAGCTCAGGCAGAGGGAGGGACTGTGTTTCCTAGTTGGAAGTGTTAGCTGACCAAAATTGCAGATAACTGCAGCTACAGATGAGATAGTAACTACAAAGTCATCTTCTCCTGGCAAAACACTCCTAAAACCACCACGATCCTGCCCACCTCATCAACCTCACCATACTAATTGTCACACTTTAGGCCACTAATGAAGATTCTGTTCAAACTATTGCTCTTTGCATACCCTGTTGGGTCACACCACTTCTGGGTTTTTTTCCCTCCTTTTTAAGGATAACAGCAAATAGCAAATAAGGCAGTTCTGATGAAATTTTCTGAGAAACTGTCATTCATGGTAAAATTCATGAAACCTTTTTAAAAATACTTGGCAGCTGTCCAAATACTCTTAGGCAGAGAAGAAATAAAAAGGGTAATGGGGTCTCACAAATCATTGTTCAGCTGAAGCCAGCATTCTGGACTTGATTTGAAACTTTTCGTTTCCCACCAAAATTATTAGATACACTACCTTGCACCTTCTTGTGCTAAAGGCTCAAACTCACTTCTTTCTAGTGATTTTTACATTTCCAAGTTAGTGAAGAGCTTCCAGGCACATGCTTGTGTTTGCATGAATCTTTGATAACTATTATTAACAAATCTATTTGAAATATAGGGTAACTTCATCAACAAATGTCCTGCAAGTTCTGTTAGCTTCTTTTAAACCAAGAATTGTTTTCAGTGGTTGGATCTTCTTTAATATAATTTCGTTTGTGAGCTTATAAGTAGTTAGGTGTGAATCCGTGTTGAGCATTCACACTTACAAACTTATGATCATGCCTTACATCCTTGGAATGGTAGCTTTATGTTGACTTGAGTTAAAACCTTGGATTAGGATTAAGTATTTTAATGATCTCCACACTGATAATACACAGACAATTACAGTGATGCTTCATGTCCAGACTACATAGTCAGGAATATGCAGGTACAAATTTAGCAGTGGGGAGACTACACCCTCCTGACATTGTAAACAGGTAAAAATCAACCAAATTGAGTAGTTCAAGTTAGCCAAGGCCATATATAGAATACTCTTGATCAAGTGCATCGTTATTAAAAATAATAAAACAGAAATGAATTTTTATAAGATTCTTGTCTGGGAAAGCCTTTGGGCATTTCACAGAATAGAACCAAAACCAAGAATTTTGTTTTCCATTAAAAACTGCAGAATACTCTATTGAAATTGGAAACTGGCAAGAGAACGAAAAATGCCAGCTAACAAACTAAACAGCTAGCAAAGCACAAAAGATAGAGCAATCACCCACAATTCATTAGATTTCACTACTTGCCAACTGTTCCTGACATCAGAGTAAGATTTTTCTCAACATCAGTGGGAGAAAGATCAAGCTCAAAGTGAACTGTAGGAAAGGGCTCAGTGAGGGAGTAAGGGCAGCAGTGCTCTCAGCTGTGCTTGCACAGATTGAACTAAAAGATGCCTTTCTCTGAGCCAACAATAACTGGAGTAATGATACTGCCACTTTTTAGAATTTAAACTTACTTTTGCTGGAGGAGGATGATGAGATGGGAACCCTCTATGTTTATGTTTAGACCTAGGCTGAAGACTGAGATCTGTATTTGAAATATCTTGTGGTGTTAAAGAATTCTGTACCATCTCTTTATGGTTTTCCTTGATGTTCTTCTCTTTGTACATATTCTGGCAAACTCTTCTTATCTCAGCCAAAAGGTGATCAAAATAAGCTTTGATTTTTTTTTTAAGGGAGTACTTTTCAAATCTGTGGAGTTGATAAAAATGCTGGGTTTTCAAAAGGGTTGGCACAGTGGAGATGTAACTACTTTTTGGGGTGGATTGAAAGGGAGCTAAACTGCTCAGAAAATCTTGTGTTACTTTTAAAATGTCTGCAATTCTTCCTCAGGCTTGTAAATCCTCATTTATGTAAACCACAGTCTTTTGTGGTGAAACTGTTCTCTAACAGTTTTTCAGCTTTGTAATACACTGTTTCTCTCTCAGTTGTTTTGGGTAAGGATATGGTCTGAATTACCATGTTATCAAAAAACACCCCCACAAATAGCTTTCACTTCCAGCAATCATAAACTGCATAGCTTTTCCTATTTTGGCAGACAGTACCTCCACCACATTGCATACTAGATCGGATCAAAGCTAAAAAACCCCATTGCTGCCCTGAAATGAAAAGGAACAGATATCACAAAGCTTGCATTTGTTCAGTTCAGGAAGGGAGAATAAAGATTCCAAATGAATTGGAGAATAGAAGCACGATCATTAAGAAGGGTGGCCTTTGGTGTGGTCACCTGTGTTAAGATTCAGTCTAACAGAACGTTGTTGTTGCCTCTACTTGTTCTGTAATGGCCCCACCCTATGCATTTCTGTAGAAGAATGGATCAAAGTGTGCTTGAAGATAGACAAAGTTTATAAAAACAGAAAACTCATTTTCTCATACGTTCTTTGGTGCCTGAGGCAAAGGTATTGATTGTAAGGCAACCGAAACAAGCTAAGCTCTTCTTGCCTCCTGTATGTTTGAATACTTGTAATTGTGCAATATGCAGTGGAACAACCCAGAATGACGCACAAAGTGCAGTACAAATGAGAGACAAAAGGAGATGAATTGTTTAAATAAGGCAAGGCTGTGAAACCAAGATTCAGATGGGATTTCATCCTGTAGATGCTTCACAGAAAGGATGAAAAATCATTAACTTGCTTAGTGGTTTTGTCTTAACTGTCAGTTCATATGGCAACTCTATACTGTATAAATAGAAGTATGTTTGGTTTGGTTTGTTTTTTTTTTAATGTGAAAAGTCAGTGCACTTTGCACAGGCCCATTAATTTGTTTATTACAAAACTGGCTTGTGCTAGATCCAGGTGTAGAATGTTAAGGGGAAAATGAAAAGGATCTTTCGTAATTCTTTTGCTCTGCATGGAGCCAGTGTGAATCTCTTAGGTGTGACTGACGGCTCAAAGAGGGACTTTGGTGATTTTGGGGACTCTAAATAAATAGGTTCTCTGTGTTGGGTAATGGTATTCACCGTGAGGAGGTGTTGTTCAAGGCTGTTTGCAAATCGCTTAAGACAAATGGGGCTGATCCATGATGTATGTGTTGCCTAATCCTAATTGATTTTTGCAGTTCTGTCTCTGTTTGCCTGCACACCATCCTAACCGTGGCAGCACGTGTCTCCTGCTCCTCTCGTGTCCGCAGGACTGGTTTGTGGACAGGCTGTCAGACACGTTTGGCGGTCCGCTAACCTCCTCCCTGTGTCCAGGCATGCTCAGGTCTGCCTGTTTCGGCTGTGTCAGCACCTCTGGGTGCTGGTTTGCTGCTTGTATGGTCATGAAGCTGGTTTTGAAGAGGGCTTTGAGGTCACCCTCTGTGGTGTGAATTGTATACACATAGTGGACAGATCTGTCCAGAGATGAAAGTGCTTCTCCAGGGATATCTTACTCTGTTTGAGGAGTGGAATTAAGTTGTGCGTGCGTGAGATGCCCTGATACTGGTGTAACTGTATCCTTGCTGGGATTGGTGTGCTTCTGCTGCTGGTTTTCTGGTGCTGACCGACAGTAAAGAGACCTGCACTGCTGAGGCAGCACAGAATAAACACTGTTTACACCCCACTGAAGGCTTCTCTTTAATCCTAACACAGCAGAGAGCAGTCAGAGTGGAAGGAGGAACAAGGCTCCCAACTTGTGCAAAGACGTGTTCCTTACCAAGCCTCTGCAGCTCATTACCAAGTCTCTCCAGCCCCTCCCTTGGATTCACCTGGATATATACTTCTTCAGTAAGATAAATTATGTTCACTTTCCAATGTGCTGACTTTGGGGTAAGGGGGAATAAAAGTCAAATCAGATATGTTCTTTTTTGTTTTAATTAAGTCACGTCTATTTGAAGGTGGTGACAACTCAGCTTCGGGCTCCTCTTGTTCATCCCATACTCTGGGAAAACTTCCAGTCTGATTTTAGCTTTGCTCATAACAAAAAGTTTGCATTGGTTTCCTAGCACTATAATAAATTGTGAATTCTGTCATCAGCTCTAATGGTATTATGAAATTTCGGCATTTAGACAATGTGCAATGTTCTTGTCTCCTAAGGTCCGCAGCTGAATGGCCAGCTACTGCTGGGGAAGGTGAGAGCTCCATACAACATGGAAATGTTCCTTTGGATGAGAGTGGATTTGCTGCTACTGAGAATTCCCATTATGCCTCAAGGGTCCCTTCCCTGCTGTTTGTTTTTCCTAGCAATGTGAATTCTGCCACGTCAGTGCAGATGATTAAGATTTCTGTGCTGGTATCCCGCCTGTAGATAAATTTAAGGCACTGTGGTTCAGAGACAGCTGAAGTCCCACGGGTTCAATCTTCCACACCTCTACCTCTGCCGTGGTGAACTTTGCCAAACCTATGACCTCTGTTCTCCACTCCTCCCTGGTCACTGAATGTGCAGGGAATGCTGACTCAAGTGTTGATAGGTATAAGGGGAAGAATGTGCAACTCAATTGTTCATGACCATGGACATGAGGAACAGGCCTTTCCAAGCTCTTTGGGCATGGATTGCTTTACACCCTTGAATAAGAAGCATAAATTCTCCCTGCAGATCCCATGCATAGAATGATTCTTCCCTTTCTTAAATCCATCGGTAACCTTTGTCTTCACATACATGATTGTAGTGAGCACCCTGACAAACTCTGAGCTAAATTACCTGTTGCAATTTACTGTTTCCCAGCCATGTCACTGAATTAATCTTGTCATTGAGCTTTTTTAATATAACAGGCTGGCCAGAGTTTGCATCTTGATGCTTTTACTATTAACAGTATTAGGCTATTTTTAACTGTTCTCTCTTCCTTTTTTGTCACCTCATGGGACTGTGGAAGACAATCTAAAGTTGACTAATGAAAAGTTATTTCTCCATAGATAGATATAGCTATATATTGCACTTCTCTGGAGCATCTCAGGAGATACAGAGAAGATGGTCACAGCATTACAGTCCAGTGGTGCTGAGATGCTGGAGTAGCAGTAACTTTACCAGTTGTTCAAGTTACTTAATCCTGCATTGTGAATCAAGTCACAAAATTTAATAGCTGCAATGAAAATATGAAGACCTTTTTATCCTCTTACCTATCTTCTGCAGCTAAGAACCAAAATTATCCTTGTGTTGACATTTCTTAAGGTTGGCTCTGCATTTCGTTGCTGACATTTAATGAAATCTCTTTAGATTTGTGGAAATCATCTCTACCTGCTTATTAGGACAAGCAGCAGGTAACATGGATAGATAAAGGATCCAAACTGTAGTGGAATAGGTGCATGAAAACTAGGCATGTTTCAGTCTTCAGAGCTTCTGCCTTAGTTTATGGGCACCAAGGACAGGATTAAGTCAAGATTTGCCACTGTGACAACATTGCCCTTTTCTGATGATGCATATGCTGTATGTAATACAGTAGTATCTAGAAACAATGGATAGCTTTCTGGATCTCATTGTGCTGGATACTGCATAGATAGCAAAAAAAACCCCAAAACAAACCAACACCAGAAGGTAATAAATTGAAACCTTAAACTATCTTTCAGCTGCTGATTGATAGACTGCTAGAATTCTGGGTTTGTCACCTTCCATTTTTATACTTTCTCTACGAGACATTCTAGCAAGAAATTCACAGTTTTCTTTTAAAGAAACTTGATCTGTGGAGTTTCTGATGGGTGGTGCAGTTCCTGTTGGATCCTGTCAAATTTGTGGGTGCAAAACACCTTCTTCAGTTAAATCCTTGCTGACTAAGTCTTCTCCATTTTTTCCCTTGCCATCTGGAAAGTGCTGTGCATGATGCTCAGTCAGAAGAAAATGCACTTTTTTCTCTAACACTTGGCAGGGAGCTGGCAACAAGAAACTTTTGTTGCCAGAAGCCGTGTTCTCTGTGGGGGTGGCTCAGATGGCATTGAATTAACTCAGAGACTTAAAAATGAAAAGTATTAATGATAATTTTTATTGACGGTAAGTAACTAACACTACCTCTAGGGCAACTAAACAAATTAGCTTTAAGAACAGGAAAATGGGCTTCTCTACATGGTCCTTAGATTTTGTTTTTGTGAAGAGATTAATTTGTCCATTCCACAGTAGTTCTTCAGCTTACATAATACCCGGTTCCTAGGAACAAAGACTTAATGGGAAAAGGCATATCTCTTTTCCTTCTATACATTTTTTTAATTCCTTGGTGTGATTAGATAGGGGATAAAGTCTTGGGGCAATAGTGATTATATGTGTCTGTAGTTCTAATCTATTTGAATAGATAGTTGGAAAACAGGGACTCCTATTAACGCCTTATTCCTACTTGAATGTTCTATTGCCTCCTGTAAAAGTGAAGGACTAGCATTAAGGATCAATCTCTTGCTTAGCCTGAGACCACAGCCCACTGAGCAGTCAGCCTGTGTGTTCCACCCTTTCCAAATCGGATGGAACATGCACTGCTGCATGTGCAGGCTAACAGATGAGCCCCGGGAAAGGAGCAGAGCGGTTCTGGGGTTGCAAAGGAAAGCTGTTTTGAGTGGAGGCTGTGCAGCATACATCTGCAGGAGACTCAGCTACATCAGTTGTGTTGCTCACGGAACAGCTCATTGACTTTATGCCTATTAGTTCCCTAATTCTCCACCCGCTTCTGTGAGGGCTCAAGGAACAATAGAGAGAATATCAACCTAGTGAATCACTGTTGACTATGTCCTCTACATTTCCCTTATTTGGGCAGCCATTTTTGCTCAGGTATGCTGAACAGCCACAAAGTGGCCAGGTACTAAGCCCTCAGACACTCAGGTGTCTCAAAAGACATTCAGGAGAATTACTCCAAGGTTCATGAACTAGATTTTTAAATAAGTCTAAAGAATTTGGATGTGGGATTTGGGACCAAACTTCCTTAGGCTTCTTTATTCTCTAAAGGCAAGATATTCAAATAAACTTGACCAAATTAGGATAATTAGAGTCCTTCATCTTACCCCTGCAGCATATCTATTATACTTGTCTGGTGAGTCTGCTATTCAAGTGCATCAGGGATCTTTGTTAATTTAGGCAGAATAAAGGATATCATCAGTATCTATGCTAAGAAGCTTGTGTTTACCATCAACATGCCCAACAGATGTGCAGATGTTAGCCTGGTGTGAAATTATAGCTAGACTTCGTCTTCCACTTGGCCAGTTCATTAACCCATGTCTTACAGGCCTTTGTGACTGCATTTGGCATGGGGTTAGAGATTTCAAGATGTGCTGGTGTTTGTTTACAGTCAGTGTTTGGGATAACATAGCAAAGGGAGAGAAGCATAATTTGTGCTTCGGTTTACTTGTAGACTTGTAGCTTTTACATGCCCTTTAGGTGCAACTGCTCCCGTGGGTACCATGAGGCTTCACCTTTCACTGAGATATTTGGGACAAAATCCTGTGTCAGGTGATGCAGCATTGCCAGACAACTGTCACAGTTGAAGAACTAGGTAAATTTGGCTTCCTTTGATTTTTTGCTGAGTTACATAACAGCCTCAAGAACCTTAGAGCCTGCAGTTCACTGGAGCATCTTTTGTGTCTCTTTCTGCAGCAGGACTTGCAGAGGTAAGAGGACTGCTTGTTTTCTTCATTCTTCGTTATTCCCACATCTGACTGACAGAGAAGGAATACACAATCAAGTGCCAAATTGGACAAAGCACAACAGCCAAACCAAAACCCCCTCAGTTCTATTCTCCATGTTTGTCTTTGGAGGAATATATGGATGAACTATATTGTTGACTTTCCACTCAGCTCTTTTTCAGTGGATTATATTTGAAAAGCTTTTTGGAAGAGATACTTCTATTTTCTTTAATTGTTTGCCTCATTCTCATTTTGTTTTTCCAATGCCAACATCTTATCCAGATCCAAAAAGAGGCTAATAAACAAATCCTAACTATTCTGTGACAAAAGCTCCAAGAGGAGCAAAAGCCAAGGAAGTCTTGAAACTATTAGCAGTCTTTAACTGTGGTTTCAACACCTTTTTCAATTGAGAAAATTTACTGAGATTTATATGATGGTTTGTGAGAAATTATGATATTAGTAGTTTGCAACTGACTACATAGCTTTGTTTGAGGAGGAAAAGACAGATCACCTGACCTAACTGCCCATCTCTGAATATTTGTCCTGGGGGTGGTGGGGGAGGTATTGTATGAAACACAAAGGTGTTATATGGATTTTTTTTTTTTTTTCATCCCCTGAAAGGTGTTTTTTCATTAGTGGCATGGTTACTCACAGGTATGGAAGCAGTATTTTGGAACATCATCTAAAGATAGATTATCAGATTAATGAAAAGGTTGAGGGTGTAAAACCTTTCTGCTACTTTGAAATGCTGTCTTACGAGACACAGGCAGCTATGTCCTTTATGCTATTTGGCTCCTTCACGTTTCTTTAGATTTGCAAAGATTTGGTCACAAAAAGCATCCCTTGAGTTTCAGGAGTGAACTCTTCTCTCGCATTCTCTTTCTTGCTACTGCCCCAGTGAGCGTTTCTTCATGAGGGATCAGTAGGTTTGTGAGCCAGGTTGCTTCTGGTGTTACAGATGCAGTTACACCAGGAAGAGATTTGGGACATTTTAACTGTACTTGGTCACATGAGCCATGCAAAGACAGCCTTCCCACGCAGAGCATTTGCTCAACGCTTTCCTGGAATTTGAGGATGAAACACATCTTGCCTGTTGTGCTTCAGGCATTTGACCCAATGAGACAGAGCCCTGCCTGCTAGATCGCATTAGCTGGATTAGATCAGCAGTGACAGTCCTTCAGCTCTGTTGCTGGGGCTTTGTCTTCATCTTGTACCTGGTGACCATCATCCCGGGCAAGCTATTGGTCTGGGTGTAATTTTGCTTGGCCCAGATAAAATACTTCTGGGTTTTTTTTTGTTTTTTTTTTGGTTTTTTTTGGGTTTTTTTTTTTTTTGTGAGCAGCTGGTAGGCTTTTAAATAGAATATGAGGACGTGCCAGGAAAAATCGATTTAGAGGGTGTCTGAAAAGGATTGTGAAGAAAATTCCTGAAGTGCAATTGCTGTGGATAATTTGTGATGACAATTATCACTGTCTGAGTAACGTTGCTGTGATCAGTTTTTACGTGGTCCATTAGGCTGAATGGATCTAATCAGTTTTTCCCTTTGGTATGTCTCCCAGGATTCCTTTTACTGACCCTTATTTGCCCTGGATTGAATCAGGTTGCTGAAGGACTGCTGTGTCTCCTTGCTTTTGTGCTTAATGCTTGCAGTGCTAGAGCTGTTTGAGTCGAAGTGTGCATGTGTGGGCACTCATGCCCTTCTCTCCTTGGTGTGGAACTCAGCTTGGAAGCTTCCTAGAGGTTTTGCCTATTTGTTGTTGAGGTCACAGGGGAGCAAAGCAGTTGCTAGTTATCAGCTGCTTAAATCAGGACTGATCTGCAACATAAATGAGGATGAAAGCTCCTCATCTTTCCAAGAAGTGGAGCACTACTGGTCTTTTTTTAATAGATTTCATCCATAGTTTGAAAGTTGTCACTGATTTTTAACTTTTTTTTTTTTCATTGCACCTATTCTGAGCTCTGGGATACCATGACCTGGAGGACTTCTTTTCCACTATGTTCTCTCCCTGAGCATTTTAAGCTCATGCCTCCATTCCAAATAATCCAGTAAAGGGAATTTCATCTTCCTGGTTCCTCCCAAAGTCAAGTTCAATCTTCGGCCTTTTGTAGTCAGATGCGGAAACAAAATCTTTCCAGAGGCTGCCAGGGAGCTGTTACATTTGAGGCATACTTGGGGGAAATTAGTGCCCAGGAAAGAAATAAAAGGGTCATGGGTCTAGAACTCATTCAACCCTCTTAATATGTTTCAGTTATCTGAGTTATATGAAAGCACGTGGGAGAATCACAATGCAGTCTGCTGACAAATAGGGATGATAAATGATGAGGTGTTTATTTATCCAAGATCTAATTTATTTATTTACTTGCTTAATCCCTGTAGAAGATATATTTTGGTGATAAATTGATCTTAAATCTTCCCAGGTCAGTATCCGTTGGATTTCTGGTGGTCAGCATTATTTTTTACCGCCTTGTTGAAATCAGTGGAATGTCACAGGCCCCAAGGGACAGTTTTGTTTGAAGTTTTTTGTATCTTTGTTTGAGTTTGTGTTCTTCTCCACTAGGTTCTGGCAAGGAAAATAGTATAGCTTAGTAAATCTCAGTTTTTAGCTGATCAGGTCCATGGATCCTTTTTGTCTGCGTAGCTCTCTTGCTAATATGTTCAGCTGATTTGGTTAGACAGAATCCCCGTCCTTTATATAAACTATACTTCAATAGAGTATTATTTTTGCTTATAAAATGCATGCAGTCACACAATTTATACTGGGTTTCATGCTTCACTCCTTGGCATTCTCATCTCTTTCTTCCCAGTGAAGCTATGAATTTGTTTGGTTTTTGGTTAGTTAGGCTTAAAATGATGAAACTCATAATATTCTCTGTTTATACAGGCCTATCTTTGGTTTTGCTTTTAATTTTAGGAAGAAACACAGCTGTAAATACACATTGAAAATTGCAAAAAGTGTAGGAATAGCTCTGCTATCCTGGAAAGAGGACATACTCTTTCTTGAAGTGTTTTGACATGTCCAGCTGGGTCATTAAATATATCATTCAATATGATGAGGTTTAAGTGGATTTGCTTCTTGTGGTCAATCTTTAAAGAGGGAGAATTCCATTAAACAAGGTTCTCTACTAAGCTATAGTTAGCAGGTGTACATATGAGTCTGAGCTGTAGTCTAGAACTCCGAAAGACGTTTGGTAATGAATATTAACAGCTTCATTTGAAAAAATACATTTAATTGCACTCATAATCAGTGGGGGAAGAAACAGCCTACCTAATATTTATGAATTAAAGACACGTGCTGGAACGATTCATACCTCAGTCATCAAAGAAAACACACAAGAAAAATAAGTAGAGGGAAAGAACAGCAAGTAGTCATCTTAATATGGGCTGCATTAAAATATTGGTGTACAAGAGGTACACATGAACATTGCACAGCTATTTTTTAAGACCCTAGGTCTTAAATAATAATCTGAAAATACTTGTTTTTAACATCAAGAATTACAGTTAAAAGGAGGCTTGTATTTTGAGGTAGAATAGAGAAACAAAAATGCTATAATGTGACATTAAAACAATACTTCCATGTAGCTTATCCAGGGTAACTCCATATCCTGGCCTTTGCCATCACATGCATCTCATCACCCAGCAGTACGAGATTGGTGTTGTACCTTTCCACCTTTTGTCTGCCACTGCCTGGCTCCTCATCCTGGGCTCTGATCAGCTGGCTGTGTGATCTTTCTTCTTCCCTTGTGTTCAGTGTAGAGTATTCCTTCTACCAGCTAACCTGACCCTGGCCAGGCCTTTTGGTTTACTGCATTCCAGCTCCAGTCTCTTTGCCCAAATGCTCACAATTTCCCCATCTCTCACTCTTCTGCTGTTTGTTTTCTTCCCCTATAGCTTGTTTTATTTGGGTGCTTTCACCCTAGCCTTGTTTTTGTCCAAAAGCTGCTTCTGCCAAAAGCTGCCTGGGAGGGAGCAACTGCTAGCATGGATGATGGAGGATGCTGGGTCTGATGCAATGCCTATCCATATTCCAAAATAACCAGGACCTTCAGCTGCAGAGAAAAATAGAAAGAAAAAGGAAAAAAGAAAGAAAATGAAAAAAATAATCTGTATTGTTTGATGAAGGATTTTCAGTTACTCTTTGTAGACAGGGTCATGAACAGTCTGAACACAATCGGACTTCATTAGGTTGGGAGATGCTTGATGAAACTGCACCAGAGGGATATAATTATTCAGTGTGTTCAGCTAGCAGCTTTGCTAAAAATACAGGAAAGATAGAAGGCAATTTTCTTTATGTAGAGCACAGTAAATCTTCTCTTACTCAACACCTCCATAGCCTATATATGGGTCCCTTTTTAGGATTCAGCGTGGGCTTATTGTAGAGCTTAATGGCTGAGTTACCCAATCATAATGAACCACTGTGTGCAAGAGCTGAGCATGATAAAGCACTCCTAATACGTCTACAATGCAAGGCATTTTAATTCTGACATGAGTGCTGCAGGAAGACATGACACTCTTCCACACAAACACATGGACAGACTTAGGTGGGTGGTAGTGCTGCTGGTGGAATAAAACTCCTCCCAAGTGGTGAAATTTTTCTCACTGGTCCTAAATATAATATCTGAAAAACCTAACTTATGTTTGTCCGGCTTTATAAAAGTGCCAGTCCTTATTTACATTAGAAAATATAATCACAGAATTGCAGAATAATCTGAGTTGGAAGGGACCCAGAAGAATCAAGTCAAACTCTCAAGTGAATGGCCCATAAAGGGATTGAACCCACATCCTTGGCATTGCTAGCACCATGATCCAACCAACTGAGCATATCTCAGGGTCATGTTAAATACATTTTTATGCCCTTATACATGATTCTTTGCTCCTTTTTCGAGTATCTCAGTGAAGAAAGTATTTCTCTTCCACTTACAAGCCAAGAACTGCAAACTTAAAACATGAGTCAATTCTCCAGAGTAAGTACTAAGGCACCTGTTTAATTTTTGTCATGCAGAGAGGCTTCTCAGATTTCAGTGTTGTGAGATCACTCTTGACTCCAGAACTACTCAGCTGTCTTACCTGACTTTAGCCTCTTTATGTTTGTGAGGATCCCACTTTTACCAGGTGCTTTCCAGTTCCTTCTTCTCAGGAGGAGCATACATCTGTGGTACTACCTTCTTTCCCTATCTCCGGGCCACATCTCTTCTGGCACTCCTTTTGTGTCTTCTTTTCCTACCTGATTGTTATCCTTCTGGGTCTCAGGCATTGGAGACAGCCAACGTAATACCCGGAAAAATTATTAGGGAAGTGGGATTAGGGCCTCATTCCCCCAGGTGTACAAGCCTAGAATAAAACCTGTTGCTGTTCAGCAGGGCTGGTCTAGCCTATGAGAGGTATTTCTTCTGTACTCATCACTTCAAAATTCGTGTGTTAGCAATCTGGATAAAGACAGAGATGAGACAGAGGAAGCTCAGGAGTGAAGAATTGACGTAGTTTCCTAAATCATGTGGTTGTGACAAACCTGTTGGGTTGTTTAGACTGAGGCTTGCGGAATTGAGAACTGAGAAGGTGCTGGGAAGAATAGACACAGATCGTTGTCTGTCTGGGTGCAGTTGTTGGCACCATCCTTGGCTCTAGGAGTGACTTTTCCATCTCCGTGCTTTTCGTGTACCTGTTTGCCTCCTTTCACAATTTTTTTCTGCCCAGCCATGAATATACTGATTGTTCTGGGGAAGGAGAGATACATATTCTTTCATTTCTGAGCCTCTCAGGTTAGACCAAGGCCTCTGTCCATCGCTTCTGATGCTCCTTTGCCTTCTGATGCTCCTGTTGTAGCACTTCTTGAGCAACATGTAAACACTTACACACTTATAAAGGTCCTGTTTCCCTTCCTCACAGTTTATAGTGTAAAATGGGGGTGCAAGGGGATGCAGAGGGGATAGTGGTTATCACCCAGCCTGGTGAGCTTGCTGGAGGGAGGGCCTGTGACCCAAGCCATGCAGAATGAAAGGTGTGTCTCTTTGTATGGGCGAACCCTCCTGGGTGGCATGAGGCTGATGTGACTACAGGTGTATCCCTCAGTAAATTTAATTCTGCATTCATCAGTTCAGTGCTGTTTACATTTGTGGCAAATATGTTCCTTCAGGAGGTGGGGGGAAAAAATCCATGCTTACTGATAAAGAAGCACAGGACATTGTCGGCACAATGATTTCTGAATCTATTTAGGATTATCATGCACTGTAGTAATAAGATAGTGGGAAGATAGTAATCTTGCACTTGGTGGAGAAACATATTGTAGAGCTTAATGAAATTTCATCGTGCACTCTTAATTGATTTCAGCAAGGAAGACCTTTACAAAGCAAATATTGCTATTAATCTAATTAGTGTTTCAGCTAGTATACTGAAATTATATTTGTATATCCATATATCAGACAAATATTTGTACAAGATAGGCATTTCAATGACTACATAGCTGAAATGAACAAATTAATTTCTTTGATTATAAGGGCCTTGTTTCCTACAGGTGTACTTTGCAGTTCATATTCCAGCGTGAATGCTTAAATTAGGCTGTTAAGTCCACAGTTAATCTGAAATAATTGGCTTTTCATTTTTCCCCAAGTGATCTGTGCAGTGGGAGAACTGAGCAGTACTGCCTGTTGACTCTGCTGCCTGGATTTCCTGAGGGCTGTGCTAATGGGTCTGTGTCCCTGGGTCTGTGCAGAGAATGGTGAGTGCCTTTTGGAACGGAGTGTTGGCTGATGTCATATTATCCTTTCTGGAAAAGATGAAGCTGAGTGCACACCGTGACATACTCTGTTACCCAGTTCTTCTGACTGTCCAGCTTGTGAAAAAAACTTTTTCTACTTTGAAGCAATTATGATGCTGTTAGGTGTTTGTACAGCTCCTGGATGGGGCAGGATAAGGCTGAGACCTGAATGTCCAGAAGCATTCCAGGATTTGCTACTTTGGCTATGGTGTCTTTTTTCTCCCATCTCAGTTACTACTGGACAGCTTTCAGTGGGTATGAATACAAGGGAAAATAATCATACATAATCAAACACAGGTCCTCACTCGGTTGTTGTGTTGACCTCTGTGGACCATACTAAGAGCTTTGTTGAGACTGGAGTGGGTTTGGTTCAGTGGAGTACAGGATCAGGCACAGAATCACCTTGAGTGTAATCCAAACCTTTGTTTTATGCCCTATATAGTAATTAGGGACAATTAGACTCCTCAGAATAAGGTCCAAAACAGACAGCAGGCTCTGGATGAGCTAGGTACCAGCTAAAAGAAATACTGAGAACAAGATATGTCTGAAATATTACCACTCTCTTGGGCTAGGGTACAAGGCATAACACTGATCAAACATGACTCCATGCACCCACCTGATATCCTGAAGAAATAGGTCTAGAGACCTAAAGTCTCTCCTGCTGATGGCTATTCACAGTTTTGGTCTGAAATTGCTGAAAAAGACTCATTCTTCTCTCTTAAACAGCTCTCTTGGCCAGATTTTTCTCAGGATTTATGTAACACTTTAGTGGTTAGACATCATCCAAGATCTGTCAGATCCAAGTCCAGTTTTCTACTTTGCTTGAGGTGTTCTCACTGTTGTCTCCCATCTTCAAGACAAGTGTAGGAACATTCTCCACTTCACCTGCAAAAGCTATTCCACTAGTCTGGCAATGACTTAAGGGAGTCATTGGGGGCATGTGGTGAAGTTGTCTGTGTAGCCTCCTGGTTAAGGAGCTCATACAAGATGGAATCTAGGATTTTGAATCCTGTTTCTAGGACTGTTCATATGCTTTATTGTTTAATATGAAGCTCAGGAGCAAAGGCCACATCTCAGGGCTCCCTTTCTCAGGTAAGTAAATTCATTCCAAGTTCCTCCATTGATACCCAAATCCATCATCAGAACTCTAACAGTTTTGGAGTTCAAAGATTTTTCACAAGGCCGTGGATCTTCCCCATACCTCTGGCAGATGTACCTCCTGGAAATTAATGGATTCCATCTTTGGACAGAAAGACTACCTAAATTCTGCCCAAATTCAAACTTAATTTTGAATCTTCCTCTGAGTTCTTTGTGAAGTCATTCACCTCAAAGGGCATTAACTGCTGTGTTGAACTTTGGTGTAGTTATGGTAGTTCTCATGGATCCTCCATCATGACTCACAGTATCATGTTCTTTCTTTTGTTTCTGGCAAGTAGTTGGAAAATTCTGCCCAGCTATTGCAAAGAAAAAAAACCCCTTAAAAGCTCTACTTAAGCTGAGCAGCTGCTTGTCTTAAGTCACTGCCATCACAGAATACACTGGATAGGACTGTGTAAAGGGGAGTACCTGATCACAGTCTTGGATGGAAATTGGGATGAAAGTAAATGGAGAGAAGGAATGAAAAGATGAATGTGAATGAAGATATCTGTACAGGAACCTAAAAGAAACAAGCCGTGCTGGGACTTCTATTCCTTTTGCATTGTGACAGCTTATTTGTTATTTCTGCTGAGAAAGGTTAGAGATACAATCTTCAGGAGTGATGAAAATACAGGAATTTCTCTGTGTGATGGGTCTCTTGCAGTGGTGTTACAGGTAGCAGTAGTTTGAATTACCACTATAATAACTCTGCTCTGGTGTACATTATAGTAAACAGAGATGGCAACAAATAAATGTACATTTAGCCATCTGATTTTGTGATGAGTTCTAACACCACAGACTGCTAAAAATAAAAAGCAATGTCACATTACATTTATCTGTCAGTTTTCTTGGTACCCTCATTTCAGCATGTGAAGCAAAAGGTAATAGCAGCAGAAACTTAGTCACTGTTGTGGTAGGGATACGGTTCTGCAGTCACAGATGCTTTGAAGAAACATTTGATGCTCTTCATTTTGTTTCTTAAGAAAAACAATCACTGCTGTTGGAAAAAAGGGATGGAAATATTTTTCTAGTCTTGTATTTTGTTGCTTTCATAAAAGCCTGCATTTTGACTTGAGGATATGGACCTTTAAATGGAGTAAACTACTGCCATTATTAAAAACACTTTCCTGGAAAGAATTCAGAGATGTTCAAGTCTATTCTTTTTTTTTCCCTGGCACAGTATTCTAATTAACTCTCAACCATTTCTTGAGTAATGTTTTTAAGGTCACTAGCTTGGCTGGGTATTTGGTAATAAAAATTACACCCCATGTCTGCAATAGGACCACTAATTTAAAATAGCCATTTGATTCAAACTGACCTGTTTGCCAGCATAACTAATGAAGTGTCACTTTAATATTTAAAGTACTGTTCTTTCAAGGTAATTGCTATTTACTGGTAATTCTTCTTCATTTGATGGTTTATTAGGCACCTATAGGAATTGAAATTGGGCAACTGAAAAACTGTAATTGTCTAACTAGAGTAATTTTTTGCTATAAATAAGCCTGGACACCTGCTTAAGAAAGGTTTTCTGTTTCTGTTTTTAAGGAAGTTTTTTATTTCTGTTTTTTTTATACCATAAAAGAATTGGGAAGGTTGATTTGGAAAAGATATTTTACCTATTAATAAGATATTAGGAAAGAGCCAGCAGAAGGTGCTGAGATCCAAAGGAATGCAGGGACTTGTTTTGGCTAATTCTGCACCCACCCACGTGGGCGTCAACATTCCACCCAAACGTGGCAGGACTTTACCTCTCCTTGTGGCAGGGGGGATATATCTGGGGAAGAAGACAGAGGAAAAATGGCCAGGAAAGAATTTATCTTGAAAGTAATTCCAGAAAAAGCATAAAACCCGTGTTCTCTTAGGAAAAAAAAAGTAGCTGGTAAAAGAAATACA
>VZTN01028726.1:176678-206348 GCA_013400515.1 Erpornis zantholeuca
TCTTCTTTTGTCCTCAATGCATGATAAGGCTTTATTTTGTCCACAGAATATACCTATATAAATTAACCTTCTTGCTAAAAAGATGTGGAGTTTTGTCCTCTACAATCTGATAAATGCATTAGAAAGGAGACAGGAAACACCTCTTTCTGAGAAACTCCTGCTTACTTTTGTTGATACTTGCCTCTTAACAAAAGCGCTTTCTGAGTGGGCACTGCAGGTTACAGTCTTATTAACCTTTTCTTTCTTCCTACTTGAAACTGGTTCTTTTTTGTTAAAGCTCAAGTCCCCAGCTCAGTGTTCTTTAATAACTTTTAGGATTGTTTCTGTGACATATATTTTGTTGTTAGCCTTTACCAGTAATAGCTGCTGAACAATGTTTAGATTACATGACCCTAAAAGCAAGAGTCCTTGTATTTGCCTTCATGTTTTCTTGGTATAATCTGAGTTCTTCAATTATTAGTGAATTTATCCTTTTTGTATCTGTGGATTTGAATCTGAGAGCCAAAGCAGCAGCCCATGTTTCATTAGCTTATGCAGATTTTTTTCATGAAGTGGGTATCTCCATTTCCCAAGATTGGGAGATGATTTGTTTTCACCATCTTAATTTCAAAAGAAAAAAAAAGAACAGTTGGAAGCACGTCCTGCCATGGAAATTTCACACCAGATAGCTTATATTTAGTCAATATATAGTCAACCAAAAAGAAGTACTTAGAGTGGGAAATGTTGGGTAACCCTATCTTTTGGTAGCTTTACCAGTAGCTTTTTTTCTGCTAGAATTTAAAGTTAAGAAAGATAGCAATAGTGTTCCCTCCTCCACAGATTCAGCAAAGGTTTGATTTGATACAGTTAGGTTTGGTTTGTGGCTTGTCCATGCTTGGGCAATAGGGATCATTGAAACGTCTGTCTGCACCTGAATTCCAGTCCAGTGGTATATCCAGTGGGTGGTGAGAAGATGCTATGTCATTTGCTCCTAGGTGCATCACCCTGTGGAGATTTGCCAGGTGACTTCACCATCCCACTCAGTCTTGCTCCTGTATTCTGTACTTCTGCAGCATGGAGACAGCACAATATCCTGGCAATCTGCGTGTGCCTTAATGAAGTGTCTGCCCACAGCTCTGAACGTGGGGTTAGTAACAACGATTGCTAGCATAATGCACTATTTAAATGGCCTGTGTGGTCTAATGTAGCTATACACCTGCATAAACCACAAATTATTTTGTCGTGGTTGCTATACTTGGTGCAAGCACTCAATGAAAAGCACTGTTGCAATACATCAAATACTCACTTATATTTTTTGTGACTGAAGAACTTAGTTCTTCATTGCTGTGTTACTGTTTTGGTCCACAAGCTTCGTGAGTTCATGTTGACACAACTGATCTATGACAGGTGCAAGAATAAGCCCAGACACAGTACATTTTGTGGTCAGGCCCAGGAGAGGATTGAACCAGAATTCAGATTTGCTTCTGAGGCCTGTTATTATTTCAGATCCAATACTTGAAAACTGATTCAAGAGGGGATGTTCTAACTGAAAAGTGCTGTTCTCAAAAGCACAGATGAAACTCCTCTAGAAAGAGTGGTAGTCACTGCCTCTGGGCATGTGCATACGTGAAGGAGATGTGTGTTTGTGTACGTGTTCACGCATGCATGTGAACACACATCACTTTTGTGTGATGGGTCTTGTGTTAATTCACAGCAAAAGATGCATGCTTTTTGGTTTTCCAAATATAGAAGCTTTTCTGTATGCTAGTTGAAAACTCAGTGTGAAGAATTAAAAGAGAGTTTCTTTGCATTATTAAACTGTTTTTCCCCCTCTTCCCTGTTCTTCTACTTCAGGGAAACCCTCTTTCAGAGTAAGAGGGAAACAGGGATGTAAAGTGAACTGCTGCTGTGAAAGAAGCAGCCCATGGTATCCAAAACTGCTGTGGTGTTTGTTTTTTCTCCTGTCATGGCATGAGCTCATGAATACCATTCTGAGCTCTTGAGGCTCCCTTTCTTCATTGACTTATCTTTTATGTGCAGAGTCAATAGGAAACCTTGTGAAGGCTTAAATAAATACCTACATTCAAACTGAAACCAAGCTGGCTTCCAACAGTCAGGGTTCCCATTATCTCATCTTGTTTCAGTCAAAATGCTGGTATGAAGCAATCCAGTGGTATCAGAGTAAACATCGTTGCGTACAAATTCATAAATACTCTGCCTTGCCCGCAACAGTTCTGTGCTTGACTAAGGAGCTTCCCTGCCTTGAATGGATACTGTATCTTGGAGTACTGAGTAGGTGCCATTGCTCTCATGTAGGTGGTTTTATCAGCTGTGTAAGCTGTGGGGGGAAGGTGCTGAGAAATATCACTTCTGTCCGTCCTTGCTTGATATTATGTCTGTGTTCAGAGAAAGAAAAGTTGAAGGACGTTCACTAGGGTGACAAATCCTAGCGTGGAGAGCTACTGGAAGATTGTTCACAGGAGCGTATTCATCTCATGATGAATAGTGCAAGTGGCAGAGTTTCTGTCTCTCTTGGGAGGGAGGGAGTGAGTTTGTGAAGGAAATTTGTCTTTACCCTTCCTTTTTGTCTTATGGACACTTGGGCTTTTGTACCATTTCCCAATGGCTTCCCTTTGTGTAATCTCATGTGTCAGAGGTCTGTGCAATCTTCTCTCACAACATGGAAGACTGGCACAGCTACATTCCTGCAACATTTAGCTTCTGGTAAGTGGAAAGCTGAGATGTGGAAGGCCTTGTCAACAGGAGGCTGCATGAGGGGTCTGCAGAGCATGGAGGCTGGTGTCAATGGATTTCTTGACAGTAGCTTCTAAGGAAAGTTTGTGCTCTGGGACTCATCCACTGGAGTCTCAATACATGCTGGAAGAAGAGAGGATATGCTTGGTGCTTGCTGTGTGTTTGGTGTTGGAAATTCTCCTGTGAAGCAGCTGTTGCCTTCTGCTTTATAACTACTGTCAGGTCCCAAGCTTCCCTACTCTGTTGCAGAGGGAATGAAAAGTTCTATATATATTGGTAAACCCTTGCTTAATTGTACTTTCCTTTCACCTAAGGACCTGGGCCCTTTTTCACAGGATTTCCATGCTTTGATTTCTCACCATTTCTCACACTTAGAGGAGTCAGTTGTGTGTCTCAGATGTTCAGCCAGTCTTTGGCTTCTGCCACCTCTCTCTAATCCTGCTTTTAAATGTCAGCTCCAGTTCCCCCTACTCAATATCAAATTAACTCAGCTTAAAAGATTTTGAGGTTTTTTGGCTTGTAAACATAGCAACATCTCCCCAACCTGTGACACAGGCAAGTTTTCATTGCAGTGTTTGCTCACAGCAGGAGCATGTGAAAGGAGCGCGTTTTGAGAATGACTAAACATCAAAGTGGTTGTACATGAGCTGTCCTGAGAAGCATAATGCTTATCCTGGAAGATGGAAGAAGTGTTTATGTTATGCTAATGGCCAGAGGTCTCAGTTCACATATAGTTTCCTCTCTACCACAGTTAATAGAAATAGAGATGAGAAACCTGTGTTAGGCAGATACAGATTTGTTGATCTCTCTGTGCTTGATTACAGTAAAGAGAAGTCAGGAGTATCTGTGATCGTCATTCCTGCCTGGTTGCACTCTATCATTTCTTAGACAACTGCATTTTTGCAACTCTAAAGAGAAAAGGCTTTTCTTTTTTTTTCTTTACCCCTATGGGCTTGCCTAAGAAGATACCCATCTTTAATATGAAGCTTTGAAGCATTATTATGTTAATGTCAGGTAACTGCTCTTCAACGTAGATTGACAGCTAGCTATTAAATAAGGGTAGGGAAGAATGTGGCATCTGTGTACTGAATGATGCATGTGGTTATTTTAAAATGTTTTTTTATAAGCAGAGACACGGCAATTGCAGGTTTTCTTTGCCTTTTTGATATAACAGCATTTCAGGGTCTTTTGCCAAACCACAAGTAAAAGCAACTCAGATCAAACTGCTGTCTCAAAATATTTTCCCCACCCTGAATCAAGCTCAAAGGATTTGATTTCTAATCAATTGCAAAATGGGCTACTGGAAGACAGTATCTTTTCTATGTGCCCATTTGAGCCTCTGAAACAAGCAAAAATGTATTCGTTTCTGAAGTCACTTAATTTCTGACCAGTTTTCATTAGGGTTTAAATTGACTGGTACCTGACAACTGTAATGGATTCATTTTCAATAACAAGTTCAGCTCTGAATTGCTGCTTGTTGGCACTGGCAAGGATACCATGATGAGCTCACAGAGCTCAGTACATGTGCTCCTTTTCACAGTCAAGATGACATGTTCTGCCAACCCAAAGAAAATTGCCAGCAGCAAAAAATAACATTTTCCTCCATGCCATGGGTTTTGGGGCTGGCATTTTTTTCCCATGCCTGGTTAATACACTTTAAAATACTTATTTTTTCTTTTTCCCTTTTTTTTAATTTTCATGTAGCAAAGGGTATGACAAGGAACAGGACTGGACAGTGGAAAGAGTGGCCACCTGCAGACAGAATATTAGAAATGTTAGCTGCTAGTGACACGCTACACTCCTTTGATTCCAGAAGACTCCTGTGAAGAGCCAGCTACTGCTCACATATCACTTGCATAGCCTTCTTGCATAGTAAGTCTTCTAAGGAGAAGAATCTAAATTCCATACTCATTATTTGGCTAAGAAACTTGTGAATTCCTGAACCTCTTCCCCCTACCATCTTACAGAATTTGACCTAAATATAAAGGTTGAAACCGGCATTAACTTTTTCTTCTCTACAGTTAAGGTCAAAAAAGGGAAGGCAAAAATATCAGAGTGACTGCTTGTTCTTGCAGCTTGTCCAGCCTGACAGTCTGGTGGGAATGCCCGTGGGTCTCCCACCCAGCTTGCTGGTTCCTTGGGGCAAAATATGAAGCGGGTCTAACGTGGTGTAACTTGCATTCCAACCAGCGAGCAGTTGCTTACTAAAGTACTCCTGA
Source organism: Erpornis zantholeuca (assembly GCA_013400515.1). Lineage (NCBI taxonomy): Eukaryota > Metazoa > Chordata > Aves > Passeriformes > Timaliidae > Erpornis > Erpornis zantholeuca. The sequence continues at coordinate 181,631 of VZTN01028726.1, forward strand.
AGTTGTTGAGTTTTCCTTGTTTGCAGCAACTTTAACAAAGCTTGCAAAGTCTCTTTTCAACTCTGTAATTTATACAATTTCAAGTTCCACTGCAGAACTGAATAGGTATAAAAGAAACTTCAAGGGAGTCTCCCTTGATTTCTAGAGTGGGGTTTGTTAGAGCTTGGGAGTATAATGAAATATCACTGTGTACGTTCACTGCCAGGTCTGGTTCAAGAGAATGACTCCTGAGAGATCTCAGGCCCATTGCAGACAAGACTTCTTTCCACAGGTTTCTTTGATTTTTTTGGCATTGCCCATGGATGCAGCACATTCAAACACTTAGAGATCCAAAGGCAAGGAGTGCGTTGAGAGATTTTAAAAACAAAACAGATCAGAGAATTGGCATTAGGGGTGTTTTCCCCTCAGGAAGAGGAGAGAAATATGACCATGATTAAAAAGTCTTTATGAAGAAGACAGTGATCAATCTTTAGTTGTGTTCACTGAGGAGAGGAGATATTGATTTTGTTAGCAACAAATTTAATTGACATTGGCTGTTTGGAGAAGTAGTCATCTACTGAGAGATGCTTAAGCATTGCAACAGGCTACTTGCACAAGCAGTTGGCGCTCTCCCTTATGAGAGAATTTAAGGAGCAAGTTAGATAAATCTTTGCTTGGAATGGTCTAGGAATTTTTTTTTCCTGAAACTTCCTCAGGTTTGTTTTGGTCCTGTATTCCTGTGGGCTTCAGCTTTAACCCTGTAACTTCTGAAAAGGAATTATCAACATATGCCAATAAAAAATTGCTCAAATAAATACCATTAACACAACAGGGCATTTAAAAGACCTCCCATGAATCCTCGTCCTTGTACAGTGAAAAGTGTATCGGTGTGTACCCACAATGCTTTAGAATGCCTCTAAAGTTCATTGGGAAATGAAGCAGTGATGGTATCTAATCTCTTAACCCTAACAGATAATCTGTTCCTCTGCCTCAGATTGCAGGCATACCATGAAGCGCTGAGATTGGCATGAGCAGCACACATTTTTATTTGAGGGGAACATAAATCCTAAGTATCTTGTTTGTGTATAATTATTCTTGCCCTGAGGTTGCAGCATCTTGTGCACACAGCTGCATTGTGAACATTTTTCCAAGTTTATTTAGCACTGAGTGCAAGTACTTTACATGTCAGAGCTGGGAACGCTCCTGTTTCAGCTGACTCCACTCCTTTGGGGTGTTGTAGAGCGCTTAGGTGACTAAGCGAGAGGTGGTTGCACAAGCCTGGAGAGACAGGGAGCTTATTTAATCTCATTAGAGAAGGAGAGAGTAGGCGCCTGGGAGCAGACAGAACTAATCTGCGAGGAGAAGCGAGAGTGAGCAGGAATGTCTTACGGAAAGACTCGGGAGGTCAGTGCATTGGAAAAGTCAGTGCACCTTTAACAAAGGATTTCTACATGCTTTCTCAATTCACATGTGTCCATACCTAAGAAACTAGCTAAGAGCCTCAACTCCTCTCAACACACAGCAGCTTATGAGCTAATACTGTGTTCCAACAGGACAGTTGATTCCTTGTTTTCTTCTGCTCCTCACCCACATCAATTTTAATGAGATCAGCAAATGTATTGGTGGCAGTGGACTGTGATTTCATTAACCAAGTATCTTGGTGGTTTCCTGTCCTCTTTAAATTGCTTTTTTCTTGTTAAATGGTACAGAGGGCAAAGCAAGGCTGCTGTGTGGCAGGGATGCCACCTGGAAACAGAGATCTCAGCTGTAGCATAAGGATTTTTGAGGCTCTCTACCCTCAGTTTTACTGAGGATACAATGGGCTGGTTGAGGGGCTAGGATGTTAGTTCATAAAATCAGCCCATACTGTGTTTTGTGGAAACAAACAAAAGATAAAGATGTTATCTCTGCAATTCTGACTAAATGCCTGAAACAGAGCATGTCTGAAATGCCTGTATGTATATTGTAGAATCATCTAGGCAGTCACATATTATGGCCCTTTCAGCTTCCACTTTTCTTTTTTTATATTTCAGGAGTAATATTTTTGTAGTAAGTGATAAATTAATTTTATTCTTCATTCAACCCTTTTATAATTTGTTATTAATGGAAGCACATAATATGGCCAGACCAGGTGTACCACTAGACCAGGTCAATATATAGTGGAGTACGTCCACTGGAGGCAAAGACGGATAGTACAGAATGCAGGAAGGTGAGGACAAGGAAGAAATTCCAACTGTATGTATGCATCCTTAGCAATGCTTCTGGTTATGGTTTGTACTCCTCTTTGTTTTCAGTCAGATGTGGGACATAACCTGTAAATGAGCTCCATCTTTCACTCCCTTTTCAAGGAGGGAATCTCCTTTTTTTGTGTATGTGTGTATAGCATGTGTCACTTCTTGACCTCCAGCCTGCAGGCAGTCCAGGAATAATTAATTAATTTAGACTTGTTTGGGAAAAAGTTTGATCATCATTTGATTTTTATGAGTAGACTGATCTGTTGGATGATGTCAGCATTCCATTTGGCCAGCCACATGAGCAAGATACCATGTTCCAATATGGCTTTGGAAGTAGAGGGAGCGGTCGGACCTGTGTTGGAAACAATGTTGTTCGAGCAGGTATGAAACTGACTCACAGGGGGAATTAAGAGCTGAAATTCAGAATCTGACTTGTGGCTCATTTCAGACAGCAGCAGTTCCTTGTAAAAAAGAAATAAGGATGGCTGTGGCAGCAACAGGTGTGTAACGTGCAGCTCTTTAAAATTCCCAACACAGTTTTCTGCAGGGGACAGTCTTGGAAAATCCCTTCCTCTTGCTTTTCTTCAGGGTGTCAGAAGGACCGGGGATGTAATTGTATAAAGCAATTGTCATAAACATTCAAACTAGATGGATCTCCATGTCAGGTTTTATTGCAGCCTTGCAGTTTGGGCTAGGTTCTCTGAACTTTGCTAACCTTGGCAGATCTACAGGGAAAGCCTGCAAAATCCTTGAGTTCAAAGCAGGCAAAATATATGACACCTTTTGAAAGTTTGGCTTTGAGCGTTGAGTTTATTTGAACTTACGTTAACCAAAGCCAATAAAAAATGGCTCACATGAGCTCCCACAAGGTGAAATTCCGGCAGAGAGAATGAGAATAGACGACCTGTTTGCCAAACACAGTTATTTTTATTTGTGTTAAAGGAAGAAAGTTGACAGAGTTTGAGTACTTTTATATTTGATTTAAAGTAGGAATGACGAAGATTTTATCTTAAGGATATTATGTAAAAAATATTATCCCTTTGGGAAGATATCCCAATCAGCCTGGACTGTATCTATTAGACAGATAAAAGAGTCCTCTTTCTGGGCAGTTTGTATTTCATTTTGCTAATACCTGGGAATACTGAGGAAGAAAATAAAGCACAGAGGCAGAGATCAAAATATGAATAGATAGTACCTATACTTCTAAAAAAATAAGCAGATTAAATAGAAATAAAATCTAGCCAAAATTCACTGCAGTTTGCTGTGGCAGAATAAATCTGTGGACAACATCACACTTAAATGAGGGGCTAAGGTTTTACTAGGTAAGAAATGAGCTTGAATAGCCAAGAGCCAGTGGTCGAAATAGATTCTGTGGGTCTGGAATGAAAAGCTGGATACCTGGGGAGTGAGAAGGGTTCCTTTTTGAAATTATTTTTAGTAAAAACTCTCAAGGAATGATAGGTGAGTATATCTACTGAGGTGCAACAGAGATGGCAAAACAATCGTGGACATAGCTAAGATGGCTGTTGCTTGAGGAGGCACTTCACATAAACTTTTTGGGCATGATGTGTCACTGAGCATGTGTGCCATAAGTCACTGGTCTGCAGTTTCACCTGGAAATGGTGGGAGGGAGTTAAGTGAGGATTTAAGGACATGACAAAGGAGCTTGGGCAGGGGGCTATGTGTGTATTTGTGTGTCTGGAAATGGTTACTGAAGGGGAAGGTGAGGAAGGGGAGGAATAGCTGAAGTGCAGGGACTGAAGCACACCTGACTTGTGAGGGACAGAAGTAAACAGTCTGATATTACTGTAAGCCTTTAATGAGATAAATAAGGAGAGATAATGAGTTAAATAAGCAACCTAATAGAGCCAAAGATATTCTGGGGAGTCTGATTGCTGAGGAAGTGTGGTGTATCTGCCAATGACCTCAAGAACTGGATTGGGTAGATACCGATCTTGCTTGTTAGAGGTCTGTTGTTATGGGAGGCTTTGACTCCCATATTATATAGGGTAACAAATAGCTAAATTCAGATATTTCTGAATGCAATAACCAGCAGGGTTCCTTACCAGTCACTGAAGCAGCAAGAAGCATTACTTTTTTAGGTCTGACACCAAGTTGTAAAATGAAGTAGAAAATAACCTTGCTTTGAGGGATTTCAATTTCAATTAAAATGGAGGATAAACAAGTGCAGATCTATAGCTTAACTTTTCAGCTCCAGATGGATGTTATTTGATACATTTAGGAAACTAGCTAAAGCCTGAAGAGCTCAAGAGGACTGGGTTGTAAAGCTGGTCCTTCTTTGAATCAAAGGCACAAAAATTTTCTGTAACAGGCAGGTCTTGTGAAGTGAAGACATGGAAGAAAAATTATCAGATATGACTGAATAAGGAGTAGAAAAAAGAACAGGTCAGGAAAGAAACCCACATGTAAGAGGTCAGGAAATATATGGGTAAATGAGAATTGGCCTGAGACAAGCTGAGTTTGGCTCTGCAAAAGAAATTAAAACAAATAGCAAAAGGTCCCTCAGCCACATAAATAAAAGGGAAAAAAGAAAGTAGTTTGTCATAGATACTTTGTCATTGATACTTTGTTTCTCTTTCAGTTAGGATGCTTATTCTGAATATTCAGACATAGCAGGTTTTTAATAGCTACGAAAACCTGGAAATTGAAATGGCTTCAGCCAAAGTGGGAGAAACAACTTGAATCAAATACTGGAGACTGGCTGGATCATTGTCATCTTGGTATCTTGAAGGAATGGACCCATGTAACTGCAGGCTCAAGAACAATATTTTCAATAAGACTTAACAGAGGAAAAAAGCCCCTGGTCAGCTGCAGAATACGAGTTTGACAAATGGGCAAGGATGGCCCTGTTGGAGTGCAGGCTATTCATAGCAACTATTCTACTCTTTTAAAAGTAAGAATAGGACATAAGGTAGCAGAAAAAGGAAAGAAAACACAGGAGGCAAGATCAAGCATGAGCTAGGTAAACCTAGTCACTCTGATAAAAGCACTGGTGTTTCTAGTCAAGGAAATGCAGTCCTCCTTGCTTAGCTCCCAGTGTGGTGTAGTATGTGAAAACGAGAGGCACGCTGAGTAATGCCAGTAAAATTGTGACTAATAGGTAAGCTAAAGGGCAGATTTAAGTGAAAAGAGACCTTTCCAACTGGAGGGAAGTTGTTATTGAAAGCTCTTTTTAATGATTGACTTTGGGACCAGTCTTCTGTGCTAATTTTCCTAAAGACTGTTGCACAGAAAATGAAAGTGTGCTAGTGAAACTAGCTGCAACAGTGCTGGGAGGTAAGGTAGAAGGACTAAACATCTGGAGGACACAAGGCACAAAATGAGAAATTCAGAGAGAAATAGGTTTGAGATTAGTTATAATAATAAGTAATAGTAAATAGTAATAAGTAAAATAAATGCAAAGCCCTTGCTAAAAGCATTTTGTCTGTAACTGTGGGTTTCACCAGTCTGGAGTGGCTGAAGAGGAGGAAAATGCTGCTACAACTGAATGTCTCCAGTCTCTGTGTGTCAGTGAAACAGCCATCCAGGTCTGGAGTGTGGCAAGCTGGTTATTTTCAATGTGCATGGGTATGAATCCTCCTTTGCTGTGTTATACCATGTTATCCAGTCTGAATCCTAGTGTGGGATACAGGCTGAGGGATTTAATGACATGCATTTCTGATTGGTGTTCAAATATGAATGCAGCTATTTGCATGCATTACTCACCCTGTTCCTTCTCCTTTCTTGCTGATCCTGGGAATTAGAAGAGCACAGACCTGTCCAATGTTTCTTAATCCAAAATTTGGTATAGACTGTCATTGGTAGGCTGTATTTTTAAGAAGCCTGCTTTGAAATGTCAGATCTTATCCTAATTGAAATCCTCTTACCTTTTACAGGATTTGTCAGACCAATTCACTCAGGATGTCTTGGCATGAGAAGATGTATCATTGTTGCCAATGGAGAGGAGTTCCTTGGAACTTCCAAGTAAGTTCCTTGCTCACACTGCAGCAAGAGGTAGATGAAGATGTCAGCTTTAGTGCTGGAGCCATTAGTCTTCTCTGCTGTCTTCTCTTTTTCATAGGACATTTCTTTTTTTCCTTTCCAGTACTAGCTGTCAAGATAATATAAGAGACTGATAATATCTAGAGTTTATCTTTACAGTGTTTCTTCACATTTTGAGATACTGGAATAGAAACTCTTTCTACCTCTATCTCTCTGACTGCTGGCAGCATAGTCCCTCTCCATGGGCTAAGATAGTGCTTTATACTTACAGATTTACAACATCAGTTGCAAAAACAGATTCTGCCACATGCTGGGAATTAGCTTCCATTTGCACTCATTTTCCCTTAGATGTGGATGATGTGCAACATGATAAATCTGGTCAAGGCTCTGCAAAGATCTACCTCCCTGCTGGTCTTCATTTTTCCTTTAGATCAGCGATTGATTATGTGCACCACAACCATTCTGTGTTTGAGCAAGAGTGGTTTCTTCAACAGGAAGATGAAAAGGATCAAGCCTGGCTTATGGTGCTATTGTAATTACTGCCATAATAGGCCTATGATGGAAGGGGGGAATTCTGAGTTAATTTCTGATCCTCTTGTGCTTTGGGAGAGGAGGGACATTTTCTGCTTTGAGAGGTGGCTGAGATGGCACCAGAAAATGTTCTGTCACTTTCTCTGTGTTTATAGCAGGCCTGTTTGTTCCCATCTGAGCAGCAGCCATTGCATGCTGAGCAGGCACAGCTGAGAGGAATGCAGAGGATTTCGGTTGTTTGAGAAGAGGTGGGTGGGGGCCTTCAGAGTCCGTGAATTCATTAAAATTCCATGTTGAGTTGCAGTGTAAATGCGTGGGCCTTAATATGCAGGGCTCCAACAGGTAAATACTCGAATCTTGGATACAAGACTTAGCAAGTTTTTACCTGCCCTTCATCCAAAAAGCTCACCAAGTACTCTATACCCACCCAAAGGCAGTGCTCACCGCTACCTGAATATAATGCAAACTGATAGACGCAAGCACAGATTAGGGGCAGCAATCCACCTTTAGATGGATATCTGCCACAGGAGTGTGCATTGTTTACACTTAAGAAAACTCAGAAGAAATCAGACACTCTTTGCATTGCTGTTTTCTCTGAACACGCTTTACTTTGCTGACAGCATCCGTTTGTGCTGTGCCTTGTGTAAACCACTCTCAGTACCTCAAGCTGCTCTCTGAAACCCCGAAAGTCACCAAGCCTCCACTGGGCAAGTAATCTCATGGATCAGAAGCACAGAGGATAGGGCCAAAAGCTGCCTGCAGGCACCCTGCCTTTTCACACTCCATTTGAACCCTGTGAGGTAATTTGGCCCTTTTGGGGAGCAGTCTGCTCTGTGTGCCACGATCCTCTCATACCAGAGCTGGTAACTTTGCTCGGGGGAATTTCACCGTAGACTTGACTCGGCAGCCACCAAGCCCAGGGCAGTGCTTCTTGCAGCAGGCGTGGGATGAGGGAGCCATGGTGCTCTCTGTCCTGTCTCATCATCCAGAAGCAGCACAATAACTGGGAATTGGATTTGCTCTTCTCGCATGAAAAGATGTGAGTGTGCGAAGGTGACTCCTGAACCCCAACAGAAAAGGGACTGGGCACCCTCAGGAGCTGTGCTTCTCACCTGCTCGTCTGCAGCTGCAGTTCCCTTCAACTTGTGGGGTGTCTGGAGGGCTTGTTCGTCAGTCAGCGCTCCTCTTCTCCAGTTACTTGCTCCTTTCAGTGGACAAACCAACCGGGGGATATGAAACCACACAGCTTTAGATCTCTTTCATTTATTTCTCTTTTTAAAAATAAAATGTTAAAAGAGAGCTGTGGTCACAGAAAATAAATAATTTCTCTACTGTAACGAGGGAATGAAAACATCTGCATGAAGAGAAAACACTGAAAGTAGAGAACTGTGTTATTCTTTGGAGAGAATTCTGGAATTAAGGTTTAAAAAAACTTTTTAAGGCATCCAGTTTTTACAGGTCTCAGTTACTTCAGGGATCAGACATTTAAAAGATATTTTCTTGATCTGACTCTTTTGCAGGACCTGAGTATTTTGAAAGACTTCCTGCACATACATGCCAGTTATTTGATCTGATCATTGTTTTAATAAAACTATTATTTAACTAACCACGAGTTAATTTCTTTGGCCCTTTGGGAGCCAGCCACAAATAGTAGCAAGTTATTGTGTAACCTGGCTAAAGCTGAGCTCCTTGTGTTCCTTGCCAACTCCCACCATTGACAAAACCACTTACAAATGGATTTTTTTTCTTAATGGAGTTACACTATTATGAAAAAAAATCCTGTGAGATCCTTGAAAGTTGTCTTCATGTAACCTTTTTCTAATCCCTTTTAATCTATTTTTTTTCTGCCTAAGGATGTAAGTAGATGCTCTGTAAGGGCAGAAGGGGTTGTCTAAGATCTGTTGTGTGGAACAACTGGTACAGAGAAACACTTACCGTAACTGGAGTGTGCCAGGCCTCTACTTCACTGAGAGGATATTAGAAAGCTCACTGAAACTTATTCCTTACGGTAACCTCCAAATGCGGATAACTTTCAAGGAATTTTCCAAGAGGGGAAAAAAATTACTCAAAATGAAATCATGCTTTATTTAAACTATTCTGGAAAATTTCAGAATTTTGGTTCAGGAGCAGGTAATTTTATTTTCACTGTGGCATGATGTGTTCTAAAACTTCCTTTTCTTTTACTAAGGAAAGTTTGGAACCAAAAAGGTGACTTTGCAGATAAGCCAGTGAGAGAAGAGCAATGTTTACTGGGAATGACTGTGTGAGACTATTAAGTTCCACGGTGATGTGTTAGTAAAATATGCCTGACATACAAAAGAGGCTGTATTTGTAGCAAACACATTCCCCTGCACACAAGCACTACCTCCAGTGTTTACTGCTCACTGAGTCAGAACGATTGTAGGCTACAGCTTGATTTCTTTGGGACATCATAGCTGTTGCTCCAGTGACCTATTTTGGCTTAGATACTCAGTCTAAATTCTAAATAAACTAATCACTTTCAAAAAGATGAGACAGCTGTTGTGTGGTCAGCAAGTGGGCAGTGTAACACAGGAAACTGTGGCTTTGTTTTAAGGAGGACAAGGTATGTGGAGTCACCAAGACCCCTTGTGAAACAGCCTTTGCCCTTGCACAGGCAAGTGCAAATGGATGCACCTGGAAAGAGAAGTGCTGCACGATGAAAGGGGGCTTGGGGTGGGAGAAGGGGTCTGGAGGACAAGGATTTCAGATCAGCAGGCAACCAACTTCAGAGGCCTTCCTAGGCTGATGTTATGGATTATGTCAAGGATTAAGACAGCCTTTGAATATAAAAAGCAGGTAGAAACAGTAAACAAAGGGCTAAGTCTTATTTTTACCTGGGTGAAGAGTGCTTTACTGGCACAGACCATGTGGAATGGGATGTCTTCTGCTGCAACTCACATCCAAAGAAATTTGAAAAACAGGACAGGGCAGAAAAGACCAGGTAAAGACCTGTTGTGATGGGGAAGTAGGAAATAGCTAGGAAAGATTTTTTTTCATATTTCTCTGTGGTTGAAATATTCTGGTAATCAAAAGTTTTCAGAACATGCTGAAGTCTTCATCTTTAGAGATGGCCAAATAAAGACCAGGAGGTACTGCTTCTTTGTTACAAGCTGTTTCCCAGAGATATTTTGCAGTTGAACAGAGCATTTAATCTTAGTCTAGTGACAACAGAGAAAAACTTCTCAATCTTTTCTACAAAATGCCATTTGCAATAAATATTTTTTGGCTCAAAAACATATCTGCTCTGGAGATGGGGCTGGTAAATTTATTTTGGCTAGCATTTTCAGGATGCATCTTTTGCAGAAGTGGCCTGGAAGTATTTTCAAATAACTGCATGATAAGGCATTTACTGGCCTTGCAGCTGTCTCAGTCAGACACTGGAGAAAAGAGTTTTCTGTTGCCATTGGTCACAGCTAGGCAGACCTGCCTGGTTCTGTGCAGTAGATGAAGCTGATCAAGGAAATGTGAAAGAGCAATGCTATACAACTTGTCCCAATACTGCCAGGCTTTAAATAAACCATAAACATTCCCTGGAATGGCTTATGACTAGGCAAGTGAAACAAAAACAATTTAAAGGTGATAAAACTCTGTTGACATGAATACTGTTAAGGTAAACCGCCTTGGACATATTTACAAACAGAAGCCAGCACATATTTAACTTTATCCCTGGAGAATGAAGCTGTTCACACAGCTTCAGGAGGCTTTCCAAGCATAGAAGGTCTAATTCACCAGCAGACTCTCCTGCCTGACAGCTGTCCTTGACAAAAAAACCTATGTTTTTTCAAATCAGTTGAGGAAGTTTTGCCTCTCTGAAGGTTGTTGTTGAGCCTCAGTTGGGAGGGAGATTTTGGGAGCATCACTGCCTCTGCACACTGTTGTCTGGGGCCAGTGCAGGTGCTAGAAGGATCTGTGCCACTGGACCTCCTCTCATTGATGTCCCTGAAAGCTTTATTTGGATTGAGAGGCAGAAGTAAGAGGTTTTTGACAGAGAAAGAGTCTTTGTGAGAAGAAAGGAGCCAACCTTGTTGTAACTCTATTTGAGGGTATTCCAAGGGCTGCTTGGAGGACCTGAAGCCTTTCCAGGTTTAGTATCACTTTTAGGTACTGCTTCTTTGTTACAGAAGTACTGAAGACAAAGTAGGAATGAAGGGGTCCTTCAGCTCTAATCAGTGAGAATGTCTGTAAGTTTTCTCTCTCAAAACAGGGTCAGGCCACTGCTGGAGTTTCCCACTCTGACAGAGCAGTGGTGTTTTGCTTTGCAGCAGATTTCAGTGCCCCGCTCTAATCTTCAAGCGAGGCTGCTTCTCCTGGGAGTGCATAGCTCCAGTTCACAACAAGGAACTCCCAACACTGGGAAGCATGGTTCTATTTTAGCATAGTTTCTCTTGCAGGTAGCATGATGGATAGGGGTAGCAATCAGAGCTCTGTTTCCTGTAAGTCTGTGTTGTTTCCCTGGGTGAAATCTAGCATAGCTTCACTGCTTCTGGGGAATGAGTCTACAACTCATATTCAGGTAAATGGGTTTGTCTCAGGATGCTTTCCTCTCAAAAAGGTCAGGATAATGAACACATACACAGTTGCTTTCTGCACCAAATGCTCTGATCTTACTATTCTATTTCTGTTCAGATAAACAATCAAAAATTCACCATCCTTTCAGGTATCATGAAAAACTAAAAATAACAACAGCATGGTCTCCTTGATACACAGGCTAATTATTCCTCAGGGACAGGAATGACTAAAGGATTAAAAGGAAGCTTAGGATTAAAAGGGAAAGCATATTTTAGGCAATGAAGAAATTGACTCTGTGATTCAAGAGAGCTGGGTTGTTTTCTTGTTTTTTGAACCCCTGGTCATCAATTCATTATTTTTCATGTTCTGAAGGGATACAAAACCAGCACCTGGGAGGAGATACACCTTTTGAAAAAAAGCTGGAAATTGAAGTGAATGCAGAAGTTGCAAATCCTCCTACCATATAGAATAAACTGTGCTGGTGCACTGGAACAGGTTCAGCTCTGGGAGATATTTAGAGGCCTTCAGGAACAGGTATAGAGAAATAGACCCAGTAAATTACCCCACCATGGGGTACTAAAATGATATATATGATTTCTAGGGGTTTTCTGAAGGTCTATTCATTTCCTGCTAATAGCAGAGTCACCCAGTGACCTTCTTAGTACCTGAAAATCTGGACCTAAGGTAATGAGGTGGCCATTTTCTTTTAATCTTTACATCTCCTGTCCTCATGGTAAAGGGTTTTGTTCTTGCAGACTATTTCCTCATCTCTACAATGGGGATATTTACAGCACTTCCCCAAACAGCTTGGGCTAGTGCTCTAGAAGAGTTCCAGTGTGCCAGTTGTGCAGGCATTAGAGTCCTGCTCACAGGCTGTGACTGCTGCTGACCGAAACAGGGTCAGGGAGGGACCTCTGGGCCACTGATGTCTCATGCTGCTCCCCTCCTCACCTCCTCCTGGGCTTCATTTGGGCTCACACCACCTATCTAGGACTCTCTGGGACAAGTCCCTGACTACAGCCCTGACTTCATTGCCTCTGTTTATCACTCTCTCACTGAACTCATCTTGGGCTTGGTTCACAAGTGTGTTAATACAGTCCATCTTTGGTGCAGGCCTGCTGAAGTCACTGATTTGGAGAAATGCAGTGAACAAAATTTTTAGCAGGTTGCCTTATCATGCTGGCCAATACTTAGCAGAACAAATATTTTAAAGCAATTTTTATCTGCAAATGCCTAGCCACAAATACTTCTGATAGTAGTATGTTCTGGACTTGCTATCCCTCTAGTGTTGGAGCATATTCAGTCCAGAAGTTTCTTTTAAGAGCTGCTGTAACTTAGCAGAGACTGGGAATTATTTGGCCTAACAGTGAAAGCAATGTAGCCAGAGCTGTATAGCTGGTGATTTAAATCCCATGGCTTTGTTCATCTGCCCTGGTTGGCTAGTAAAGCTTTGGAGGATTTATACTAAAACTCTCTTTTTCTGTCATTTTCCCCTTTGATTTGGTGCATTCTGAGACCTACAAGAGACAGTAGGCAAAATATTTTTAACATGACAAAATTGGACGTGCCTAAACATAGTAAAACATATATTCTTTCACAGACAAATCCATAAAATATGTCACATGTATGTTGAAGGCTTTTAAATTAATAGTGCAATCTGAGATAGTAATTATAAATTGCATATAAACGAAGAGACATACACACATATTTGCCAACTGCCTGTATATGAGCATCTGTGAAAATTTACAGGTGAAGAAAATAATAATATCAACATGCATGTGAAGAGAAGATATGAAGGGTGTCATGCCAAAACGTGTTCCATATTTCTTCATTTCTATTTTGTTCTATTTGGAAAACAGTGCACATATTAGATAATCTCTCTGTAATCCCAATCTGCTGGTGTAACACTGGATCTGGGTTCATAGGTGGGTTTCTCACTCAATCATGCTACTTTAAAGAGACGTGTCTGGATAATTCTCTACAATTCCTCTTTGGATTTCAAATTCTTAAGTACATGTGTGCTGATATAGTGTGTGTATGTGCGTGTGTGTGTCCTGAAGTTTTGGTCTTGCATATGGCATGGGGAGAAGGTGGAATCTGCAGATATGAAAAGGGTATGGGTCAGAATGCAGGAAGAAAGTGAGCTACTGTCTCTCTTCTAACTTACGCCAGGCTGCTGTGAGCACAAGAGGCTGTATATGCAGATCAAGGTTACCAAGGGACATAGACACCTCTGGCTTAAGTTATTTTCCTTATTAAACTGGCAGTGGAAGAAATAAGTGATGTAAAATTCTCTAGATCAACTCAAAAGCACTAAAATATCATCCATGCCCTAGAAAATTAAATTGGCTTTATGGTCAGACAATGCCCAGCAGTGTATTCCTGAGACACAAGAGGATTTGGATTGTAAAGTACTCAAATTAAAGGAGTGCTTATATTCTGGGAGTTTGATTCTTCCTACCACAAGTGGTATTTGGTTCTGGGATTTTTGTTTGGACCTGCCTGTGCCTCTTACAAAACCAAAACAAGCAAGCTGTCATTTGTACAAAAGCCCAGATGTATTTTTACTTTTTTGCAAAGACAGACAAATATCAGTACTAAGGTATTAAAAAACATAGCTACTAAAATGTGTCACAGTTCTTTCTGTTCATTCCCCCCCCTTTCTACATTTGCCTGCTTTTTTGTGCCATTCAACTTGTTTGCTTGTAAAGTCTTCCTTGGAGCCACATTCGTGCAGACAGACTAAAACATTTTTGACTCTGAATGAATCCCCTCAGGTAAAATTTACTCAGATAATATCTCGGTTACTACCTAACCTGTTTGGGTTATTTTTGAACACTATAAAGCGGTAGCACCAACAAAGGAAAACTCTGCATGGCACATACCAGTAGCAGCTCACTTCAAGTAACTTAAGATCTCTGCTTTTGCACAAAACACCTACATCTTGTGGCTCTCTGTAGATGTCAGAAATTAGAAACCGAAATGTTTCAGGTGATCCCCCCAACTCCCCATCCAACATTTTTGTTCCTTTGTGCAAAAGCAAAAAACCATTTATATTTACCTGATCACAGACATAACTGTTAGAGAATGCCAAGTATACATAACAGCACAGATTTGAATGACCTGGACAAGCAGTGCTGAGTAATCACTCTATAACCAGCTGTGATCAGGCACAGGTCCCAGAGCTAAAACCCAGCTCTGAACAGGCCTGACTGTTCTGGTTCAGATCAAAACCTCATGGCTCTTTGTTTCTATAAAGCATTGAAGCAAGTCCCCGGTTCTTCAATTTGGAAACAAATTCAGGTTTCGATTCCAAACCTGTAGCCTAGCTTCATCTCTAATAAAGCTGATGTTCCACAGATTTGGATTTCCATCCCTTTCTCCAGATGCCTGTTGTAAGAGGGATGCTGTTCCAGCGGGGGCTGCCAGCCTGGCAGCACTGCTCTTTCTGCTGTGTGTTGCACGTGGGCTGAGAGCAGCAGCTCTGCTGACCAGCTCTGCCAGAACTCCCTGTTGCGGGAAAAGCAGGGAAAGAGATAAGCAAGGATTTCCTTGCCTTATAGAGAAAATGTATTTTTGTACTCTCTGCTGCTGAAACCTTAGGAGAGATCATAAATCAAAATTGATATACTTAGGGAGCGCAAGACAGGTCCTAAAATGGTGGAAAAGTTTTTAAAGGGAAAGCAGGTTACAAGAAAAGCTATTGGGCATAAGAAAAGACCACGAGGAACAAGTTTGAACACATTAGTCAGAATGAATTGAATTATAGCTATGCAACTCTTAAAAAAAATAAATCTCTATTAAGCTCTACAGACCTATTCCCTAAGAGGAGTATCTGTTGTGCAGGAGATTTTGGATTGTGTTAGGAAGACAATAAAGCATATTCTTGTCAGTCTCCTCTGTGTTGCTGAGGCCTTTATCGATCTGCTGGCAGATGAAGAACTCAAGGCCTGGGGAGCTCAAATGACTTGATGATATTCATCTGCTGAGTCCTGCTGGGTTGGCAGGGGAGAGCCAGCTTCTCCTGCAGAACTCTCTGGGACCTCTGCATAGCATCTCTCCTCCTTGGGGTCAGCACGGACGCTTTTTCAAACATCGGTCACGTTCTGTTGTGTAAGGATGGTGATAATGAAGTTTTCAAGGAGAGCTTCTGTCTTGGCTGTACTCGAACAGTGCTGACAGGTTCAGGAGAAAATGGCTTGCTCCTGCAGCAAGAGAGGTGAGTAACAACTGGGTGCATGAGTAGTTGCATGCAATGGCAGGAGCTGGCCTGGCCAGGTGTGAAGGCCTGTCAGCTGGGAAGAAGTTGGGCTTTCACTTTTTGGCGAGTTTTTTAAAAATAGGGGGTTGATCCTACTCTTGATTCAAGCAGTTTTTAACTTCCATTGATTTAAAGGCTGGAGAGGCAGCACAATGTATGTAAGGATTTAGAGTCAGCTGCAATTTCCTTTCTTTTTCATTATATAAGGACTTTCTCAAATAAAATAATGGAATAACAGTAAAAAGCTGTTCCTCCAATAAGTTGGTGGTAAAGATAGGATAAACTCTATAGTTTTGAATATGAAAAGACACCTCCAAGGATGAAGTCTGCTAAGAGAAATTCAGGGTAAATTCTAGCCCAGAGCATTTTTAAAAGCTGCTTTATCCAGCAAAGCCTGTAAGCAGTAATCCCTCCTGGACTGATGCTTGTACTAGTTTTAAAGTCTTGGCTCTATCTGTTCCCTGTCAAATGTAAATAATTGTTTTCTTCTATTTATAGGTTCTTTTGCAAAGACTCTGTGCTTGTCTCTCCTCCAATTCTAATATTTTTTTTTATTTTTCTTCTTAGGAATTGAGATTAGAAGGACCAGAACCCACTTTTAGGACTAGAATGCTCTTAGGATTATTTCAGGCATTCAGAGAATTGTCAGAGTTCAAACTGTTCCTACTTACTCTGGTACTTACTTACTAATCTCTGTGTGAATTTAGGGAGTTAAATTTAGGTGCCCATCATAAATATGGCGGTCAGCACTAGCCAACAGGGTAATGACACCAATTTTTCAGGCAGACTCAAGCTCTCTGAAATTTCACAGAAGGTGTTGTTGAAGGTCTACAATGTGATCCAAAGCAGAAGAGTAATTTAGAAAAAAAACTATTTCAGTTGATAAAGGGCTTGGTGTAAACGCCAAACTGTTGTAATTTGCTGAACAATTAAGCTCTAGTTCTCTAAAGTGAGTAAGTGTGGATGTGTGTGAAATGACCTTAGTAAGTGCCTTGCTTGTGTCTGTTATTCGATCAAGACCTTCTGGTTGTTTTGTGTGCTGAAGCTGTGAATGCCCAATTCAGCAGACACCCTGACAATCTGTGTGTGTTCGTGCCCTGCTTGCTAATCAAAATGGGCTGTTTTATTTAAAGCTGAATTGAACTGTATTGGTTTGGTTTATGCTCTCAGGAGCAGTCTGAGATACGTGCACAGTGCATTACAGACATTGACGTACTCTGTGTTTTTCTGTTCTTTTATTATTTCTATCTACCTAGATAACTTCAGGGTAAACTTCTCCTCCCTCTTGAGGAACTTGGGCTGTTCCTCAGATTACTGCGCCTTGCTTTAGCTGGGTGTGCCTTTAGTTTTTAATTAACGCTGTTAAATAAACAAAACAACCAACAAACAATTCCCAAAGCGAAGTAAACCACAAGAACGATGTTGAAATGCTCATAAGAGCTGAACCCCAAGTCTCGGGAGATGCAATGTTATGGCCACAGCTCTGCCCTTGACTTGTCCTTTGGTTCTAAGTAAAGGGAAGTGTTTGTTCCTTAGCAAAGAGGGAAAGGTGGTGTAAGTTTCAGTGTAGGAAGCAGGAAGAGCTGCTTGATGCTGGTTCAGGTACAGGTTGTGACTGCCCTCCCAAAATCTGTAGGTGGGCATTGGCCTCTTTTTCTCAGTTTCTCATCTGGCAAAAGGAAACACTGCTACAAAATTCCTGCAGGAAATACTTAGAAACATCGATGTTCTTCATTTCTGTGTTTTGGGAGGAACAGAAAAGTGTTCTCCCTGCCTTCTCCCCTTGCCTCTCTGCAGTGTCAGGTTAGGAGGCAGCACAGTGAGTAGGTGCCATGTTGAAAACAGCCAAGAAGAGGTGACTCCTCAGGCTCCCATTCCTCTGTAGGTGGATCTGTGCCTCCCACCAGTCCCTCATGTCAAGAAAGAAGTTTCCTAGGCTGAACTTGGGGTGTCTTATGCCCAGAGTGGGAATAAATCCCCTTGATAACCTGAGTTTTGGTTGTTATTAGGCACACTGAAGTAGTGCGTCAGTCCTGAGCACTGCTGGGGCTTGGTGGCAAAATCCTGGAATAAAGCGGTAGGCTAAAGTTTCCAACTTAATTGCATTTAATTAGTCTAACTTAAAAACTTAAACATGTTGCTAGGATGGATTTTCCTTTGTTTAGCTTCTTTTGGTGTGGCCTAACAAATTTTAACCATCTAAAACTGACTCTTGGTTGGAGGGACCGTAGGTGGTAGAGCACATATCCTTCGGTGGAATAATGAAGTGTTTACGTTATGCAGTCCTATTGTGAGATCAATCAGGCTACAAGGCTGGATATATAAACAGAATCTGCAGGTGGTCCCTGCATCTCCTTGCCCAGAAGACATGCTTTAATCCTCAGGAAGTAGGCAGAGTAGAGGTTCCAGGAGGCAGCCAGCCCAAGCAAAATAAAAGAACAAAACCAGCTTGAACAATGCAACGCATGTCAAGCTCATAGCGCAATCACTGCAAATAGCAGCTGACGGGAAACTTCATGACAATTCACCCATCAGCTAAAATTGCCAGGCTCGGGATCCTGGGATTAATGAGCATCTTAGTCAGACAGTACAAGCATGAAATGTCAGGCAGAAAGGGTGGGTAATGCATCTCCTGTGGCCTCCCATTGGTTTGCTCCCTTTCCAGCTATTTCTTACTGGGCAAGTTCTCTTGTGGGAAATCTCTTTCTCTCTGATTTTGTATTTGCTCTGTTTTTCTCAGTTGCTATAGCCCCAAAGTATTTCTGCTCCTTGGTGATGCAAGCAGAATGCTTATTATTGAGATAGTTGGGCTGCAGGGTGGGAGGCAAATGGAAGAATTGAGTATCCATTCATATTAGTACCTTTGGTGGGGGATTGTACCTAATAAATCTCTAGTACGTAAGCACTCAAGGGGTGTGAGCAAAAATGTATAGCTCAAGCTTGTTCAAAAAGAGATATAAATGAATGACCTCTGAAAAAGTTTCTTACAGTGCTCTTCCAGGGCTTGGTGGAATGGAGGAAAGTTTTGCTGGAGTTAGGGCAGAAGGCTCTGGCTCAGTAAAAAGAGGTAGAAGAGGATTTTGAGAGCATGGAATAATGAAATAAGTAAATGTCAGTTCAGAGGAAAAATAATAATACTAAAAAAACCCCTAAACCCACATAGTTGAGTTGACCTAAATGTAGTTTGCTATAGGGTTGTTTTAATTGGATTTGTGAAGCAGGGAAATGCCAACTGGGATGTTCTGCAGCAAAAAATAAATAGTTTTCAAGCTGAAACATGGCACATAATGGAACAGAGTTGTCCACATGGGTGCATTCTCTTCCTCTTTTTGAAGACAGCACCTAAATCAGTTGAGTCAGAAACTAGTGAAGGGTAAAGCTCAAGATGTCTGGAACTCTCCTGTCTCTTTAGATTCTTATCTGAAGTGTATTTAAGCCTTTGGAAAAGGCTTGCAACCTCATGAGATCTTGTTTCCGCCCCCCCCCACCAGTGTTCACACATTTCCTGGTTATGAAACAGGCAGTCATCCCTCAAGAATGGGTGGGTGGTGGGAGATGGAGACAGCTTTATTTAGTTATTTATTTATTTTAGCAACTTTGCATTTCATCCTGTCCAACAGCGGGAGTCAGGCATTTACAGTGTGTGAAAAAGGAGAAAAACCTAAGTCAGCTCCTTTGCTGCTAAACTACTCCAGGTGAAATTACCTGAGAAGAGGTGGGCAGTCTTTCTGTTTGTGAAACGAGTCCATCTCAGCTGTGTGCGGGTGACCTTTCTATGGGCACAGAGGAGAGACATTGCCCATACACCCAGCAAGATCAGACTTGCCTGATTCCCGAGGCAGGATTTTTGTTGACAAAATTAAGAATACCAAGCTCTACATCAAGACTTACTTCCATTTTCAGCTACTCTTGTATCTCTCCATCTAGCTCCTGTTTATCTACATCTCTCTCCCTGCCTCAGTTTTATTGAGTGCAGGACAAGAAGTACGATTGGAAGGTAATTTCCATGCAAAGTCTGTCACATCTTTCAGGGCAGCCTTACGTTTCTTCTCCTGTGTTAACCTATTATCACATTTAGCTATCACATAAAACTTGTTCTTTTCAAGCCACTTTAGAGGTTTAAAAACAGTGATCTCATTAATTTCTAGATCATATGTATTTGGATTTGCTTCATTACATAGAACTTAGGGAAACCTTGCATGGATTAATCTGCAAATAGCAGGCATAATTTAGGTGGCGGTGGTGGTGTTTAATTTTTTTTGGTTTGTTTTATGGGTTTTATTTCTGTGTAAATTCTTGTCCTTGCTATTTATTTACTTACAGGAGCATTTATAGCATTTGAACAATCCTAGCCCAAAATCTCTATAGGACAAATCTTGAAGATGTTTTTTGTATTGTTTGTGGCCTCCTCCTCTACTCCTACAGGTGCGTTTGAAATTCCTTCTTCATGAGCCATTTTGAAGAGGCAGTTAAACTAAAAGTTTGTAAAGTTAAGTTCATGTCCTTTCTTTGTGAAGATTTTTTTTTTTATTCTGCTGATCATGGAGACACTATTTCACTTATGTAAAAACTGGTATTAGTGTCATGGCCTATATTGAGCTTGGTTTCAGTCAATTTAAACATTTCTGTTAGCCATTCTGACCAAAAAAGGAACTGTGCCAGATGAACAGGGTCTCTCAAAACAGTGGTTTCATGGGCATATCTAAAAATTATCAAGCTGAAAAAACTGTCTAATCATCCTTAGAAGACTGTCCCTGTTGCTCATGCTCCTCTCAAGAGAATTTGTATATGGCTCTTGCATAGTTTACACTTGACTTTTCATTTCTATTTGTCCCAGAGCTGCTCAGTTGTTGTTGTTATGATACAGGAGTTCTTTGATGTGTTTGGAATTAATCCATCAATGGTGACATGAGAATATATTCTCCTGAGTTAGCGATGTGAACATCATGTACGTGCACACACTTATAAAAATGACAGCACATTATTAACTGAGATCCTATCTTGCCATCTGTCCTTCCCATTCGTTGTGGAGTAAGCTCTGAAGAAAGAGGAAGTGGTAGATTTAGGGATTTTCTAGAATGAGTTGCACAGAGGCATTGTGCATATCAGTGCCTGGAGGAAAGTGGGAAGGGGATGTCAGGGGAAGTCTACAAAAAAGGTTTTCATGGAATAGACAGCATAAACTTAATTTATCATGGACTTTCCAAGTTAAGGCAAGGAGGTTGTGTGTGCCAGATGAGGAGTGTTAGGCGAGCATGCCATGGATAAAGTTGAG
Organism: Erpornis zantholeuca; assembly: GCA_013400515.1. Taxonomy (NCBI): domain Eukaryota; kingdom Metazoa; phylum Chordata; class Aves; order Passeriformes; family Timaliidae; genus Erpornis; species Erpornis zantholeuca. The sequence continues at coordinate 202,443 of VZTN01028726.1, forward strand.
AAAGTGACCAAAGCAAGTATTGTGACAGATGTGGAGTGCAACTGAGATAAGTTGGGGCAAAGCTAGGCTGGGTCACACAGACGATGGAGTACTAACCAAAACATAGAGTTATGCTTGGGAGGCTTGGGAGGCTGCAGGGGCACAGACTAAACAGAATAAGGCCTCCTGTGGCCATTATGTGATTGGACTGTGAAGCCCAAAACTTTCAGCAGGGAAATCTGAATAAAAGGAATAAGTCCATCAGAAAGTTAAATTGGACACCTGGAGCAGTGCTGGCACTGGTTTGCTTTTTTGCAAGAGCTCATTAATTATCATTTAGCCTTAGAAAACTAAAACTAGAGACAATGTAACCACTTTTCTGAACTGCTGAATTAAGTCTGATACTTAAATAGCTTCACTTATGAACTTCAGTGTAATTTGGAAGATTTTATTTTGCTTACCTATTTTCTATTCCTTAACCATTGAATTCTGAAGATGCTTGGCTTGTCTTAGATTAACACATCTGAAAACAGAGGCATCACTCATCCCTTCCTCTTCTTCACGCCCTCCTGCTTTCATCTTAATTAAGACACAGAGCAGATAGGCATTATTTCACACTACCTTCCACAGCAAACAACCATTATACCAAAGCCATAGTAGCATGAAGAAGGTATATTTGTTTTAGCAACATTTTCGTGCTTACGTATTTCTGTCATTCACTTAAAAAAGATTGGGATATCTCAGATCATGAGGAGCTGCTTAACCCGAAGGACTACATGCAGCCCCTGGGTTTGCAAAGTCTCTAAACCGCAGATTTCCAAAATCCAGAAGGATATCAAGTAGGGTGTATGTTGCCGTATGTTCGCTTTGTTCTTACATTCTTTCACAAATACCTGCCACTGGCTATGAGATGCAGTGCTCTGATATCCTATGCTATCAGATAGAAGATAGCAGCTGAATGTCATACAGCTTTTTTTTTCCCATCTGTGCACAGCTAATCCAAACACACCTGACCACGGAAGCACGTTAAGTAACGTTACATGTTTTTTTCAGAACAGTGCACTGAGGAAATCCTCAAATTCTTCCCAACTCCTGTGTATCATGAAGAAAAAGATTATAGCAGTAGCAGATGAGGGTAATTTTGGTCTTTGCAGTTAGCCCCCTTCTCCTTCCAAGCAACAAAATGCTTCTCTTTAAGGCAAAATCATTCAGCAAGGCTTACAGGTGCCATTTAGCTGCCCACGCAGAGGAGGGAAAGAAGCCAGTGTTCCTTGGAGTGGTGATCCATGTGAGGAAGGGCACACCTAATGTAGCAGGATGGTCCTGCAGCACGGAAGCACCACCATGAAATGGAAGGTCCCCTTTCTAGTTTGTCATGGAGAAACCTGTTTGGGCTAAAGCCCTCCCTGGGCCGTATAAATGGAGGCTGATAAGCTATTGGTAATAGGTCACTGTTACATACATACACATGGGGAAAATGGTGAGGATTTGCCACCACAACCTACAGGTGTGGAAACAGACATGTGGAACTGAAATGGCTAACATGAGAGCACAGAACATATGAATGATGGAGCTCAGCTTCTCCTCTAGAGCAGCTGGCAAACCCCAAGTAAGAAGAGAACTTTCAGTATGCAGAGGGCCGGAAACACCTATTGCTATTTGACCCATAATCAGTTTACTATTTTCTGCTTCTCAGTCAGACTGTTTATTTGTTTCAGCTGCTTTTCAGGATGACGAATTGTCTAAGAATGTGCTGGTGTTTAGCAGGAAGGGAGGTTGTCTTATAGCATGCCCAGCTACCTGAGAAGTACTGAAAAGTGAACTGCATCACTGAGCTTGAACCTTGCCAATGACCTGATGAGCAAAAAGAATTCAAATCTTGGAGTGTCTGACCTTTCATCTGTAGGTGTCGCCTGTTGTATGACTGCATTGAAAGGGACCACTGTGAAATTAAGTAAAGTCTGGTAAAAAGAATTATCCTATCTATTGGGTCCATAATTTTCAGAGTCTTCCTCACACTGATAATTTTAACTCTTGTAGTAATTTTGTTACCTAAATCATGATGATGGCTACTTGGGCAACGAGGTCTATGGCCTTCTGGAAACATAAAGAAAAATTACTACTTGTGTAGAGAGATGTGAGTCAGCCTCTGTAAGTACAGTAAGAACTCTTTATAAGTAAGTAGATATTATGAATTGGAATGCAGAAACTAATTCTCCCAACAAAACTCTCTTGCTGAAGAACCAGGAAAAGAATCTATAAACAAGGGTTTAGGTACAAGCACTTAAATTAACGACTTCTGACTTCTCTGCTTTTCAGTCATACTGAATGCCCTTTTTGCTGTGAGACCGAGAAGGTTTAGGGGGAGGTGCTGTGACTTTATTAGGAGTGGAGGCCATGATCAGTACTGGAGATGTCACTTAGAGTCACCACAACATAAAAACATTGCTGCATCTGCTATGAAATGAAAATAGACTCCCAGTGGTTTCTGTTCCTGTTTCTTCTGATTACAGCAGACTCAAAGTCCTTTTCCATTTTACAGGAAAAGGATTCCCCAGTGCAGAAGGTTATAATGGTTTCAGGGTGTGTTGTATTAACTTTCTTCCATCATTCTTCCTGTAAACAGAGATGCCATGTCAGCCTTAATCGTGAAATGTACCTGGTTTGTCTCCACCTCCTTCAGCCCCTCCAGAGCACCCAGAGATCATGCAGGAACAGCCTAATGTTCTGTGTTTTCTTTGTCTTTAGATTGTGCCTGGTGTCAGGTCAGAAAACAGGAGGGATGACCCTTGGAGAAGGGTCCTCTACTCAGACAACAGCATAGCTCTGAATGCTCTCCTCCTGCTCGGGACATGCAGTCCAGGAGGAAGCCCTGTCCAAGACTCTCAGCACGGGATCCCCCTCAGCTGACCTGGAGTCAGTGGCATCCAGAAAGGATGCAAGGTCTGGGTAAAATTAGCAGTGGAAACTTGGAGACTATTAGTGTTACTTCTGGCTTTGTGACTTTGAAATGCAGGCTGTACATAGGGCAGTGGAGTGGCCAGGAAATTATGGTGATCTCCCCCTTTTTCGAAGAAAGTGCCTGTCCAACAGAATAGTGATTTTCTCCAAGATTTCCACTAAATTAGAAAGAAAGGAGGCTTTTCCCTACAAGACTTCTTTCAAATGCCAGAGAAAAACAGGTAAATATAACTCAGTTCAAAGAGGAGGCGAAAGATAACATATTTCAAAAGTAGTTTCACTTGCCAGTTTGTGGTCATTACAGACAGGCCAGTGCCAGCAGGGGTACTTCTGCCACTTCAAAGTGATCTGCATCCATCTATAATAAGGTCTTGTGTTGCACCAGGTGATATGCTGGTCACCTGTGTCGTGTCCTAGCACAAGAATATTTGTTTTCAAAAATATTTGGAACCTTTAGCTTTTAGAACAATTGATAATTGCTGGTTCAGACATTAAAGTCTTATTTCCATTACTTCTAGACGGCAACATTTTCTTAGAAGATCAATGGAGTCTGAGGGAAAAGATAAACAGGTTCACCTGAGTCTAAGCACTCCACAGGTAGATAAAATGTATGATTGTCAGTAACAAAAGGAGCCAAATGAAGTGATATGGCCAGAATAGGCTCAGGCTATATTTGTTGTGCTTGAACATCAAAGTAACTATTTACAGGAACACTGATTTAAGGTAGTTTTAATGTGAGTTTATAATACACTGTTTGACTTCCAGTTGCTTGAACCTGCTCTGCTTTGATATGTGCTTAAAGTAATGCAAAAATGCAGCCATTATGATGATTTCCAACAAACTTAAACTATTGAGAACAGAGTATATAGAAAATGTGCAGGTTTTCTCTTGAAACTATTTCATCTTTTTCTGGTGTAACTATATTTTGTGCTATTTTCATCTTATTTGTACTCTGGCTCACTCTGA
>VZTN01028726.1:206367-235753 GCA_013400515.1 Erpornis zantholeuca
CCATTAAAGTACAAAGCAGTTCTTCTCTGTGCAATAGATCAACCGATTAAATATGAATTGAAGAGAATGCTTCAAGATAAAAGTCATGGAAACACCATGAATTTATTTCTGATTTGAACTGAATACAAAAGTGAAGGCCCTGTTTAAAAATGGACTAAAGCAAAAGCTAGCTATTCACATTAAAATAAAACACACATCTCTCAAACCCTAACAAAAAAACACCCAGAATGTGCTGTAATTAAAAGAAGAACATTTGTTACCCATCCCTTAGGTCATAGTCTTGGGGGTTAGAAAGTGTTGTTAGACTGTAAACTCACTGAGATCACCACAAATTTTTAGATAAAGTTCTCAAATCCTTAACACTGAATTAGGATTGACAAAAAAAATCCGAACAAGAAGACCAAGAGACAACTTTTCCTTTCCTCTGCCTGTACTTCAAATATCTGCTAATTGCAGGAAATAAAATCACCTTTTTTTCTCATAGGCAAGCTGGGCGTGGATTTTTCCAGATCGATCCTTGCTCTCTTGGCCACCAGCCAGGGTGGGGAGCACGCTTACTGCTTCACAGCACCCCAAGCTTAGAGCTGTGTTAAGAAGTTTTAATGAATGTTTAATGAATGTTTAATGAATGTAATGTGTGTAGCCTCTCCCAGTCTGAGGAGGATTGCTGTTGAGAGAAATCTCGACATGAGCTGAAGGCTCCTTTGCACGCATAAGCACGATCTGCTCACCTTCTTTCAATCTATGTCAATGCCAAGTTGGACATGTTATGTTATGCTATGAAATTGATTTCGGATTGTCACATGTTGCCTCAGAATTACTAAGTCTCTGAAACAAATTATGCAAGTGTAAATTAATGCAACACCACTAACAGAACTGCACTGATCTATACCTGCACTGCTATGGCCTTAAGTAATTTTTTTCCCTTTGTTTCTTAAAGATGCTTAAACTTCTAGCCTCCTCTTCAGACAGCTTTGCATGAAATTACCTTTAAAACATTAGATTATAAGGACTTGTGAAATCAGTTTAACAGTAGAACAGTGTGAAATTTCCATTACAATGGAGAAAATGTAAACATTTTATAGCTATTTTCATTACACAGATAGGTGTGGTTCTTATACTGCTGTTTCCCCGTGGGGGGAGGAAAAAGCTGCATGAGATTTTTAACTACAGAACTATGAACATGTGCAGTGAAATCACTTGAGAGATTTGAAATCCATTTTTTCTTTTATCTTTAAACAAAGCAATTAAATTAAACACATGTACATTAATATAAAGCTAAAGTTACAATTATGATCATGAGAGTCTTTGAAATCAGTGGCAGAATTCCCATTCTGTAATGATGAAAGGCAACACTCAGGATAAAAAGTAGCAACAGGCGACTTGGCAAAAATCTCTGTTTTCCTCTTGGGACTCTAAGGGGAAGCAGCCTGAAAGTGTTATCACTCTACAGTAATGATGGATAAAAGGCACGCTTATGCTTGCAATAATATGATGACTGATTTTTCTTTTGGAAGTGTTGTCTCATAGAAAATTGTTGCTTATTACTGCCCCTTCTTCCCCTCATTCCTTCCAGCCTGGCTTTTGGGTTGGGTTTGTGGGGTTTTTTTCTTTTTTATTTTTTGTCCCTCCATGAAAGATGTTCTGTATTTAATTTTTTTTAGAACGTTTGTACTTGAGAAATTGACTGTTCTTTGGGAATTTGTAGCTTGTGAGATTCACAATCTTGTGGATGGNNNNTGAAATTCACAATCTTGTGGATGGAAGAGGCACTTTTGTCATTGCACAGAGTGCTGTCTCCATATCCAAGACCTAGTCTTGTTGGGAAGCTTGATCAGGGCTACAGAAAAGAGATGGGAGCACTTTTCTGGCTTTCTAAAATACAAGGATTGAATCCGCTCCTAGAGGTAGCTCTTGGCACTGACTAGAGAGCCTGGCCAGCTGGTTTAACCCAGACATCTTTTAAATGGCTAAAGCCAGGTGAGATAAGTCTCACTATTAACCTCATCTATATCTGCCCCTGTATTCCAGAGGGAATCCATTTAGTTGAAAAGCAGATAGCTACAGAGTGGGGAATGCAGTGGCCTGAGTCATCTGAGCAGCAGATGTTTTCATACTGAGATTTCATGTAGGTTTCTTGGGAAGAACCTTCACTAAGATTGTAACTAGACTGATGATGCAGAGGGGGGATGTGGACAAAAGTGTCACAGCACTGGATTTCTTGGCTTACTACCCAGGGAAGGGCCTCAGTAGCAGCCCTTTTTTTGTGGTGTTTGGGTGAGTCAAACTAGACCAGTTTGATTTATTATTTGTTGCAAATTAACATCTACTCTGTGGTACCCCCTTAAGGTCTGACCAGGTCAGGAACTCAGTGTGCTAATCATAAACATAAAGCAACTTTCCTTAGTTCAAAGTCTCATTAGAAATTTTCAGCAAATTCTTTCTTTGTGTTCCAGCTCTCCAGTGACTGTTTACTGGCAGGGATGTTTAGGAAAGCTGTGAGTGTTTAGCACAGATGACGAATGCAGAACCATGAGTATTCCCACCAGAAGCCAACCTCTAGGAGTTAATTCATCAGGGAAGAGAAGCATCACATTCCAGATGACCTGTATATATAGCTTGAATTACAAATACCAGGTAGTTGCAGCAAATTGTTCACACGATCTGTCTGAACAGGGCAGGGAATACCCAGGTGTAAACCACAGCCTGTTTGTGGGCAGACCAGGGCAAGAGGTAAAACCTAATCTAAATTTTTACTCCTTTTATCACTTGATTATTCATTCATCCTAGATCAAAAAGAGAGAATGGCCAGGCTTCAGTGCCCTTGGGTACTTGTTACTGGCTTTTTAGCATTAAAAGACACAAAGAAACTGGGCAATAAATCATGAAATCCTTAAGACCACAACTCGCTCTCTGTTTCCTTGTCCAGGGAAGATAGTCCTTGGGCACTAGACAGAACATAACTCAAGGATTCTGGTAATTGTGGCAGGGCAACCCTTGAATTTTCTGAACTCCAGAGTTAGGAAGGTAAAAGTTCTGGAGAAGTTTTGGGGTTGCAGAACGTACTGTGTTTGCTGTGCTGTCTAGGAGAGTGGGAGCAGTGATAGAGATAGATGCTGCTCTGCAGAGCCTAGTCCCTGAGCTTCCACCCACTTACTTGGGAATTCATGTTCTCAGAAAGAAGTGCAGCATCATATGTAGGTTTCAGGAGAAAACCCACATGGTCTTTTGGGCAGTTATTATAGATTATATGCCCTTATATATATAATTTATGTATGTATAATTTATGCATATGTGCTTGTTTGTCTATTTCCTCTCTCCCTCTCAATCTTAATATACCTTTTCTATGGTGTCTAGATTGCAGATCCAGTCTTTAGATTGAGTCTTGATCAGAATTTACAGTTTGGACTTGTAGCCTAATGCCCTTACCCCAGTTTTCCACCAGTCTTTTCATTTTCAGAAGGAGTCATGGTGTACCATAGCTAGAACAGCCACTTGTATGAGATGTGTTTAGTGGAAGTAGTTGTGTGAAGTAGTCCAAGGAGGATAGAATCATTCTATGATTGTATGAGCTGGTTTTGGTGGAGAGTACATCTGTGGAGTAGTCTGAGGATGATTAATACTCATTTACCACTGACTGAAGTTAATTCTTTTGTGTATATCATAGCTGACCAAATGAAATCGTGTCAGTCTGTGTAAGTCCAGGAGTTTGCGTTGTAGAGCTTGGAAAGCTGTGGAAAACGTAGGAGAGTTCATGCCTTGAAGAAACCTTTAGTATTTCTCCAGCTCTTTCAAGCAGTTACAAACACTTCTGTCCTAGATGAATCTAGGCATAATCTATCAGTTTGCATAAAGATTTTAATTTTTTACAAAGCCTTTAAAATCTCTGCTGCTGAAAATCAGAAGATGGATTTTGTACTAGGGTAGCCAATGTTAATATTTGTCCTTCTGTGGATGGTGAAATATTGCACATGTAAACAGTTCATGTTCTTAGGCTGAAGAGAAGTTCCTCCACGTGGTCTTGCAACGTATGCTGTGAAACACTGGTGCAGCATACTTCTGGATCACATCATAGGTGGTTAAGCAAGGACATTTCAGGCAGTGAATTTGGGTATTTAAATGCCTATTCTTCATTGTCAGTTACGTGATTTTCTCTTTTTGCTCTCTTGCATGGTACTTGAATACAAAACAGGACCTTTATCCATGAAGAGTAAATCCATGTAGACATTCACAAGTGTAGAACACAAACCAGAACACAAGCTTATTCAGGTAATGATGGGCCAGTTTCTCTGAAAATCTTCATAAATGTATACCTTGAAATATGTATTGGATACATTAGAGAAGTCTCTAATTAGACTTTGAAATTGGAGGCATTGCTGCCTTATTTTTTTTTCCCCAGGACTGAACAACTGAGTTTGAACTGTTTGTTCAAGGGTTTGAAATCTGGGAATTCAGATACTCATTCTGCTTTACTGTTTGTGTTTACAGTTTTCCCTCTGGTTTGAGTTAATGAGAAGGGCATATGACCATCCACAGAACTGTACTTTGTAGAGATTAAATCAGTAAGAAAGACCAGTTATTAGCTGTCATTTGAGTTAGTTTTCTATCTAGCCTGTGTTTCTGCCTACCCAGGTATTTCACACATTGGACCAGCAGTGGAAATACTGCTGCCCTGCAACACTAAGTGGTTGTACTTTTGGGCACAATGCCACAATACAAGGTCTGCTCTGTTTCTGACAACTGTGAGTGTCATAAAGTCAATGTCATAATAAGCTGCCTAATGCCATGCCCAAGGAGGACTATACCACTATTTGATTTATTCAACATGATAAAAAAAATGGAGGAGTTTTGCATTTACAGACAATTTTTGCACACCCGCGAAAGAAGCACAAAGATCCACATTTGCTTACTGAGAAGCCTTGGGGATCATCTGCATGCTCATGACTCATCCTGCTTGATATTAGACACTGTTTGTTTAAATTGCACAACATACTGATCCCACCGTGTACCGACTGTTTCCTCGTGTTATCCGTCTGGATCTGCTGTCATGCCTCTTCATGTATGCATATTGAACAGTGAAGCCAAGTGACACTAATTGCTAATTCCATCCTCTGGTTTGGCATGTCACTCCTGCCTGTGCAGAAAAAAAATGGTGTTAATTTCAGCCCATACCTTGTCAGCATGTTTAATGTTGTGGGTAAGCAGTTTGTGCTAGAACTTGATTTGGAGAAATTGTGTCTCGTTTCCTTGCAGACCAGACACCTGAATATTCTGCTTGCCTGCTGTATTAAAAAAAAACCTTTTCTCACAGGCAGTAAGCATCAGTCTTGATTCTCAGCTGCGTTCTCAGTACCAGGAGTGAAAGGGGCTAGGAGGTACAGCTTAGTGCTGAGCAGGGGCCTGCTGTCAAACCTCATGGCAGGCAAGTGTCTAAAACTCAGACCGAGCCAAAGCAAATCAAACCCCTGTGTCTAAAATGCCATTCAAGTTTCGGTTCCTGGAATCCATTGCCTAGCTGTGTGGGGAGGATTTAAGTGAGCAGGCCAAAAACTATCCCTAGGTGCACGAGGAACAGTAAGCCCACTGGAACTTGATTATGTCTAGCACTGACAAACTCCAGGTCACGTTGGCTCCGGTTGCTAAGGACCTATTTCAATATTCAAGTAGACCAGTGGGTGTTTTTCTTTCTCTCTACTTTGGAATAGAACCAAGCCTTGTGGAAAGCATTTTTCCCCCTCTGAGTTTATGCTAGAAGTGTTACAATAAGCCACATGCAATAAAGAAACACTATTGCATGAGAAACTACCCATGAAACAAAGTCTTTGAGGTATTGAAACCTGATGGTATTGGCATGGAGAATCCAGAAAATTCCACTTCTTTTCCTAAGGCATTTGGTGTCCACTAGAAGATAATTAGAATTTTAACCTTTGAGGGCACTGCATTTTCTGTGCTTGTGAGAATACATTTAGCATATCTTTAACAGACATCATGCTGTCTGTGTTACTATGTGTAAGTTTTGTGAACTGTAATCTTTGACTTAATTCAAATTGTACTCAGATTTTTTTGAGTCACTTTGTGTTTCCTTTTTATTGTATACTTCATCAGATGAGCATACAAAGTAGGAGGTTAATCCTCACTGCATCAGAGAACAGGCATTCTTCAGTCTGCTGCAAATGTTTGGGATCTAAATCCAGCTCGAACATAAAGTGAAGCCCTTCAAAAGCCATGCAGGTTTTGCAAAAATTATTTTAATTGAAGTCCTCTACTTCTGCATTAAACTGTTCCAGATAGCTAACACAGCAATGTCTCCTTCAGATAACTCAATCCAAGAGTGAAATTGTTTTTGTGCCCAGAAAAAATTCTTGCTGTCTGGTCATTAGCATAGTTCAAAGCTGGAGCTGTTCTATAGATACTTAGCATTTGGAGCAGTGCGTGGAACCAGTTGGGGATGAGAACGCAATGTACTTCCAAAAAACAAAAAAAAAATCTTTTTCTTTAGCAAAGGATAAGTTAATTACTGGGAATTTCTTTCTCAAAGCCCAAGTGCATTTTTTTTTCTTTCTTATTAAAATTACAGTCTCTTTAAATCTCAGTATCAAAATGTTCATTAAAATGTTCATATCAGTGAAATTTCTGACTCAAATGTCAGTTATTTGTGTTTGGATGAGCAATTCTTGGTTGACTAAAAGGCATCTGTAGGCTGCTATGATTTGCTTTAAAGTTACTTGCTTGATAGAGCAAGCTGATTAATATTTTCCTTGCTAGGGCCATTCTTAATTTTCTTTGCTGTTATATAAATGCAATACTGCTAATGTATTTATGTAATATTAATCGTATTTTGCAGTGGAACAGATATATGTGCAATGTGTAATGTAATGATATCCAGCTTCTCTTTGGATTGGTTATTTGAACAGTAAAATAGAATTCTTCTTCGTTGGCTTCACCTTGGTGAACCTGAGGTGGATTAGAAGGTTGATGGTGAAGATGATGGCAATAACATTGAGGTTTGGGTGGAAAACCTCTGACAATTGGAAAATTGGATCCACATGACAGGACTCTGGGTTGTTGTGATGGCTTTCTCAAGAGTGTCCTGAATCAGAAGGTCCTTTTGGAGACCTGCCTTGCAGGCTGTAGGGCTCTTGTTGTCTCTGTGTCCCAGGTACATATCCAGTCCTTCCCTGCCCTTCCTCAGGGAGCATAGAGTGGGCTTCCTGAAGAGCCCCTTCAGATCTTCCAAGGGTATGGAAACAGCTATGGTGGGGCTAAAGCAACAGCATAGATGAACTGGATAAGGGAGCCTCTGTCTAGGTGTTGAGTTGGCATTTGTTCACGCAGTAGTAAAATATCCCACTGGAAACAATGGTTAAAGAGCAGCCTCCTTCCTCCATGTGAGTCCTGTGTGACCAAGCTGTTGCCAGCATGTGGTGCTGAATATAGATACTTTATCTCGATACACCATTGCCTTTAGGCGAGTGACAGCTGCAGATGTATTTGGCTTATCTTCAAAAACAATAACAGGGATTTACTTCATCATGGAATCATTTCATTAGGTTGGAAAATGCCTTTAAGATCGTGGAGTCCAACTGTTTACCCAGCACTGCCAAGTCCAACACTAAACCATGTCTCTAAGTGCCACATCCACACATCTTTTAATACCTCCAGAGGTTGCGATTCCACCACTTCTGAGGGCAGCCTGGTCCAGTGCTTGATACCCCTTTTAGTGAGATCAACAGGGAAATTTATCCATCTGAGGAAAGCATGTTTTGGAATATTTCTCAGCTTGAAGTCTTTGGTCTCTGTTAGTGGTTTGCTGTGTGTTTGTCCCTTCACCACCTCAGTTTCCAATGAAGAGGTTAAACAAACATCTGCCAGAAGTGGTTTAGGCATTGCTGATCCTGCTTAGATGACCTTTTGGGGTCTATTTCATCCCTGTGCTCTCTGATACTGTGACTTTCCAGGATTACTCTTATGAGCTTCTAAAAATATTTGAAGATTAATGGTTAGCAATGAAATTGCTACTTCTACAGAGCATTAAAGCAGCTGTGATACAATAGGATTGAAAATTGCCAGCAACTTAGTGTATATTGAGTTTAGAGAGAGTAAATTACTTCTTGTAAATTTTACTGCCATGTAATTGTCTAACAACTTTTAAAGAATGTCTCCTGAGAATGTAGAGTTGAGGTTGTTTTCCTTTTTCTTTGAGCTGAACTAAAACTTCTAGACAAATTGCACAATATTAGTCATATAAGGCAACAAATCCCCCTATTTTTAATGAGTTTTATGTAAATAGTAGAAGTCTTGCAGAAGCTGTCATTGCCTGCAATAGGAGTCAAAGAAATAAAATACAGAAATGCCTGCTTGTGTGCAGCTGCCCAGGTTAATGCAGTCAGGGGTCAATTCCTTGAAAGGCAATAGGATACCTTGCCATAGCTGAGGCAGAACTCGGTAGGTGGTTGCCCAAAAGTTGGGGATTTTTCTTCACCAAAGAGAATTGCCTGCTCTGTGTTACGTGACTTTGCTGTTCTTATCTGTGGTCCCCCCACCCCACTGTTGTTTAATGAGAGGTTTTCAGGTGAGGACACATTACCACATCCACGAAAAATGTTTTTCTGCCATGTGATTTGGTAGTCAGTCATTACCTTACTATCAGATAAAGCCTATCTGATTTGAGCATTTTATTCACTGTTGAATAAACATTTCTGATAATTTTATTTTTTTAATGGGAATAACTGAAAGAGTAAAGCTCAGTTACTGCCCTTTGGAGGCATGCCAGTTTAAAAGGTACCATTTATTTCCTTGCAGTTTTTCAGCAGGATGCAGGCTGATTTTTTTTGTGAAATCTTAGGGCAATTGCTAGGTGTTGCAGAGACACTTTTTTCTGTTCTTTGTAGTTGGTTGCTCCAAGCTTATCAAATGTGAGAAACAGGTGTAAGTGTGAATACTGTGAGGGTCGACGTGGGCAGTACTAGGTCAGATTTCTAATGCCTTTGAACCAGAACTCTAGCCAAATCAAAGGAAGTAAAAGGAAGTGGAAAGCATGCAGCAGTGCTCCGCACATCAACTGGGAGTTCTGCTCTTCCACAGAGGCACCAGTCGCTGTTTAACTCCAGGCTGGTGTCCAGGTCTCTTCCTCCTGGTGTGCAACACCGCACTCCTCAGTGAATACTCCTGCTTTCATAGAAAGATAGTATTGGCATGTCCAACAAAAGCCAGGGAAAGCAGAACCAGTGTCCCTACATGCTCTAAGGTACACCATCTACGCTGATGAGTTTGCAGTCAGATGGAGGTGAGACTCAGTTGCAGAATCAGGCCACTGTTTGTCCTGTCTGAGAAGCAGGGTTATTACTTGTGCAGGCTCAACAAGTAGGAGTTGATGGGAAGAGAGATTTAAGCAGGATTTCCAAGCTGACACTGTGAATGGCCTTATCTTCTCTCCTCCTCCTCATACACATCACCACGAGATGTCAAGGATGCAGTGCTCTCTCTGCTCTCCGAAGAGTGAGGAGGAGGGAGTGTGTGCAAACTGAGGCCACCGAAGCGAGTTGTTAGAAGCATGGTTAGGCATGAGGGAACAGTGTTTCTTTGAAAAAAAAAGGAAAGTGAAAGTGTCAAATTTTATTTCTGATGGGGAAAAAAATCTGTATGAAAACAGGCTCTTTTTTTGCTGTTGAAGGAATCATTTGGAAATTTGTTACTTTTTCTTCCTTCCTTTCTAAGATATATTTAAAGGGTTTTGTCCTTCTTTTGCCTTTCATTTTGTTTTTGTTTTTGTTTTTTTTTAATAACTGTGGCAAAAGAATTTAAGGGGACAAAAATACAATTTTCCACTTTCCTTACAGATATCTGTCTTTCCAACACCATTTTTCAGCAAGGGAGGGGAAAAAGAAGAGGAAATATTTTCTGTAATAATTCCCCTCTTTCAGGTCTCCCCTTTTAGCTACAGTTTCTTTAACCTTTTAAATACGGCAAAACTTTCAAAGGGGAAAACCTTCTCTTTTTGGTAAGGCTTGGCAGAAAGCCTTTAGCAATCTTTGGCTAGAATGACAAATATCATCATGTAGCCTATGCTTCCTTTTTTCTTTATCCATTGCAATTTTATCTGTGAGTCAGCTATTCTTTCAGCAGCATTGCATTAACAGATGTTGCCAGCTTTTTTGTGTTCATGGCAGAACTGCTCTCTTAATCTGATTTTCCTGGGAAAATGGGCTAGTACAAGTATGGAAAGAAAGCAAATAGACAAATGTTTCAAATTAAGAACTTCATCAATAATTATAAGAGCTATAGTCTTAACTGCACACAGAGTGCATCCTTTATTATTTACTGCAAGAACTACCCTAAAGTTGCCTGGCTGTTTTAATTCAAACCCCTTCTGTTTTTTGGACACAATAATCCATAACTTGCACTCCATCCAACATCTTCCAGTCTTGATCCCTGTAAAAATTCTGTATTGTGGCTGGAGTCTAATGGCTCCTTCTTCCATTCTAACAGTCAAAAACAATTCTTTCTTTTCATTCTGCTTTTCTAGTGCTGGTATGATGCAATGAAGTGCTAATTTCTGTAGCACAGTTACAAGGTGTGTGGAAACACGTATAACAAATCCATTACACAGGACTGGAGACAGGAGTGAAGTGTTGACAAAGGGCAGGGCTTCACAACAGTGTTTGTGTTAGCTCATTCCGCTGCTGGTAAAATTTAGTTTGCCATTTCCATAAACTGGGGCTGAATCCAGGTTAGTGATTGCAATCAGGTTGGCTGGCATTAATGCTGAAGTATTGTCTTTAGAGAGATAGGCTGGGCTGATTGTTCCACGGGATGGTTAAAATCAGGTTGGTTAAACAAAGAGCCCTAAGGCAAGACAAGAGTGCTTGTGTTCTTTTCTTCCTTTTTCTTTTTTATGTTTTCCATAAACTGTTGCAGCATTTTTTTTAGCATGTTGAATGTTCCCATTATGAAAAAATGTCTGATCTCTGAATGAAGCACTGAAAAAAGAAGCACTATTCAAAGGACATATCTTCAAAAGAGTAGCAGTGGCTTTGCAGATATTTATGTAAAGGTTCTTAGTGATATTTATTCTTCAAAAATTTGAAATTCTGTAAAATATATTGAATACCTTAAACATTCACACTAGAGGGTGTTGAACCCTCTTGCATTCTCAGTGTACCTCTAGGTTTTCTGTACCCTGTTTTTCTTGTCTGCTGAAGGGGTTAATGTTATTTATTAGCTTCTACAAAGTGATTTGAGATTGCTGTGAGCACACTAAACACACCAAGAGCACTAATCTAGCTAAAAATCCAAAACCTAAAATCTACTAAAATGACTCAGTAAGATTTTTAAGACTCTATATAAACAGGTGGCAAAATAAAAAGATTCCAGAAAAAGGCTTGTTTCTTTTTGTGAGGCATTGCCTGGGAAATCTTTTCCTTACTTGCTGCTCTTCAATGAAAAGTCTTCCAGTATGTTTCTCTAACTTGGGCAGGTTGGAGTGATCTTTCTCTTACAAATGGTTCTTTGAAAGGTGATAGATGCTCTACCAAGGGACAAATCAGATAGGAATCTGAAGTCACAAAGCAGCTTTCCTTAGAGTGATGAAGTCTCCTTTTGCTAATTTTTGGATGCTTGTGTAGTTCATCAGGTTGGATCAAATGGATGTATCTGATTTCTAGAAGTGAAGAAGCATCTGCTCTTTGGTGACCAAAGGATAACAGGATCTCTAATCAGGTGAGAGAGGGCTGGTATACAGGTGTTTTCCTGTGTCTTCCGACATCTCTAAACTCCAGGGCTCTCAGAGGAAGTTTACATAGAAGTTGCATACACAGGTATTTATTTTTTCTCTTTTCCACCACCAGCTCCTTTGAAAAGCTTTGAAAGTATACCTGTGAAACTAGTAATTCTGGCTTTCTGTTAAAACAGGTTCTTTTTCCCCAAAAAAATTTCCTTCTTCTCTTCTGCGGTTTAGTCTGGTCAGAGCCAGCAGTTTGTGCGTGCGTGTGAGTTGTGTGTGTATAGTTGTGTCTCCCAAAGATACAATTAAGTGTAAAATATCTCCTTAACTTAACAGGCCCCTGATACAAAAGGCAGGTATGCCAGGGGTCAAAGGGGTCATCTCTTTGTTAGATTTCCCCCTCTCACCCCAAGCTGGAAATTTCCTTTTTGAGATTTACCTATACATACATGCATATACACATAGCATAGCTTGTTTTTTATATAGAGAGAGGGAGGTAAAAATATGTGCATACTTGTATATGTACATGTATATGTGTTTGCATGTATGTGTGGCTTTTTGAGCTAAACTATAGGCTGGTTTGCCTGGTAGATGCAAACCAAACCAAATAACTTCCCAGACAGCTGTACAGGAATGCAAAGTCTGTTAGGTATTAAGTGGATGGAGTAAAAGAGGTCACAGTTTATTGTTTGCTCTTGGGTTGCTTGCTCAGTTTTGCCAGGGTGGAGGAGAGCAGTGAGGCAGAATATAAGGTGAAGTAACTTGTAGAAAAGGTTCCTGGTAGTGCATGAATTAGGGGTGAGCACCTTGAGATAGCTCTATGAGCAGGGGAAATGTTTTTTGGTTTTATTTTTTTTTTAGAAAAGGGGTGCAATCTTCTGGAATATGTCCTTCCTCACACCTGTTCAGGATCTTAGGTCTCTGTACATCAGGCTAACTTGGAAACATTTTGTTTCCCAGCATCACTGGCAGCACATGCCAGCATGTCAGCGAGAGCGTGGTGGCACACAGACCACAGCCACATCAAGCTCTTGTGATTGCAGCAAGAGCTGCTGCCTTTGTCTCTGCCCAAGCACTGAGATCCAGGCATTCATCTCTGGGTGCTGTGGCAAGCATAAAGGGTGTGTTTAATGCCATGCTAGTTGCTTGAGAGAGCCAAAGGATTTTGCTGGGGGAGCTGGGCACGTGAAGAAGCCCCACTCTGGTACACACCCTCCGCTCAGTGCACGAGGAGGTTGTTTAGAAATCCTGAAGGAGGGGAAGGTGGGTTGCTTACTCTGGAAAACATCTATAGTTTATCTGATGTTACTTGGACAGCAGGGTCAGATAGCAAGATGGGAAAGCAGGAGTGGTAAATCACTGAACTTTTTGCTATGCTGAAAGAACATGGAATGAGCTTGTAAACATCTGTGTAAGAGTTTTTCTTAATATGAAGGGCTTCAATGAGCAGTTACACCTGAAGAATTTCATCAAACCCAGTGAAGCTGGACTGCTCTGGCTGAGATCAGAGTTTAGCTCATTTGCTGCTCCTGAGGTATATCAGGTGATTAGGAGTTATCAGAGGGTGTGAGGGAGGTGATCAGGTGAGCAGCTATGTGCACCCCTTCCATCAGCACAGGATTCCTTTCCAAATATATTTTATTGAATTGCTGCATTTTCAAAACAAGATGGGAATGGGGATGTGAACTGGGGAAGCAGTTCTAGAAGCTGTTCTCTGTCCAGGGAGTAGTAATCATATTTTCCAATTCAACAGCTCAGGATAGAAGATAAAAGAGATTTTCATTCATATGGTTGCACATGCATAGCCTTTCCTTTTAGGAAGGAGTAAGTAGGTAGTCCTTATTTATTTTTTTATATTGCTAGAATGATTTGGAACTGCTAGAGGTACAAGATTTGTCTTGGCAATTTAACCCCTGTAGGAAGTAAAAATCCAGCAGAAAATCCAGTTTGGAAAGGTGGCTTTTCTGTCCTCTACCCTGCCACCCCCTTGAACTTCATTTGTTATTGTGGGAAGCTGGGACACCTCCTCCTGCCTCTCCAAAAGGCAGCATGCTCTGTACACAGAGCACTCACAAACCCAAGAGCTTCTCTGCATTTGGGCTCAGGGGGTCACTTGTAGACACAAGGTGATGAGGGAAAAATACCCCATCACCTTTGAGCTCTGTCCTTGGTGTTCCGCACTCCTCCAGTTTGATCTGATGTCCTTACTGGGGTGGGTGCTGCTGGTGGCCAGAAGAGTTGCTTTCCCCCTTTCACTGCAGAATGTGTCCAGTGAAATCCATTTTATCCCTTGAGTGAACAGGTTGGAGAGCATCTCTTTTGTGGCAAGAATATGGCAAAACCTCTCTAATTTGTCAGGTTATTTGGGAGTGTTGGCAAGGCTGGCACTTATTAAGCAATAGCTGATATGTGAGACTTCTCCATAGCAGTTTACTTCAAAACACAAATGTTTTTCTTTTAATATAACATCTGTGGTGGTGAAGAGGAAGATTAACCTGAATAAATCAGTCTGACTAGCACATAGCTTCCCTTCTAAACTTTTACTAGTCAAAAACTCAGTATCTCATTTATCCCTGCTTTCATGACAAATTTAATGCCATTGATTTCAAGTTCTTCCTCATTTTCTGTGTAAATGAGAGAAGAGTCACAAGAACTTCCAGTAGTATCTTACTGAGTTGAAGGTATTAAAATACAGTGGATAAATGCCTTCGAAAGAACAAGAAATTGCTTATTGGATTAGTCTGGAAGAATCAATAGCCTAGCAGCTGCCTGTGTGGGAAAGTTGTATCCAGGTACTTTTAAGATACAAACAAGTATTTCAGTTTGAATTGGTGGACTGAACCCTGGAACAAACTGGGGATACACTGGTTCTTGATTCCTTCAAATCTAGATCAGTTCTTCTAGAAAACATGAGTTAGTTAAAAGTAAACCTTTCACTTAATACTAGTATGAAATATGATGATTTAAGAGAGAGTTTGAAAGTAGTAATCTGGAAGGTTTTTTAGACATAAGGGCTCTGCATCTGTGAATGAAATCTCTTAAGCCTTGGGCAGGCCAAAGCCAAAAAAAATAAGAGGAAAAATCATATTCAGCTTGATAAGCAGAAAAACGAATTGTTATCCACATTCCCATTTACAATCTGTGCCGTTTGTTTCTTGTCTGGATCCAAGCCTATGGTGAGTAAAAATTTCTCATTGTAGTGTCAGTTCCTATTCAGGCAATTTGAAACCAGAGGTGTAGCATTGGATAAACAGCATATATCAAAGAGCAGGGCAAATTCTTTGAAATAACAGATACATTCTAGTTTAATATCAGACCAAATAGTGGTTAGTGGCAGGATCTACTCTCCCAGCTCCTTACAAAAACTGGGGTTGCTAACAGACCTCCACCCAAGGTATTCAAGCTGATCCTGGTTATCCAAACAAGGATATGGATGGGAGACTATGTGAGAGGCCCTGGAGACTCGCCATCTCTGCTGAGAGCTCCTTGCCCCTGCTTGCATTGAGGAGAGCTGAGGTCATGCTTCTGCTTGCAAGTAGTCCCTCTCGATAGCACAGCCTCAGTGTGGTGTTTGTTGCACACAGGGGGCTCCTGGGGTGGCAGGACTCGTGTGTGCAGTAGGCTTTGATCCAGCCAGCACCCCTCTCAAAATCACTGAGTCACTCACCTGTAAGCCTTCACCTTTCCTGTGATACAATGCATAGACAACTGCAAGGACCTGCCAAATTCAATTTATTAGGAAGGAAAATTTTAAGCACTGTACAGGAAAGCACCACTGCCCCACATCAGAGAAATGTAAACAGAGAATAAGCTTCAAGGTTTTTTAGTATGGGAAGCCTGGAGATATGAAACATCACTCAGTGACAACTACGAGTTGTTCATATGTAAGTGGGTTATTATAAGGCTGAAATGAGACGCCTGAGGCATCAAAATAACACCAAAAGCAATCTTGGAAAAGGTGGGAGTGGTGCTGTACACTCTCATCACTTTCACAAAAAACACATCTTCAAGGAAGAGAATATATTAAAAATTGCTGAGCATTTGGAGGGAAGCAAGCCCCTCAGGAGAAATTTTACAAATGGACCTCACTTGACAAGACAAAGTTGACTCTCCCACTTGACCCAAACAGGATATGTCTATCTCAAATCATGTTACAGCAACATGCTTTTCATAACCAACAATATTTGCAGCATACTTTTACATTTACAGATGTCCCAGTTGCTGCCTGTATGCTCATCACCATAGTTCTGCTTTAATTACTTGTGGTGTGGACTTTAATGGGATCTCACCTGTTTGTCCCCGTAGAGAATTTCGCCTGTGGCTTTCACTCAGGACACTTGAAAGATCCTTTGAGTCTGCCTTTGGGAGCTTGGAGTTTTAATTGCTGTGCTTTGAGTGGATATACTAGAGGGTGGAGAACTCCAGGTTTTAAAGGTGAAGGCATCTTCCACCTTCTTAAATTAAAATACACAAGGTGTGGTAACTCAGGAACAATTAATTTCAATAATAATATTAGCTAGTTATTTCAGAATCAAATCTGAGGGGTGGTGTGCGTGTCAGATTGTGCAGCCAATCTTCATCAGGTGAGATGTGATGCAGATGCTGGACAGATTTTTCTGTAGCTTGGCTGACTTGCATGGACTGAAAATTTGGTCTGTGGCATCTCCAGTGGTTTCTCCTTTGAAACCTCAGTCATACCTTTGCTCAGCTGTGCTGGTTGTTTGTGCCTTTTCCTCTCACGTGCTTGCCACAGTCTTGCCTTTCCTATATCTGAGCAAGACAGAGTACTCTCATTGTAGGATAATGTTTGTGTACTTTAGCAGCTCCATATTTTGATTTGCAACAGTGGGACACGAATAATGGCAAACAGAGAGAGGCTGTGAGGAAGGTGAGATGTGCTTGAATGAACAACTCAGCTTACAGTTCAGATTCATTTAAGTGGAATTTTTTCCTCCCTGCCTCTTGTCCTACCATTATCACTCCAGTAAGCAGAAGAGATTTTGCCCTTCAGTAGCAGTGGTGGAGAGTCTGACTCCCTTCCAGTAGGGAAAGGAGGGGTTTGCTTATCACTTCACCCCATCTACAAAGTCTGGCCCACTAATGTTGTTGCTTATGAACTCAAGTGTGAGAATATATTTCACAGCTCATATAAGAGTTTGCTGCTTTGACTCTTCAGTTCTTGTGGCTGCTGGTGATGCAATCATCTTGGGAAGGTGCAGCTCCAGGCAGAGCAACTTTTCTTTGAACTCCTCCTGCTACAGCTATTAAAAATAGGTCAGGGTAGAGAAAAGTAGGTCTAGCTTTCAAAAATATATTAAGCTAATTTATCTTGCATTTTAGACTGATACAAGTCTAAAATGCAAGTTCAAGGCAGCAGTGATAGAACCAGTCTCACAAACAGTAACAGTCTTACTCAAAACCAGTGGATGTGCAAAATACACTTTCATACAATCGGTGGGAAGGGTTAAGAGTCTGATGTTTAATATAGCTAGTTCCTTTTTTTCATGTTCCACCTCTCCGACCCCCCAGTAAAGAAAACAAACCCAAAAAACCCACAAAAACCAAAACCCCAATGGTCTGACTGCCAGCTTCTGCCTTTCTTTGATGAATTACTTTGTACAATGATAAATTAAAAAAGAAGTCACACAATATCCAATAAAGATGAGCAGGTAAGCAGAGATTTAAGAGCTATAAAGGAGAATTATTGTAGGATAAACCAATTCATGAAAATGGTAAATACTGGATGGCAGAGAAATCAAGTCTTTGGAGCTACTATCTGAATGATATTTAGGATATTGATTACCCAAATTGATGTATGGATAACTTCTGTGAGACTTGCACACAAGGAGAATTGAATTCTTTCCCGGTGCCAGATCAGTGTTAAATAAATGAGCTCAGCTCAATTGATTTCATTTGTGTTTGTGGAAGTTGTATCTTACTGTTTCTGTATGTTTTACGTAGTCACGATCCAAAAGTCCAATTTTTTGAAAAAGCATCTCAGATACGGGATTTAGATACTTTTGTTACAAGCCTTTGTAAAAAACATGTGAGTTCTCGTTTCAGAGGAAGATGCTTCAGGGTGGTGGAAGAGATTCCTGCTTGTTGTTTGGCCACGCTAGTTAGAGCAAAAAAAAACCCAACAAAATTTCTGTCAACTGGATTCAAAAACTCTTCCATGTGGCCTTGTGTGTGCTTTTCCTGTGATGGGATCTAGAACACAGGCACAGAGGGAAGAAGGAAGCCAGGAAATGAGTGCGCGATGAAGATTTTCATAGCAGAGTATGAAAGTCCCGAGGAGGTCATGTATTTTGGGATGGCTTTAGCTGTGTTATTTTGTGACAGCTAGGGTAGCTCTGCCCACAGTCACAGGTGAACAGGAGTAGTCTGTGAGGCCCTGATGAAAAGCCAGGTGACCCTTCTTTCTTCTAGAGGAATAGAAAATAAATCCCCTACAGAGTTCATAAAAAGTAAACACAGGTTTTCAGGGAATGGGATTGGCTCTTTGTTTATTCCGGTGCTGATACAAAGTTACTCTATCATGCTTGATGGGTTTGCCTCCAAGTGATCTTGGAGCAGCGACGACAGCCCAGTTGGGACCACGTCAATATACCATTGATGCTTTCATAAATCACTTTCAGACTTGGTGTTACATTTGCATGCACTCAGGTAACTTAGGAAGCAGCCCTCTACTTAACAGTGCGCTTTGAACTGGTAATAAAAATACGTATTTAGTAATTTCTAGTTTATCGCACTATTTTCCTTTCTAAAATTACAGCAGCTGGTGTAAAAAAACAAACAAATGAAAAACTAGTCCCAGCACCCCTTTGCCCTATACAGCTACAGAACTTGTGTGGTTTTGGTGAGGATGTGTTTTGCTAGAAGCATAATCCAAAGGTACTTTCCAGAAATGTCGGCAACTGTTTGACGCATTGCTTTAATTTGTTGTGGCCATTATGGTTGCTGTGATTTTCTTGAAGCTCCCAAGGGATGACCCTGACCTGTGTTTGAGCATGGCCAGTTCAGGCATCTTTTTGGTAGGTCTGGCAGAATAAAACTTGCTGGCCCAAGGTAAAAGAGCTAATGCCTGTCTGCTCCTGCCACCAAGCTGGGGAAGTGCCCTGAAGAAAATCCAGGCTGGCTGCAGCTCCTTCTTTTGTATGATGAGAATCTGGGGAAAGTAACAGCTATTTCTGGGAGGCTGCCCTTTCCTCCATCACCCCTGCATGGTGGTCATTCTGCACCCCCACTGCCTGCCCACAGCAGCCACCCTGGCTTTCCCAGACTCTTGCATAGGCAGGAGCAGGGTCTGCTGCCTTAAGCATCTTCCTTTGTTACCTGGGCTGAGACAATGTGCTCACTAATCCTCACCACACCTCAGATGTCTTGAAATTACTTAGGTTGTTTTGCTCTGTGTGATTGTAACACGATCAGAAGCTTTGGTATCCCCAGAAGATTTGGTATCCCAGGTCTTCTCTCTCACCTCAAAAGGGGAGCAAAGAGGATGCTCGTGTAGTGACTATGCTGTGGAGGGAGATAAACACAGGGATTTTTACTCCTTTTTCAAACTCCTTAAAATATCATTGCTCCTTGGATGTCTGGGGAAGAGGGGAAGAAAACTGAGAGACAGGTTTCCTGCCAGTAATTATTTTGCATAGTATAAGCAGAGGAAAACTGGAAGGAGGGGAAGGCAGTGCAGAGAATGATCTCACTGAGGCAAAAACAAAATGTAGAAGCTAGAGCTTTGCTTGGAGCCAGCTGGCCCTTAGCTGCCCTGCAGTAGGGTTGTCTCCAGAGGAAAAGTAGCCTGTTGCTCTTCTCTCCTTTTATTTGAGAAAAAGCAAGTGGCTGAATGTTGGATGGCATAGCAGTGGCATTTGCACTTTACAATTTAAAGAGTCCTGCCTGAGTGAGTCCAAGAACAGAAAAAATATAACTTTTTCATCTCACATTGGCTGCAAAAGTGTGATTTTCTGGAGGACTGTCTACCAGGGACTTTTCAGCAAACAATAAAATTGTGAAACAGAGCTGAACTTATTGGTTCTTAATTGAGCAGATCTCCCCTGAAATGAGTGGGTTGTTTACTGCTTTGCAGCCTGCAGAATTTGATCCAGCATTTGCTTTTGGACTCAGTTTGAAGAAAAAACGGAAAGAAAAGGAAAACAAGCATGAATTGTAGAATAAATTTTGAGCTGAATTCTGCTCCCTAGTGTTTTGGGTTTTTTTCTTCTAGTGGATTGCAAACAAACAAGGAAATTTTCCTCATGCAAGAAGTTCTCACCCAGCATAGCATCTACCGACCCAACTCCTCTCTTCTCCTGTCTCTGCAGCATCTCTTGTGCAGGATAGGAAAGAAGAAAGGAAAACTGATACATGGTGTGCTGGATACCTACAGAGCTCGACCGCCAGGCAGGTCTTTCTGAGCCAATTCCACCCATCATCAGCTCTGAGATGGACAGATGATTTTGGGAAACATGGAGATCACAATTTCCAAGTTTGGAAGTGGGATTGGATCTTTAGGTATTATGATTTGTTGAAGATAAGAAAGAAATGGCGGATGAGTAGACCAGAATTGGGGAAAACAAAATTTACATGATCAAGCTAACACTAAGTTTTGCACAGACAAGCTCTTCTTTGCACTTACAGATACAGATGAATGTGAATCTGCCTGAAGCAGCTTGGTTTTGCTGTCATGACCATGAGAGCTAAAGCTCCCCATTAACCCAAGCAATCTAGCAAGTAGGAAGCAGATAATGGAACATTTCTGTCACCACTAAGGAGGGCTCCCATTAAATTGCCTGTAGGTCTTTGAAAAGGTCAGTCAAAGCTTAAGCAACCCCCTGTTGTTTGACAACATCAGAGCTCAAACGCCGTGATTCTGGAGAACTCTGCTCTTTGAAAGAGGGGGATGTTTAATTACCTTTTGAAAGCTGGCAGCAAGACAGGATGCAAGGATGTTTTCTTTCCTTTGTGTCAGTTG
Organism: Erpornis zantholeuca; assembly: GCA_013400515.1. Lineage (NCBI taxonomy): Eukaryota > Metazoa > Chordata > Aves > Passeriformes > Timaliidae > Erpornis > Erpornis zantholeuca. The sequence goes on from VZTN01028726.1 coordinate 227,067, forward strand.
AACAACTTGCTATTTTGGGACATGAGAGCAACTAACCTACTGCACTAGGGGAGACTGTCCCTTCCTCTGGCCTGCTGTTGGGAGAAAAGCAAAGGCAAGAGGATATTAGTGAAGGTGAGCCTGCTGCAGGAAGGAAACCTTGACACAAAAATGTTTGTGGAAAAGGAGGAAGAAGATCCTGATGCCTTTCTTAACATTGTATCAATGTGTCAATTCTGTTTGCCTTTAAATATATACTTATTTATTGGCCTTGTTTTGCAGGAAGACATTGGTGCAGTTGCAGGAAATCAACTGCTGTCACTTTAATAAAATTTGCTTTCATCATCAAAGGAACTGGCAAACTGTTTGCAGGAGTTTTAATTTTTAAAATTGCAGTGCATCTGCTCCCTCCCAGGGGCAGTCTTTCACAGTGCTGGTTTTATGGTCTCCAACCATAAATATATATATATATTTTTTTTTTTTTCCAATGGTTTGGATTTGTGGCATCTAAACAAGCTAAACAGAAACTGTGCCTCAGGGAGAAACATCCTCTTAAGTAGCTGCAAATAAACTTGGATGGCATGCCTTGTGTAATATAAATTCACCAAAAAAAAAAAAATCAGCTGTGCACATGGTGGGAACAGAGCATTAGACATGGTACCTGCCACTGCAAAGAGAGCACAAACGTATGTGTAACATATGCTCATGGCAAACATAAAAGAGATATATAAGAGGAAAAGAGCATTTGGTTTGGGTATCTCCAGCTAAACCTGGCCAAGAGGCCAAGTATCCTTCATTTTAATTTAATATAAAGTACACAAAGTAAAAACAAGCACTTGCTGTGCTAACTCTTCCTTCCATCAGCACTCGCAGGGATTTGTTGTCGCCTTGGTGGAAAGGCCTGGTTCCCCAGTGCTCAGGGGTTATGGCTAAATACAAGTTCCAAAGCAGATTTTTCTCACCCAGGACATGCTGTCTGATCAGGAGGCACACCAGCTCAGTGAACAGGGAAGAGCTTGTGCCTGCCAAGGGGCAGTAGGGCAAGTGCAGCCTTATGCAGACTTGGTGGTCTTAGGAAATTAATGCCTGTCTAGGAACAAAAATCGATGCTGTAGATATGTGAGATCATAATCCTTGGTGGGACATAAACAACACCAGTGTGAAAGAGTCACATCTAGGTTTGATGTAGGCATGGGATTATTTCTTTATAATGGGCAAAATACATGGTCTTCCTTTACTCTGTTCTTCAACTATGTACTGGTTTTGTCTGGGAAAGAGTTAAGTTTGTTCACAGCAGCTTGCATGGTATTCTCTTGGATTTGAGGAAAGGAGTTGAAAACACAGGGGTGTTTTAGTGATTGTTGAGCCACACTTGCACAGCATTGAGGCCTTTTCTGTTTTGCCTTCTGCCCCACCAACGAGGAAGCTGGGAGAAGACACAGCCAGGACCACTGACCCCAACTGGCCAAAGGGATAGCCCAGTACCACACAGCACCATGCCCAACAATAAAGTCTTGGAGGAAAAGAAGAAGGAGGGGAGACATCTTGAGCTATGCCATTTACTTTCCCACATAATTGTTATTGGGAAAGCCCAATAACAGAGCCCTGCTCTTCTGGAGATGGCTGATGGGAAGTAGTGAATTAATTTCTTATTTTGCTTTGCTTGTGTACACAGCTTCTGCTTTACCTAGTAAACTGTTTTTATCTCAACCCATGAGGTTTTGCCCTTTTACCCTTCCGATGCTCTTCCCCATTCCACAGTGGCTGTGTGTGGCTGAGCTGCCTGCTGGGTTTAAACCACAAGAAGCTGGTAGACCACAATGGTCACTGGCCTTTGCTAACCTTCTGGAGATCTATTTACACAGGTAGCCCAGAGCTCTTGTGCCTTCAGTAGCCATTGTCTCTGGTGCTAATGGTTAGCTTTGCTGTGGCCAGGCAAAGCAAATGATTAAGGATTTAAGCAATAGTAAGAAAGGTCAGCCATGCATCAGCTGTTCGTCATCCTTCGCTGTGCTGTACACATGCAATGACCAGTCTCAAAAGCCCCAGGCAAGGTAGGTCTTGGCAGGCTGGACGTAGCCACACCTGAGCTTGCTCAGCTGGACTCCAAGGGCAGCCTGGACACCCCTGCCCAAACAGCTGCTCATTAGGCTTGGAGGTGCTGGGTGCTCTTAGCGAAAACTGTTCTGCTGACGGTCACGTTGGCTGGTGTGAAGGACTGGTGGCTGGGCACTGTATATCCCTGAACTGGAAATGTGGCATTAGCGACACCTGTGATTAGTTTTAATGCCACATATTAGGCAGAGGAATATTGGCTAAGACAGGTGAGCAGTACTAATTACATGCTGAAAGAATGCTGCAATCCTAACAGGCGGAAGCAGACGTGTTATACCTCAAATCTGTTGCTGCTGCTCGGTGCTAGTGCAGATTGATCCTTTCTGGTACTGTGCAGCTTTGGCTTCACTCACCTGTGACAGTACAGCTCTCTTCATGTCCTCTGCAAATGTCACTGACAACAAAAAGAAAAATCTCAGTATCTGACTGTATATATTGGAACCTGTATCAGGAGGTGGTGTAATTATGTAAGGGGAGTTGTCCTGTAGTATTTAAAATGTTCTGTGTAATGCCTGTTCTGGGTGTTACACACATGTCTTCTATACATCCTCACCCATTTTCCTCATCAGCTCAAGCCTAGCTGAACAGGAAGGTTTGCATCCTGATTGCCCTGTGAACAAGGCTATAACTCTCGCCCCATCCTTGCTGGAAATTCTTGCATTATAATTTTTTTTCTGACAAAGTGAACATGTAAGAAAAGTATTTTTTGCTTTGCCACTCACTAATTTTGTGATGACCCTGTTTGACAACTAATTGGCTTCTTACCAAGAGTGAAAACAATAGACACCTATTTTCAGCTGGGAAAGCCACACTCAGTATGTTCCCTGGCCAAGATAAAGTACTGGAGCAGCATGACACAAAGTGCTCCAAGCTCCCTCCATGGCTTTTCTTTTTTAGCAGATCTGCTGATGAAATTGCCTTTTTTTTTCTCCTAAGTCTTCTCTCTTCTAGGGCATTGATTGTTGACTGAAAGTATGTTTTCCTATAGTTAAGTTTTTCCTTTGCACTAGAACAAGTACCTAAGAGCATGTTGCTTCCTGGGAACAGACGTGTAGCTGTGTGTTACTGAAGGAAGTGTGCTCACAGATTTGGTGAGAGGTTGGGAAGTCCTGACATGATGAAAAAATGATGTTAGCTAGACTGAAAATGAAACCTTAGAAAAATGTTTTACATGGCTGTAGTTATTGTTTCCTTGGTGCATACTCTTGCTATGTTTAATATGTGGAAACTGGTGAGAATAAATCAGATTGCTAGACAGATTACTGATACTTGAAATGCTAACTGCTTTAACTGACAGAGGAATGGTAACATATCTTTACATATGCCAGTGGCTAAAAGAGAACAGTCATTTAACCTCTGAACACTTGCAGAGATGTTTTCAAAATATCTATCTTAGACATGACTAAAGTTGGAAAAGATTTTTCAAAATCTCTATTTGTGGAATAAAAATGTATATGTTTATTCTAAGTTAGAATACTTTATGGTCTTCCATTTTACCTATTATTTGTAAATGCAGCAGTTACTATTAAACTCAGTTTAGGCAGGATGTTTAAGTACTGAAGCAAAAAACAAAGTTAAAGTGGTTCCTGCTCTTTTGCAATACATATATGTTGTTGCATTTCAGTTTATTTCCTCAGTAGAACAGTCCTGATAGGTCATTTTTTTCCCCTTTGCCCTCCCTGCTTGCTTTGTCTTTGCCCACCATAACAGCACATGAAGCAGACACTTCTAAATCTTCAAGCTCACGAGGTTCTAGGAGAATTCATAGCCACAAGACTCTTGGTGCTATACCAGCATCTTTCCGAGGAAGGAGGCATAGCAGAAGAGAAACAGTTCTGTAAGGAGCTGGCTGGATCCCACTGCTCCTGGCTCGCTGGCAGGTGGGGAGAGCATGCAGTGTCCCTGCATCCAGCTGCTTAGGATTGTTTATCTTGTGCTCCTGATGTTCTGTTTAGTCAGCGATGATGCATAAGATACAACTGGTTTTGACTTCCAGGTAGGCAAAGTCCGTGAAGCAACCAGGAGTCCCAAGCATTTGTTGCTGGCAGAATGCTAAATAAACAGCAGCAACACCTCTGTGTGGGTGGCAATTAATCACATCAATCAACCAGATCAGCTAGCAAAGCTTTTTTTAATCCTTTTCTTTCCTTTTGTTCCTTGTCTCCTCCCACCTGCTTGTTTCCTGGTTGTTGCTCCTGCTGGTGGTAGAGCTGGGTTACGTAGACCTTGAGTTGCCTCTTCTCCGATGGCCTGGCCATTGAATGCCCTCAGCCCAGCTTAGCAGAGATCTCTCAGCTTACCTTTGAGCTTGGATTTCTTCTCTTTCTCAATTTCTTAGAGCCCAAACTACTGCCTCTGGGTCTGTAGACTTATGTGTACTACATCCATTTGATCAACCCCTCTAGAAATCTTTGAACTCAGTGTTTTAGCTAAATTTGATGGAGGAATAGAATTTTCAAAGATAGATCCCTACAGCTTTTCTAAAATAAATGTGCAGAGGAAAAATAAAGTTAGTCACTGGGAAAAGTACCATTACAAACTCTTTATTAGGCACCTGTAATAAACATAGAAGAAAGACTTTCTGAGACATGGGACCATGGGAAAACCTTCAAAATCTGGATTAGCACCAGGGGTAACTGCTTGAGACATACAAGTTTGCAGTTTTGTTTTCCAGGGCTTTTTTTTTTTTTTTTTAATAGAAACATGATGGCAATTTTTTATCAAAGTTAAAAGCATTCTTTTTCCTAAAATAGGAGGAATATTTTCCTGGTCTTCCAGCTCTTCTTTTCTCCCTTTCCTTTCCTTTCCTTTCCTTTCCTTTCCTTTCCTTTCCTTTCCTTTCCTTTCCTTTCCTTTCCTTTCCTTTCCTTTCCTTTCTCATACTAGGTTTTGGGCAATGTAAAGTTTTACCAGTGTGAAGTGTTAGAGATTGCAGGAACTGGTGCTTGCAGAAAAATGCAGAATCCAAGCCCATAAGTGGAGTGACTGTGGCAGCTGATAGAGAAGAAAAGATGACCCACTAGAGGAACTGGGTATGTCTTTAAACACCAGACTCTAGTTTTCCCAGAAGATGAAAATATCAAATAAAAGGAATCTTTATTTCTTGGTGGATTGTTATTATAACAAAATAATGAAAATTTTACGTGGAAGGAATAATTAAATATTTTTTAAAAATCTAGACCAGGATAGTGCCCAGTTTTCCTTTCCACACATTCTGTTTCAGGTTCCTTCATTTTTTACCTCATAATGGGATCCTGGAGCTGTTTTTTGTCACATTATCTATGCTATCATTTTTCCTGGAGCTGAATTCAGCCCATTACTAAATTCAAGAATTTGTCTTTGTATGATCTGGTGGGATCAAGCTTCCTCTTCAGTAACCTTTTCTCTAGCCCTGAAACCACTTGCATGTTGTCCACCTAATGGAAGAGCAACCTTACAGGACTGGCATTTGGAGAAAAGAAAGTAAATAGTGTAAAAATGTCCTGAAGTTGTGCTCTCCTACACAAAGGAATGGCCATGCCATGCCAGATTAGTTTTCTTCTATCCCTGAATCCTGTCTCCAAAGGTTTAAAATGTCTAAGGAAAGAGTGTATGGAGAGGGCAAGTAGCAGTGATGCACTTCCAAAACATACAATTTGTGGTTGTGAGATTCTGAACCAGAGATGAAATCTTTGTATAATGTTATGAAAAATTCCACTGTAAAGGAATATCTTATTTGCATATTAAAATATTAATTAATTATCTCTGCCATTCTCCTGTACTTGCTGGGGAAGAGCTATTTATCTCCATGGTGGTGGCAATCAATTACCACATAATAGGCTAAGAAATATCAGAACAAGAAAAAAAAATGAAGGAAATGTGCAGGTGGGAAATTTTTGCCCCTGTCTGTAGCTGGGGAGATAACAGTTGATTCCCATGCAGACCACAAGTTGAGAGCAGTATTAACCTGCATCTTTTGCAGGCCAGTTTTGCAGTCGGCCTGATGTGTGTGAGTACTCAGAGAACGTAAGATTGTGGCATTATGTGGTCTCTGTGTGAAGCAGAAGGGAGTGAAGAGCTTCACTTGGTGGTTGAAGCTCGTATTTAGGCTGGAAGGCTTGAGGTGCATGTTCCTACCCAACATGCAGCCAAGGGAGGGTTTCAGGCTACCCTAATCTTCATGCAGTCGGTAACACACAGGCTGTCTTGAGGGGCAGCAGAAATTGTTTCTCAATAGCTCACAGGTTATTTTTGAAACTTAATCCATTTAATTTCTTTAATGGCTTAGGCAGCAATTGACACTGTGGAACAGTGTGGACTTGCAACACAGTATGCACTAGTTTTTAGTATATTAAATAGCTCATTTTAATTCTAAGTCCTAAAATGGAATCCTTTTGCATCTTTCATGTTCATTACATAAGAAACAACCATAAACCATGACCTTAATCCTTGACCCTAGTGGAAAGAATATTGAATAAATCTCTCTCTTCATTGTGTTCCTTGGCAGTAACAGGTTTAATGTAGTGAATTTAGAGTTTAAGTTTATTCCGTATGAGTTATAACAAAGGCTGCACATTTCTCAAAGCCTCAAAACTTCACTACCAAAAAAGAATTTTCTAGATTAGAGTAGCTGATACAGAGCATAAGAACCTCTTTGTCTACTGTATGGGATTTATATTAGATCAAATTAATGCTACAGGGAGAAATAATATGGTCAGATGAAGAGTGGTGAAATAATAAAGACTAAAAGTATGAGATTCAGGTTTTAATTTATTCAGTGTTTTGTTAAAATGTCAGTGGTTGTTCCGGTGATCTTTAAAATTTCAGTAATTTATTGCTCCAGATTGAAACTCTAGCTTCACTTGAATGGCAGTGGCTTAAGAACCCTGTGTATTTTAGACTCTATTCGCTAACCAGAGTTTAAAAAATCCAAACCAATAAAAAAACAAAAAAAAAACCCCACAAAAATGAAAAAATCTCCTAGAAGCCACTGTCTAAAGAATTATTTCAATCACACAAGGGCGCAGCAGCTGGTTTGAAGGAGTACTGCATCCATGTTCGGTAAAACACTTACTGTCTTGGAATTCATTGTCGGCAAAATTTCTAAAGATACTTACCTGAGAATGCTTTAGCAGATTTTGTCCAACAACTCTTACTTTGAAATGGAAGGATACCAGAAAGTGACAGTGGTGAAGTTGGCCAGGTCAGCCTGTCTACTACAGAGTCCTTTACTTGCACTTTCTTTTAAATACTTTGGTCTGTCACCTCCCTTTTGTCTTCACATCTGTGTACTTTCTAAGGTCATTTGTCAAGTAAAGAATTTAGAATCCCGTGTCTGGAACACAGCAAGCTAGGCTGCTGTACTGCTGAAGTAGCTTTTCATATACTTTTTCTTCTCACCAAATTAGATGACATTGCTTCCATTAAGAGGTTGGTTCACTTCAGTGATTGACAGGAAGGTGAACAAGAGATTTGAAAGCTTCAGAACAGAAATCCCTTAAATAAATCAGGCATGTTCTGCTTTTTACAAAATTAGCTCCTCCAGTTCTATCAGGGATTAACATTTTTTGCAACTCAGAAGATGGTGCACAAAAAAAGAAAGTCTTAGTGGTGCTACTAACAGCTAGCAATGCCAAAGTAGATTATGCCATTATTTGCTTAGAAGAAAAACAACACTTGCAATCTGACCTTAGTGAAGTATTTTTGCTATGTTTAACTGTTGAAACATAAGAACAGAACCTAACTACGTAAGTGGTAAAATGGCTAGCATTTACATCTTCTACCAGTTAACTACTGCTTGTGAATTCTTTAACAATTTGTTCTCCCTTAAATTCCAATAATTCGGTGTATTTCCATGTCAGAGTTTTGTCCACTGATTTAGCACCAGTATTTCTGTATGAATATAAATGTGTTTTACTTATGTTCACAAAGGAAGGCTAAGGGGGTGCAGCTTGGTTTGACTAACCAGTGAGAAATGTGCTGCTTTTTCGCTCTCTCCTCTTTCTCACCTTGTCCTCCAGCACATCCAGCAGAAATCCTTATAAGATCTCCACTTCTTGCCAAGATGTAGGGCAGAAGTTTAATGCATATCTAGAGTCCCTTTAGGATAAATAATTTTTAAGTGATGAAGCTCTACCAATCACACAGCCGAGGAGCAAGGATCTTTTCAGTGTATCCATCTCTTTCCTTTCAGACTTGTAGAGAGTCTTGAAGTCCATTCAGGGACCAAAAGCACATCGTTGCTGGAGAAATAGAGAAGGTTCAAAGACAAGAGGCTTCATGGTGCTGTGATTCTCTATGAACATGAAGGTAAGCATTGTCTTGGCATTAACCTTTAGTTTTTGTTTTCCCTGCTTGATCTTTTTGTTTTCTAGAACAGAGAAGGAGGAATATGCCCTCAAACAGTGGCATCCCAGTAAAGCATATCTCCTTAAACTCCTCCTCTCCTGCCCACCAGTTATTTCATTTCTGCTTAAAATGCCCACACATCTCTTTCTAGTGCATATTTATATTTAGAGGGTGACATTACATTGTGCCTTATATTTAATAATTTTGTCTCTAAATCGATGTGAGATAATTTGTATAGGAACATACCTGTTTCTGTTGTTTTCCTC
>VZTN01028726.1:235774-260377 GCA_013400515.1 Erpornis zantholeuca
TTTGTTTGTCTTTTTTTTTTTTTTTTTTCATAAACTAATCTGGGAATCATGTTCTTTGAAAAGGTTGTTTTCAAAGTGTCCTTCTCAAGATATTTCAGGCCTTAATTTTGAAAATACCCCAGTGGACTTGCCTTCAGAATTTTTATTGCTCTCTCCCCATGTCACTCATGTGGACAAGTTTTATGTGTTTTGCCAGTTCCCTTGATCTTCAAGAAAGATGGAACAAGTAGTGAAGTACCAAGGAGTTTGTAATGTTTGCGGATGAAGAGTTAATGTGGAATTTCTGGTACTTGATGTTTAAGAAGGAATTGTGAGAATTCATTGAGCAATTAATTCTCTGATAGAAAGGTACTCTGGTTAGGTTTTGCTATGGGCACAAACTTCATGCCTCAATTTTATTATCTGCAATTGTTTTGATCTAATTGCTGAGAAAATACAGGGGAGATTTCTAATGACACAAACCCAAGGAAATATATCACTGAAATGAGAACACATCAAGATTTCCGTTTAGTCTGACATGCCACCCCAAGATGCTTTTCCAAAGACTTTCTGGTTCTCTCTTGGAAACCTCACAAGCTTTTGTTTCCCTTTGGGACTTCTAGAATTTCCCTGTTTAGACTGGAGGGTCTCTGAAGCGGAGGCTGTTTTGATAAACTGTGTGTACAGCACCTTACACAATGGATCTCTGATCACAGCCTGCATCTCCACGTTATGGCAATGCAAATAAATATATGAACAACTGTCCCTTGAACAGGAAGGAAAATAAAAATTGGATTCCCCAGAGGGCTGACGCATATATGGTAACCAGTCTCCTGTAATGTTGTATTTGTTGAAGTCCAAGATTTAGTGGATGTTCAGCTTTCTTAGCATGGCAGAAGCACTCTTCCATTTTGTTCTATATCCCTGTGCAGAAGTTTTTGCTTGTTTGCTTTTTATCCTGTTTTGCCTGACACTAGGGGAGACTGTTTTATTAACATTTGTAGCTGTCACTTTGATCTGCAACAGGAAAGCTCAAGATTGGCTTCTTTGCCCATAGGGAAGCAGATGAGAGCAAAATATGCCAGTTTTAAAGACCTCAATAGATTGGCTCTAGAATAAATAGTTCTTGTTCCTTAGTTAATTGCAAATTACATCTTTATTTTTAACAAAAACACTATGTTTTCTACACATGATAATTCATTTGTGAAGGCTGGAGGCTGATTTCTATTTATTCCTGACACACATGAGGTTCTTAGTTCCTTGTAAATAAAATAAATATTATCATTTCCAAAGTCTCATTTGCTTCAGGTTTTTGTGCTGGCTTGTTTTCTAATGTTCCTCTGTCATAGCATTTGTTAGCAAAATTGTCACTCATAATGAGTACTTCCAAAAATGTGTGTACTGTAATATCAGATTGGGTGTGGGTAAAGAAGAGTTCCCTTCTTTTGAGCAAGGTCTGTGCAACTGCACCAGTGATCATGACTAAGCTGATTTCAAACCTTCTTCCCTCTTTCCTAGCAAGGGAGGATGTGGATTAAAGGGCATTCTGGAGAATCAGTGAGAGGAATCAATGGAGGAGCAGACAAAGGCCATGCCAGTTCTATGGTGTCTCCTGCTACAGCACTTGTGGTGACTGGGCAGAGAAGTGCTGGCAACTTTTTGTTGTGCTTTGCCCTTAGTGTTTAGCCTTTGGAGCTGATGCTTCATCTCCTGCTCTGGGATTTTGCAGTCACAGGAAGAGCTCAAGTAAGGGTGTCTCTTATTGAGTCTTCTGGTGGGTAAAAAATCTGGATATCAGCCCAAATGTGCTAAACCACTAGGCTCTTTGCTGGTAGCAGCAAGGGGCTCGATACTGCAGCACAACTTAAGAAAAAGATGCCTGTGTAGCCTGCTATAAAAACTGAATGTGCAAAACACAGTGTGGTGGCTGAGCCATATTCCCTGTGCTCGCTTGGACGTGCAAGGCGTTTCCCTGTTTCTACTTGTTTGCACTAGAAATGGGGTGAAGAGTCTGTCCTCATTCCTCGCCCGCTACACTGTGACTATTCAAGGGGACCTGGAGTTTCACATGACAGATAGGAATGGCTGGAGAAGGATCCTCCTTAGTGCCAGCTTTCCTCTTCCAGGTATTTCCTCCTTGCCTCTCCATGAGCAGTTTTCAGGAGTACAGAACATTCTAGGGGCTATAAACACTCAGCAGGTGCTGAGCAGAGTTTTACAGAAATACTTATTTATAGTTGGAAACAAATTTTCTTTGACCTTTTTCATGCCCTGTTTGTGCTTGTTTGCTACTGGTATTCATGTTGGTGCAATTTGGGGCTGGGGGGTATAGGAGTGGTCATAGAATAATAATTAAATTGCAGTATTTGCAGCAAGGCTTTTCATTAGCACCAGAGAAGTGACTGACAGTAAGAGAGAACCTTAAGGCATCATGAAAGCAAAACAAAAAAGTTATGTCCAGTCAGAACAATTCCAGTTGTGAATTTAGCTTTTAACAATCCTTACAAAGTGTTCAGTCATTATTAACAAAATGATGTAATAATAATAATAATAACTTCGCTTGAATAAATATGAGAACTCTGGAGTAGGTGACTGCCAACAGTAATATCTTCTCTTTCATATTGTTCTTTCATCAAATGTTATCATATTGTGTATTAGCTGGTTACCGAGACAATCTAAGATTATAAAGAAAAGAGTTTCTTTATCCCATCATAGGAAAAAAATGAAGTTATCCATGATTTTCTTCACAGTTTATGGATGATATAATGTGAAGGGGTTGAAGCCCTCTAAGACAGTACCTTTCAATCTTCCTTCCCCCAAAGCCTGTGCCAAATGTTTAGATTTTTGTCATGCTGGGAAACTACAGAACATAACCACGTAAGCTGTTCAGAGGAAGAAATACGTCACTTTTCTTTGAAAGTACATTGTACTTGCTGGCAAACTTTGTCTTGAGCAAACATTGTGAAACTTTGGTTTGGGCAGCCATTCAAGGATATCCCAAAACTCTGTTCACTGAGAAAGATTCCTGTATTTTTGCAGCAGTTTCTAGAACAATACAGTTTCTCTCCAAAATGAGGGTATTTATGAAGGTAACTTTAAAAAATCTGTCTCAAAACTCTAACTGTTCTAATTCTAAAATCCAGAAAACAAATAAGCCAGCTGTTAAGGAGTATGCCTAGCAGGTACCAGTGAGTTAGATGGTAGCGTGACTTTCACATGAACTTCCTTCTGACTTGTAGATAATTCAGCCTTACAGCAAATCCTATAATTCTCTCCTCTTATCCATCTCAAATATTGCAATTATTGCAAATATGACTTGGGCATTTCATGAGGCATTAATCATCTTTATCAGATATTTGGCTTCAGAAATTATTTTGTAATGCTGTTTACTTTGTTACTCAGAGATGAATTATTACAGAACAGTAGTGTTGGCCATGGGAAAAAGCTGAAAGGAGGTGAAAGGCTTTATTCTTTGCATTAAGAAGCAATTGTAGAATGATTATGTGGCTGGGTGTGCACTTTCAAAGGCAGCTATGCCTATTCCTTGCCATCAGACAGTGAATAACGGTTCCATGGTTTGTTGCTACATTTGGTTTTCCATCCAATTCTGCTTTCCACCAAAGTCAGCACACCTGCAAGCTGTGGGAAAAGTAGCACCCATCAACCATCAGGTGAACTGAAAAAAAGAGGAATACACCTTAGAAGTTGGACTGTTGCATCCTGTGGTGTGTGCATATAGTGCCTATAAAAGATGCTGAATTTAAATCCTGGGCTTGACTGGAGGCAGATGCAGTACAAATCCCAGTTGTTCAAATCCCAGCCAGGGTGTCTGCCCTGCTTGCAACTGCAAGGTTGCTTAATTGAATTTAATGTGGTTGTCCATGTGCAACACAGTTGGCAGGTAGTTGCCAGAAGCATCTGATGAGCTCTCCTGAAATTCTTCTCCATAGGGCTGGCTTTCTGTAGCCAGCAGGGTCAGGCTATCCTACAGCTTCTGTGTAGGAGATCCAACTTCTGTGTAGGAGAAAAGCTTCTGTGTCACAAAACATTGTTTCCCAGGGGAAAACCAGCCCAACTCTCTTGAGTTGCTCTTGAAACAAACTATTTAGCCAACTTGGAAGAGCTGTCCAGACTTCTCCCCAGATATCCAGATTTAAACTTGCAGTTCAGCATGTTACATGGAGTTAGTATCTCCTGCAATGTGTGGGTGGAGTGTCCTCTGATTTTTGCTGAAATTGAGTAGATGGGCATGTTGCAGCCCAGCTGTGTTTAAGATTACTTTTTACATAGCATTTATGGCTGAGGTGTCAGCAATGAATTGACCTCTAGGAGAGTGTGGTTCTCTTCCATAGCAGTGTATGGAAGCCGTGAGCTAGACAGTGAAGCAGAATCAGCTTCTTCTTCAGCCTGCACTCCTTCCCTGCCCCTGCCCTGCTCTGGCTGAGTCTCTGAAAAGTTAATTCCCCAGCAATTCCCCCTCAGTGAAACTGGTATTAAAACATGTTAAAAATAAAAGGAGCCATTGTTCCAATCCTCTGGAGATTAGTCATTACTCTGTGATGGGTACAGGCTAGAAAACACAAGTGTTTCAAGGTGACCTGTGGTCACACTGTGAATATGAAATGGTGTGGTTTGGTTCTGCTTTTTCTTTAAAAAAATCAAATTTATCTAATCTTATTTCAAAGTTTAAGAGCAGTCACAGACAAATGAGAAGCATATGATCTGCAGCCCTGAATATTTTGTCACCTTAAAATAGAAATGGCTACATTTCTACAGAATTTTTTGGTTTCAGATTCAGGTATCTTCAAATGAAGGAATTCACATTTTCTCAGTTCCTCTCCTTTCTTGGTTTGTTATTAAAATAAAGTAAAATGCATATAAACAGCTTTTTCACTGCTCTAAGAGTTCTGTATTGTTAAGAAAATGAGACCAACCCTGATGAATGGGCTTGGGAAACTGACAGACAGGGAAAAGCAAAGGCTGGTTTTGCCTGTGGGACATGGGCTGGCCCTGCAAATCTGAGACAAACTTGCATTGCTTTTCTTAAAGTGAAGCTTGTAAAACTTGGTTGATTCTTAGAAAAAGTTTCTTGCTTGAGGTTCATGGAAGTTAAAGTATGAAGAGGAGGTTCTTTATTTTAAAAAATGTTATATTAAAGCCTGAAAGCTTTGCAATATCAAGAAGGCTCCTTCAGAAGTATGGGATGGGGTCTGGGCCTGGGGGAAATTCTCCTGTCTCTCATCTTTGGGACTGTCTTCTGGTACTTAAGCTCCGGACTGCATCTTTCAGGATAATTCCAATCAGATGGGAACTACTGGAGAATCACTATGATTTTAGTACACTGGCTGCATTAGTCTGTGCTACAGAGAACCATGAGACTTAGTAAACAGCCTGGGAATACTTTCCTGTAAGAAACAGCATAGCTCTCACGTCTACGTGTGCCTGGTGTCCTGCATTCGGGGATGATTAAGTAATTTCTGCCTCTGAGAAGAGATAAATGAATACCAAACCCAGAGGGAAAGAAGCGTTCCAGAACTTGACTATGGGAGGGGTGGTTGCAGAAAAAGGATGAAAAAGAATGCCTAAGAATAGGAGGGTTTCTAAAAGGAGACATGGTTGTGCAAGAAACCTGCATATTGGAGAAAAGTAGATCATGCAGAAAAAAGTTCAAAGAAGCAGATATGGAAACAGAGCATGTGGATTCTGCCAGCAACAGTAACTCTGCATTTATGTCTATATTTAAATATGTGAGACTATGACAAAATCTGTTACAGAGGATGATAGAGGTGGTGTTTACTTGTTTATAGGAGGAGAGTGAAAGGCTGGAAGAAAGAGAGAAAAGAAGTGTGTGCTGGTGCCTCTCATTATTAGATAAATGCATCTTTTCATTCTCTTTCTTGCTACTCCTCCATTTCCAAACCATGTTGCATTTCTAGATTGTCTTACATCCTTTGCCTTCTTCTTACCACATCTCACTAGCCTATCAAATATCTGTTTGAATTCTCAGGGCAGTGTTGCTGAAATTTCAATCCCCTGAGAAACTTGTGCCAGTAATGATCACAAGCCCCAAAACTAGAACCTTGCAAGACAGGTAATCATTCCAGGGACAACTAAACAATAAATAATTTTTTTTTTAAATCCTGGTTTAAATGAATAATCACTGCCCTATGGTATACCATAGCCAAGAACAGGCTTCACACCTGTAGATTTCATTGGTAATGTGGTGTCTAAACAGAGTTTAGGATTCTATTTAACTTTGTCACAAGGCTCATCACTTTGTGACAATTAATATTATAATCATATGCTAAGTTTTTATGCCTTATTTGATCAGTGAAATTGGGTATTATTGATAAATAAATATTTCCATAAAATATTTTTTCTTTTGAAGTTTTCCCATTGGAAAGTTGAAATTTGATATGCAAAATGGAGCAAACTTATGTTGTTATAACAAAAATGGACATCAATTTAAGCCAGTTTTGGTGAGGTTTTTTGTTCAACATTTAAGATGGAAACTTCTGCAGTTTCCATCTGGCTTCCTTCAACAGTTTTGTGTTGTAGTAATCAAGTACTGTGACAGCTGAAATTCTATGAAAATCCTATCCATTCTCAACTGGAAGAATAATATCAGGTATTTCATAGAGCGTGTAAGGATGTTTCCTTACAACAGCAGGATATAAGGGAGAGAACCAAAAGAGGAAAAATAAAGGAAATTTCTTCCCCCTCTTTGATGGAAAGTTCCCCATGTTAGTCTCTAGAAGAAGTAGAGCACAGGTAAACTTGCCAGATTCTTATGTCATCTTGGAACATTTCTTGTTCCCATTCTCTGCTTTCAGAATTTGAAATTGTTCATACGACTATTCTCAAATGAACAGAAACATTATTTTAATGTGTGTTTATTATAAACTATGGTTTTTATTTTTGCTGTTTCTTGCTTTTCAGATTCATTGTTTCTCAGTGATCTGATCCTTCCTGCTCAGAAATATTTGGTGTTGGGGCACTCAAGTGGTTATAGAGAAGCAGCACTTGCCAGGAAGCGTCAGAGATTGCCCAAAGGTGGTAGCACTGACTCAGAAAGTGGCTCTCCCCCGTGAGTCAGGATTCAAAAAGTCATTTTATTGTTCTCCCTTTGGATGAAAAAGAAGTTCCAGTGTTTAAATGCAGCTAGATACAACTAACATCATAGTGCCCTTGAGGTGCAAGTGACTTATCTCTATTTCAAAGGACTCCAGACAGTTGCATGGTGTGAAGATGAAATAGGCATTACAGCACTAACAGTGGGGGTAACATAGATGATTACCACAAAAAGGCACATGAAAGTTACTCCTTCTCTTCCCCCTCCCTCCAGCCTCCTCCTACATTGCAAATAGCACATGAAGGTCACCTGCAGAACGCTGTGGCTGGGTTTGGGTTGGGTTTGTTTTTTTATTTATTTGTTTTTCTGGATAGAGAAAGTAAATAAGGAAGGAACATTTTTGTCCATTGAGGGAAAAGGAGTTGAAATTCTTGGTTTCTGCCTGTTGCTGCCTTTTGGTTTTCAAATCCCGCTGGCAAAATTCCGAGGTCTGGCTCCTACTTCTAAGCTTATGGTGAGCTCAAGTGTCCTTTCCAATATATTCTGCTTAGTAAAAGCTAAATGTCAAAGAACAAAGCTGTAGGGGAACTAATTGGTTCCTATAAATGAATTTTTATTTTTCTTTAGTGTTGAGTGGCTGTTGCTAGCCACCGTTAGATTTTTGCTTAATGTTTCTGATCATTTGTTAAGAACCACCTTGGTAGGTTACTTGACCTGTCTTACCCTGATTGCAGGTTAATTATGACTGGGGGTTATGGAATCAGTTGCCCAATAGAACTTCAAATGTGCAGTCACTGCTGACATTTGAAAGCAGATTGAATAAATTAAAATGCCTTCTCCAGCTATTAACTCAATTCTGTCCTTAATTACTGAAATATTATAAAACTATTTGCCAAAAATGAAGGAAGATCTTGCTCTCCATAACAGTTTCACTAAGAAGTAGCCACACAGAGAGCAGGTGCAGAGGGAGGACTGATGGACTGGACTGCAGTGAGGATGTTTTGTCAGCACTTGTTACCACCCCGTTGCTCAGTCCACATACACATAAATATAGGACATCTGAGTATCATTCTGCATTGGCCAGAGCTAGCAAGACCAGTATGAATGTGGCCAGAGTATCTGGCACATTCATCCTCTCCCTTGTTCATTTAGGAGCTGTGACTGACAAAACCAGGAGAATTTCCAGTAAAGCCCACATGGTAAAAGATGAAGATGTGCTTGCATCTGTGGAGAGGTCCTGAGCACGTGCAAGTATTTTGGTCCCATTTACTGCTTGGTCATTATTCCTATTCCTCTGCAAAAACACCACTTCACTGTTTCCTTGAGATGTTGGCATTTGTTGACTTTCTAAAAGTGGATGCACAGACTGGAGATGAGCACTCTTCTAGGCAAAGCATGGTTAGTTGTGCAGTGCTTTCCCTGGCCTGCAATCCCTTCTTTTCCTGTAGGATATGTGTAAGCAGGTTGTGTCCTACTGACAAAAAGCAGCTGCTCCCCTGAGGAGCAAAGGCCCCCTTGCTTGTCTGCTGCTGCTGAGGGGAGGGATGCACAGCTGTCAGCTGGACCTGCATCGTGTCCTTTGGAACATTTATGTTGTTCTGAGCTGCTAAAGAGCCAGCTGTAGCAATTTTTTCTAACATATCTGCCTGGCTTGTACATTTATGCTGTCCTTTTAGCTTAAAACATGTTTCCAGGCCTTCCAACACACGTTCTCAAGCTCAGGGTTTCTTAACTCTCAGCCTTTGCCAGATGCAGTAAAGGTAACCACGTACGCATTACATCCGTGGTGGATACAGCATGCACAAGGTGAATACAAAACCAACTTTGACTCAGGCTATGTATAATCTTTTCTATTGTGTGATCTTTGCCATAGTTTGTATCAAATACAGATGGAGAGTGGTGGTTTCCTTCTCCTTTTGTTAAAGTGACAAAAACTCACAGGCACCAGGATATATGGTAGAGTCAGCATGAAGCATGCTGGAAAAAGGAAAGTCTGCATCTGATTTGTATTTCTGTGTGATTCTTTGTTCTGTGCTAACAAGAAGCACCATAAGCATGATGCCCAAAACTCCAAATATTTGGTTCTAGTAGAACAGCACAAGAAGCAGCAGCCAGCACAGGGTTAGCTAAAAAATATGGAAGATGTGAAGAATGGGAGAAGCTTGTTGTAACACTGCTAAAGGAGCTTCTTCAAATGGAGAAAAAAATACCCAGCACTGTTCAGAAAAGGCTGCAAGTAATTAATAGAAAGAAATAAAATACCAAGAATTGCAGATTAATTACTCCTGATTCAATCTAGTGTATTAGTTGGGCTCGCTGCTTTTAAAGGGTCACTATTTATTTAAGGATCCATAATTTTAGGTATCTGTAATTCAAATGTTTCTGTGTTTGTATTGATGGGAATGCATGCAAGATGCTGCTCTCTAGGAGCTGAATATAAAAACAGATTAAAGGTGCTGACTGTGAGTGGCAGAAGTGGTTTGGGGCTGTGTTTTTGGCTCCTGAAGAGGATTACAATTCCATCACTTGATTCTGGAAAAGATAAAATATCCCAATCCAGACCAGCCTTAATCTTTTTCTGCTATATGCTCCTCAACATGATACAAACTCCCCCCCACACACACATTACAGTTTAACCTAAACCCCTGGATCACAGACACTTTTGCAAGCTGCTCTTTCATTGTACTCAGTGATGCTTTGTGTCTGCCCAGGGAAGTTTTGCATTTCTAGCTTCAGTCCTTCAGGCCACCAAGTTTATTAAGAGAGGTAAACCCAAACTATCACAGATAATTGGAAAGCATTCAAAAGCAATGGTCAGTGTCTAATTTTAGTGAATTCCTTGACCTGGAGCTTTTGCTGAGGACATCACTTTATAGCCAGCTGTCATGATGTGAAGCAATTTGTTCATCTAATTTAATTGTTTTGACCATGCAATCTAACCCTTTCTGCTTTTCATCAGAAAACTGTCCTAAATGGACACAAAACAATGTAATTAATTAAACTCCTGTTGAGTTCTCAGTCTTTGGACTCTGTCTCCTGCTAGTGAAGCTTCAGGTACTGCCCAACCACAGTTTCAAGAAATCTTGGTACTCTAGGGTTCATAGATAACCAGAATCATTAGTTTTTTTAAAGAAAGAAAATCATGGTAAAGGGCATGGAAAGGAAAGAACAAACAAAAAGAAAGGGTCTATCTAGGAATTCAGGTCAGAGAACCATACATATTAGGCCAAAGACTAGGAAGGATCAAGAGACTGAAAGGAATTAAGGGATGATATAAGAGAAAGGACAGCAGAAAAAAAAAGGCTGACATGGAAAAATATTGAGGCAGCCATGGACACCCAGAAGTTCTGTTGTAGTTCTGACTTTTGAAAAAAGCATTTCTGGTGCTGACGATCAGCTAGATTTTTTGACACAACTTTTTTGACAGTTTTCTGAGAAAAAACTGTGTTTTATTCTGTGTGCAGTCCTACTAGCAATTGTTTTTGGCATCCTTTTCTTTGCACTTTGGTTGGAATTATTAGCTATCTCTGTGCTGTTGAGAATAAGTTCAGTACATCAGTAATAAAGTCTAACATGCTCTTATATAGAAGAAGGATTAGATAGGCTCATCCAGTTTCCTCTGTCTGTTACTCTGAATAGTTTTACCCTAACAAATACCTAAATCATCTTTTCATATCAACAGTAGTCAAGAAACAGTAACCCTAGTAACTTCTTTTGGCTCAATACTTTTTTTCCAGTTTGAAAAAGTTCTCAGCATGTTGAAACACAGAAGAGGTGACTGTACAACAGAGCCCAAGGCTAACCTTTGTAGGCAAGTGTTAGCTTAGTCATGGAGAGACAGATTAGGAAAGAAAAAAATTGTAATTGGATGTGTTTTATTCAGTAACTTCACTTTGTTTTTAGAAGAAGGTTTCAGGCAAAAAGATAATGACAGCAATTTATTCAATTTATCCAGTGGAATATTTCAGATTGTGTTAATCGACTGAAGTGATGTTTACATGTGTAGTTTAGGTATAGTTTCCTATGGAGACAAAATCGTTAGGTCAAGGTTACATGTCAAGGGTTACTCTCCACCTAGCTGCAGTCTACTGAGATGGACATTGCAAAAGCACAGGGCTTGCATAATTGGTAACGTGGGCTGGAATTTCTTCAAGAAACTGCCTTTTCCTTGGGATGACAAACTGGGACAGCCTCTTCTCTGGGAGACAGACAAGTTCGTGTTTGTCAAAACTAGTGTAACTTTTGTGAAATCTTCAGATTTGATTTCTTACTCAAATAGTGTTTTGGGAAATTTCTGATCTTGTTAAAATGACTCCTTAGAATATTTTCAGGAAAAAATGTAGTTGTGAATTTAAATTTATCTCCCTTCTACCTAAAGCAACAACAAAACAAAAAAATGAAACTAAAATGAGGAAATACAAATATTTTGAACTGGGTGCAATGATGTTTTTCTCTTTTTTTGCCCCCCTTTCCCTTTGGCTTACTAATTCAGAAACTTGTTGAGGTTTTTTGTTCCCCACACTGTGAAAGAGGATTTATTTTCTTGAGCTTTATGATCTTTTAGGAAAATGTTTTCTGTACTCTAGCAGTCTCAGGGCATGAAACTTGTTTTCCATATGTAGCAATGCAATGTATGTAAAGTATGCATGTGTTTCACAATGTAGCCCATTTTGGCGTGTGGCCAGTGTGTAGATACCTATCAGAGATTAGTTTGGGAAGAAATAGATGAGGAAATTTTATGCAGACTCACATCTTCTCTTAGTTTATATGGGCTTTTTTTTTCTTGTTATATTGAGTTATGTTAACTGTAGGCGTAGTTGTTCCATCCGTGGTTGGAAAGGAATAGTCCTGTTCCCATCAAGGGTTGCCCTGCACCAACCTGTGCAGCTTTTCCAGGACCTGACAAACTGTTAGAGCTGCCTGTGTTCAGATGAACCCCATTAAGTGTCTACATTTGCATAGGCCAATACCCGTGCCAGTGGTGCTTGCCCAACACCTCAGAGCTGTGTGCACAGGTAACCTGCCTGGCAGCTCCCGTGATCTCTCTGCTCGTGCAGCAGCCACTCACTTCCGTAGGGAATCCTGAACGCTGAAGTTCAGTCTTAGAGCCGCTCCATGAAAGTCCATGGAAATGCTTGTGAACCCCAAACAGGAGTTTGCAGGGAGCCACACTGAAACCCTATGGAGTCTCCATAGGAACGTGGAGACCTGCTGGATTGCAGCAGCAGCCTTTTGGAACCTGTACCAAGATCATTCCTTACAACGCACCGTTGAAAATCCAGGATGCTTCTAATTAGCTTTGATGTCTGGAACAACACACTTTCACGTGTGTTATTTCAAGCTGGAATTGCAAATCCAAATTACTGTGAAGGCAATAAATGTTTTTGGAGCAGATTGACCAGAAAGTTCATGTTGCAGCACGAATATTGCAGCAGTGGAACATGTGGTTGTTCATGCTGGCAGCTCACTGCCATTCTGCATGTGTGACTATAGAGGGAGGCAAAAGGAGTGCTTCTCAACATTCTGCCTTTATATCCATCCTTCCATAGCTCCAATGCCTTCAACTTGTTTCTTTGGGATGGACATCATGAAATTATAGAATGGTTTGGGTTGGAAAGGACCTCAAAAATCATCTGGTTCCAACCCCCCTGCTATGAGCAGAGACACCTTTCACTGGAGCAGGTTGCTAAAGTCCCCATCTAACCTGGCCTTGAACACTGCCAGGGCTGGGGCATCTACAAGTCCTCTGAGCAACCTGTTCCAGTGGCTCACCACCCTCACTGTAAATCATTTCTTCCTAAAATCTCATCTAAACCTACCCTCTTCCAGTTGATAGTTTCCTACTCCTTGGAAAAATCTAGGTGCACAGGCCGGAAGAAAGCAGCAAATGGTGGGATGCTCCAAACAAATCTTGGGCATCCCAGCGTAGGTGCAGACTCAACTAAATCTCCTTACAGCAGAAATACTTGTCACCTGCCAAGTGGAGACTCTTCTGTTTTGAACCACTAGATATTATTCTCATTTATTTTATTCCAGCTATCAAGGCTCTTACAGCCTCTCCAATTTCCTTTATGTTATTGAGCTCTCTCAATATTCCCTTTCAGCACTGGATACTCTTATATCCCCCATGTCTCCTTACCTGCCTTATAATTCTGCTAATCCACAACTTCTCTAGTTTAAAACAGCAAGCTCCTATATGCCACTATATCAGAAGTCTTACAGGACTTGACAAAAATCTGCTACATTTCCAAGAAAATCAGTTCTGAGAGAAAGATTTGAAGTCATGGCCCCTTTTCAATCAATCCAAGCTGTATTTTATGCTATTTTGTGTCTGCTTCCATGTGTTTGCATACAACAGCAGTCAGACTTACAGGTCTATAGGGACCATCAAATTCCACCTTTCACTTTTTTTTTTGCTGCTCTCATCTCATATGGTTTTGTTTTGTTTCCAACATAGACACAGAGTATGATAGAGGTATTTGAAAGAGGGAAAATCAGTAAAAGCTCAAATCCTGCAGGAGTTCTTTAGATGAACTTCCAAGGTATTCAGGAGGAGTTTGTTGTAGAAACCCTTTATGAGATGAAGTTTGACGTAAATAGTCTGTCAAGCTAGCAACTGCACCAGCGTGTATCCTCAGTGCAGTAGTAACTCTCTACACAATGGCAACAAGAGTTTGTCTGTCTAAGTTTAGTCTAGAATCATACAATATGGAGGGACCTAAGAGTCAGGGAGTGTTTTTAGCCCTGATCTCGGTATCTCTACGTTGCATATGTTGCAAATTGGAAATAATGTGCATTTAATAGCTTACTTTGCCAACATTATTAGAGAGTATCAAAAAAAAGTTAAAAAAAAAGTTAAGCAGTGTCAGCATTACCTTGCAAACAGGACAGGGGCCCAAGCAGACGTTCCAGGAGCTTTTTTATGATTTCATTCAGGCATCAAGATGAAATGTCCACAAGAGATGGTACATGGCTCACACCTGCGCTGACAACCTGAAATCTCTTGGTTACAGAACATTCTTAAAAGTTTTTCAGCCAATAGCATGCTTCTAAAGTTTACAGACAACTGTTTTAACCATTCACTAAAAAGCACGCATACACCTCTTACAGACAGTACTTGCTTGTATGTCTTGTAATAACAATGCACAATAGTCCATTATTAAGCTTAAAACTTCAGTATTTTTTAAGCATATTTTCTGCAGCTTCAAGACTTCTCTGAGCCAAACCTAGAAACACTAACCCTTGTTTTATTGTCCTTGCTGTCTAGATAATGGTATCTTCTACCTTCTGATTTTTGCAGTTGCAGCTGAACCTACAATCTTTGCTTTATTTCTGAAACCTGTTTTTCTCACTCAATCTGAAAGCCTTCTCACCTTTTCCATTTTCCACAAAGCAGGAGTTACCACAATTAACTATCATCACTCAAGAGACTTATATGGCACTCACTTGGTACAGAAGTGTGTGTGAGAATGTTGATAACAAAAACTGGTGAGCGTCATGGTGGCCCAGCCAGCAGACATGGCAGGTGCTGGGGTGACAGTCAGAACCTGCAGTCACAGCCCTGGCTCTGGTCATAGGAATATAAACAAGTGCAGCTCGAAGCAAAGTGCATGAGGATTTCTGTATAACTTCAGTTCATTGCAGTTATTGATGCTGCACCTCAAATCAGCATTTATTTGACAAAAGGGTGTTTAAGATGATGAAATGAGCTCTAATTATAATGTGCTGAAAGAGCTGTTGAAAAATTGTCTGCTTTCTGCTTTTAATTTAGCTGGAGGCATTGGAAAAGAAATCCAGGGAGTGGAAACAATTTCTTAAGTCACAGTAAAGGTTTCACATATATTCTTCAGGAAACTTCCATGTCTTTTTTTGTGTCTCAGGCCCTGTCCAAGTACAGCACACCAATGTGCATATGACCTCAACAATACGATAAATCTCAGTGAGATCAGAGGGGGACTTGAAAGTAAGCACACATCATATGAATTTTGATCAAATTTGGACAGGTCCAAGTATGAGACTTTGGATTCAGTCATTTTAAATTGTGTGTCAGGCAAACCCATAGAAGGCTGGCTTCTTTTAACTTCTCCCTCTTTGTCCACAAGGCAGCAGTTCCCAGATAAATGCTGTACTCAGGTTCCTTTTGCCTGTACTGTTTTGTGTCTGTTCTGGGCAGTATTATTTCGGTATGCAAAACATAAAACTGTACTGGATTTTTGTTTTTTCTCTGAGCCACATCACATCACAAATGTACATGTAGTTTGTTGTCATCTCTCACTTCTAGCTTGCTGTTAATGTTGGTGCTTGCCATTTTTATTTCGGATTTTCACATCTTCCAGTGCTCTCATTGTCTTGTTCATTGAGTCTTCTCTGTTTCATGTTCTTTCCAGGCTAGTGCCAACAATACATGTAATACACCAATCATTTCCTCTCCTAGGTCATAAATTGCACTTGCTGTCTTAGGATCCTGTCCTGCAGTGTCCTCAGCAGCGTTCAGGAGGGCATGCAAGAGCATGCTGTGACGAAAAAGTCACATTGGTTTGTACAGGGCTTTTTTGATGGTGAAGCCAAACACCTGGATGGGTCCCTCGCCATCTGCTCCATCAAGAATGACCCTGAATGGTCAGCCATCACAGAGCTTGGGGATTGGGAGCAGGGTACCAGCTCTTCAATTTTCCTCCTCAGTGCAGAACTCAGGGTGCCCTGGTAGTGCATGGCAGTCACTCCCCAAGAAGTTGCTCCTGAGCTGCTTTCTCCATGGCTCAGTGCTGAGCCTTCGAGAGCACAGCCAAAACACTCTCCCAGGAGGCTCTGAAGTTGTGTTGGCACAGGCAGTATTGTGGAGGGAGGACTGGGGAGAAAGTGGTTTGCTGAGCCAGAGGGTAGGAAGAGAGAAGGGGTTGGAGATGCAGGCCAATCCAGAAAAATGTGGGTACTTTCCACCAGAGAACTGGCATCTCCCCAAAGGATTCTTGGGTCTGCTTGGAGAGGATATTACCCTTTCCATTCTTGCCTTAGGGTTCTTTGGCTCCTAGGTCATTTCCAGGGTTGTTATTGCAAAGTAATATTCACGAGAACTGATCTGGGAGGTAAAAAAAATACCCCTTCAGCTGGGTGTGTGACCATGGTGAAGTTTAATCAGCTTTGTAAGGTATCTTTTGTATCCTACTGTTTCAAATAATAGAGCTTCAGATAAAAATTAGGCATTTAGAGACCTTCTGGGTAGTTTTAGTTGTTTTTGTCTTCAGCATTCTTTCTATTTATAGCTTTTTGTGAGAAATGGCCACTGTTTTGCCAAGCATTCTGTAGAGTTTTTAATTACGTGTACTGGCATTTTATGTAACTTTGTGGTTAACTATTAACTATTGATATTTTCAAGGGGGTGGATGCTGACTTACTGCAACTGGACTTGCTGTCTGTGAGTGTGTATTGTGAGATCCCATTTTACTTACTTTTCTTTAGGAGAGTGGGACAGAAATCAAACCAAATAAAACAATACTGAGAACATTTTGAGCAAGCTTACATCCAGAGAGAGAATGTGATATTCGGGTTGTCAGTCTAAACATGGGCCAGCTGATCTTATTTGAAGTTTTGTTGAGTTCTTTTTACATAAAAAATACATCAAATAGAACTACTCATGCTATTTAAAAAAATAATTGGAATAAATTACTTATTTTAAGCAGAAAGACACATACCATTCAAGAGAACAAGCCCATAAAATTCATATTTGCATCTGCCCTAGACATCTGAATGATACTTTCTGTTCTGTGTAATCCCTGGAGCTGCTGTGCTCTGTGCCTCTCCTCTGCAGGTTGTGGTGACTGTAGAGAGCTCTGTTTGTTTGCCAAGACTGCAAAAGCTGATTAGAGAGGGATGTGTCTGCCCTGGAAAGACACCAACAGGGGTCTGATCCTTATGGTTCTGTGCTAGCCAATATGTAACTCTGGCCATTTTGTAGCAAAATATATTTTGCCTGTAAGTTTGGTGATACACCTTGCATTTATGGTCACTTAATGTCTCTAGCTTTGCTTAGGGGTATATTCTGTTGAGTTCTCATGTTATTTTATTCCTATATATTTGCAGTAACTGTTAAACACTGCCATTAATACTCTCTGAAAATAATTCGCAGGTTTGCCAGTTAGGTGCTGAACTCCAACCACTTTTGTACTCTGTGTATGAAGTATATTATTATAAGAAGCTTTCTTTAAATGTCTTCTCTGAAAATTTCAGACAGTGTTTAATCTTGCTCACAGGTCCAGCACTGTAATTTCAAGTTCAGCTTGCAGTTTATAATTCTGCAATCCTTTATTTGAAGAGCTAACCAATTATTCTCCATCCTATGAGTGAAGAGTTGCACATTTGTGCCAAAACCATAATACTTTGTTCTTCTCTCTACTAAATAAAATGCTGGTTTTGCAGAGCATTTCTCCAATTTTCCTGCTGGCGTGCATATTAATAATAATAAAGTTGTGCCCCTAAATCAGCCTTAACCAAGTAATTTAACGAAGGTCATGGTTGTTTAAAATGTAGTCACACGAGTCCAAAGAAGTGAATAGATGCAGATGGTAAAGAGGAGAGCTGTAATACAATAATAGCTAAAATCATGTTAGTTCAAGCTGTGAAAGCATTAATCCTCAGAATAATTAATCCTCAGAATAATGTTTGTACTATTGTCGTACAGTTCCACAAGCAAGTATAAAAAAGTGTGTTATTATGCCAATAAACACAATAATAAGTCCTCTTTTGCTAATGATCTGAATACCCAGAATTAAACAATTTTGCAAATTAAGTGGTTTCTCAAAATGACCAGCATGTATAATTATACTTTTATAGAGGTGCATACACATATACACTTTCTTTAAGAGTTATGGACCTTTATTCCCAGTAAACCTTTAATTAGATTTGTTCCCTGATTTCTCTTCTTCACTATATACATGTGTGATACATACAATCAGTGGTTGGAAAAAAATTAGAAGTCCCACTGGGTCTCATATTCATGCCACCTCCCATTTCAGGAAGTGACAATGCATGTGTTTAAAAGTGCTGATGTGATCACCCGAGTGACCACTACCAATCAGCCTAATTCAGCTTTTCTAAAAAGCTTCATGAAAGCTGGGTCTTTATCATATGTGTGCCAGTTAAAATCACTGCAGATAATTTCAGAATTGTAAGGATTCTTCAGGCACAAGCTCAAGGAAGCTTTGCACATTTTTTTTGTGTGTATTTTCATCTACACTAGGCCAGCTATAAAAAAAAATACAGTGCACAGAGAATGCAAACACTAATGAGGAATAGTACACTGACTTGGCATGCTAATGTAATCCTTGCGGAAATTCCTCCCTTTTCTCTCCCCTCTTAATTTTTCAAGTACATCTTCTCATAATCTACCCTGATTACTCGACTGTTGAGATACTACTAATTTCTTTTCTTTTCACAAGATTCCAAGATTTTAAGTGTGGATACAGATAATATTTTTCCATATGCATAGAACAACCCATAAAACCACACAAAGTGATTTCTCTATCAAGCCCAGTGTGACTTTTTGAACTGTACCATCTTTTCAGAAAGGAAATCAGCCTCAACTTCAATCTGCAAGTGATGGAAAGTCTACTGCATCTATGTGCAAGCTGACCCAGAGGTTAGATTCTAGTGTGGATTTCTTCATCCTCAGTTTCAAAATGCAAGCTGTCATTTTGCTTTTATTTTCTACAGCCTCTAATGCTAAAAAGATGTTTTCCACTGGAATTTTTTTTAAGTTTTCTTTAAGGGCTCACTTCATCAAATTTAGCATTGTCAAGCCATTTCCACACTTTTTTTCCACATTTCCTCAGGATAATATGGTTAGTACATGTGTGTAAAATCCATTAGTTTGCTTCATCCAAATGAAGGAAAAAAAATTAAAATACTGAGTGGTCTTCCCTGCCCCATGCACCCCAGTGTCAATGGTCAGTCAGAGTTCTGACACCAAATTTTACTCCTCTCTTCTCAAGTAGGATCCCCTCAAAAGCAGTTATTAACTAATTTTGAAGCTCTGAATGCAAGCTCCCTGTTAGAGAACGTCTTCTAACAGGATCTGGGGTGAGCTCAAGTTATGCTCTACACTCTGATCCTTACTTACAAGCCACTGATACATTTGTGTATTGCAAGATCACTGCACAATTCATCTATGTTTGTGAAGATGAGTCAAAACAGAGGCCATTACAGCAGAAAGTTGTATCAATTAGTAATTAGATTAGTAAATGAACTGAGTAGGAAAAATTCTTTAATTCTTCATGGGACTTTTCTTTTAAAATACAGGATTGTTTCCTTACAGCAAAACCTTAAGAAAAAAGAATCAAAATAAATATGTGTTAATTATACTCCTAGACCTGCTTACATGTCAAAACTATTTTTCCAGTATTGCTTCATTGTTGAGGGTTAGTGTACTCACCAGCAAGTGGCAGAACATGTAGGGATTTTCCATTGCATGCCACAATTACAGACAATTGACATTTGATTATAATAACCAGCAAACTTTCATGAAATAAATGACACCTGAGTAAGCTTCATAACCATTTGCCTCGCCCTGCACTGGAATGCATCTCTGCTCTGTGAAGGCTAGGAACAGTTCTGGTGATTGCAAGCAGAATTACTTGAAGCCAGGGGAGCGCAGACGTTTCCTGAGATATGTTGCACACCACTTCTGGTGGATTTCAGAACTCTTTACTTGTGTGTAGTTATGAGAACGCTCCCAGGAGCAAAATGGTCATCTGTGCTGGGGATTATACACTTGCATCCTAAAGTTTCTGTGTTTCCGGAGCTTGATTCAACCACGTCTTGCATTTTTGCCAGCTCTGCATTTTTGTCTTTGAACACAAAGTGGAGGTGATGCTGCCACATCAGAATCATTTTGTAGAGAAGTGTGGCAGGAATTGTGCCACTTGTTTTTGTGCCTGTGGTTTGAGCAGCAGCAGGCAAAGCTGCCGGCCTGTGTGAACTCGTCACTTGGTTATGTAACACTCTCCTGTAACTTTGCTTGTTTCATGACCACGTCCAGCTCAACTGCTGGGAGCCCACAAACAGTGTGGGCCGAGAGCCTGTGGGTTGCAGGTGTCTCTGGCTATGAGTAGTCATGTGTGAAACTGCAGTGCAGGAAAGATCCATGAAGGTACAACTTTCAGAGAGCGTAGTGGAACTCTGTTCCCATAGACTGAGAGTTTCTGCTTGAAAGGCCCATCAGCAAACACACTTCTGTCACCTACAGGGTGAGAAATGCAGCAGGAAAGTTTTCTTCATTCAAAGAGCAAAAAGTAACAACTGAGAAAACAGATTTTTACTGTCTTGATCCTGGCTAGAATGAGATATGCTACTGTCATGCTGTATATTGAGACTTGTTACCTACATCATCCCCTCAGTACTCTCAAAACTACTCTACCTATCCATCCCTCCTTCACATTCACCTGCTGGTCTTCTGGATCATACTTCAGACTACATCTAGAGTTGAGAAAACATCCTCCAATCCTTCTTGCTCTTCTTCCATTCTGAAGGGGAGGAACAAACCCTGGAAACTGCAGCAGTCCACTTGCATGTTGGGATCCCAGAGGAAGCATGAGCAGTGGCTGTAAGATGTTTCAGATACTTAATTGTTACATAGTGTTGAGAACACTTTTGCAGTGTAAATGGATGATATTTATTATGTTCCTAGGAATCCCATTTTTTTCGGCCCATTTTCAGTTTTGCAATTTTTTAACAAAAGTTATTAGACTGTGGAGTTTGTTCACCTTAAATGTAGGGACCAACTTAACATCTTTCTGACATCTGAGCTTTAGAGAACCCTTAAGAACTCTTAATTGCTTAGCTTAAAAAAAACCAAGGCCCAGCACAGAACAGATGTATAGTAATAAACTTATCTCATAATGTCAAATGATTAAACAGTGGATTCTTTTTTACATTTAAATATACAAGACTTTCCATTAAGGGACTTTGTTGACTCTGATAACAGTTTCACAACCATTAAGTTTATTTCTACAGCTATTTGTTAAAAGCCAATAGGGAAAATAATAGAAACTAATTGAAAAGCAAAGCAAACAGAGCAGAGCCTAGAATGTTTCAGTTAATAAGCAATAGAGATTGTATTGATTTCATTTTATAAACAACATTAATCCTCAATAACAATTAAAGTGTAGACAGGTTGCTTGTTTAAGTTATCAGATAAGATGGCCTACTCAGGTAGATATCTTGGGTAGTAATTTGAAAAGGATATGAGGATTCAAGAATCTATTGATCTATCCATCATGAGCCTGTGTCATGAGAAATGTTCCTGGCAAGGTGCAGTAGCTCTTAAAACCTCAAAGACTGGCAGTGCAAAATTCCTGCTACTGGAAAATATTGCAAGCCAAAATGAAAATGGTAAAGTTTCAAAAGTAGCTTTATGTGTTTTCCCCATATTGTGGAGATGACTGAAGTGAGGCATCAGATCTCGTGTGCTCCCAGTTCAAAGACAGCTGAAGTGAGTACATGTAGCCTCAAAGCAGGATCTGCATTCAAGGCTGTGGGAAGCTTTGGTCCTGGGTATCCTCTGCTGGCAGAAAACTGCAAAAGCTATCCCAGAGACATTTCTACTCCCAGGAGCAGAATATAAACCCTTCTAGACAGTGGCTTAGAACTCCAAGGGAGGCTGGAAAAGAATTATATGAGTGCAAATCTCTAAAAATACAAAGGAAAGGTTTTGGCATTTTACACAAAGGATAGCAGTGCAATATTCGCAGCTCAGGTGTTGACAGGTATTTATTTGCAGTTGCTCTGTGACTCTGTGTGCTTGGTGGTGACTGAAGTCTTCTTGAGGTATGTTGGTGTAGCTGGCTCTGGAGGTGCTCCTTCTGTTTACTTGGTGGTGTGGCAGCAGCTGAGCAGAGCAGATTTGAGTGTGGCCAGGCTGTGCTCTTGTAGTGTAATGGGAAGTGCAGAGGCTTACCTGGAGTGCTGCTCCGTGCCAAAGGCCTGGCTTTGGCCAGGGGCCTCCAGCACAGTCAGAGTAACTGGGAAATTGGTTCTTGTCTTGTACTTAAACCACTTGTGTGTTCATGAATAAGCTGCTCTCTTCATCCCAAGGTGGGCAGGACCTGATCCAGTGGCTTCCTCTCCAAATACTGAATTGGCCACAGTCTGCATGGAAAGGTCACTTAACAGGCATGGACCCTGGTACAAACGTGACTGCTTGGGCTCAGGTTCCTCCTCTGCCACAGGGAACTTGGACCCTTTGTCTCATTCAGTGATACTGGAAGTTGCTCAAAGCCATTTAACCTGCCCTGAATCACTTCCAGGGATGGGGCATCCACAGCTCTTCTCTGGGTGATCTCTTGCAGTCTCGTCCTCACAGCTGTTCTGCTGAAATTGGGCTGATTTTTATGGACTAGTTCAACACCCATTAGATTAAAAAGGAAGGAAATTAAACTAAAGAAGGAGATTGAATGTGATTCTATGATCTCATGTTAACAACTCACATGGGAGAGAAGATACTTTGATGTCAGTTCCTGTTTTATTAAACACACAGCACAAAAGTGTGAAATAGGCAGTAGAACAGGGACTGACACACTGGTTACCTCTATCCAGCTGAATTTCCAAGACCACTCGCTCTGGCCAAGATAATATCTGGTTGTTCCAAGTAGTGTGGCATAGCTTTCATGGGAAAGAACATTGTTCCCAAACTGCCTTATGAGCTCTTCAGGGAATTAATTCAAATTCTTTTACGGTGAGGAGGAGAACACAGCCCATTCCTCTGTGGATATGGGTGAGGTCACTGATTCTGAGCCAGGTGGACAAACCAGGACTAACCTTCTCTAGCTCTGTATTTTGAAAAAGAGTGTGCTCCTACCTCCAGCTGCATCAGTCTTACTTAAGCACCAGGTTTTGAAACTCCTGCAGGTGAAACACAGGGTGTTCTGTGTCCTAGGAAAAAGTAGCATTTAAGACAAGGTCTTCTCTACAGCAATTTCTCATTTCTGAGCTGAAATGTTGTCATTGGGATCAGGCTTATGACTCTGGAGAGGTAAAATCAAACAGAACCATGCTAGAAGCTTGTACTTTAATGTTCTTTGCTCAAGATAAGATGCATTGTACTATATACAGATCACATTTTACAATGGAGCAGTATGCTGCATATATTGGCATTCCTGGTGTTTTAATATAATAGAATGGGTTTGGTTGGGAGGGACCCTAAAAATCATCTAGTTTCAACTTCCTTGCAACAAACAGGAACACCTTCCACTAGAACAGGCCACTCGAAACCCCATCCAGCTTTGCCTTGAACACTTCCAGGGAAGGGCATCCACAGTTTCTGTGGGCAGCCTGTTCCAGTGTCTCACCACCCTCACAGTAGAGAATTTCTTCCTAATATCTAATCTAAACCATCTCTTCTAGTTTAAAGCCATTACCACTTGTCCCATCACTACAAGCCCTTGTCAAAAGTCCCTCTGCATCTCTTCTGTAGGTCTCCTTTAGATACTGCACCACACAGCTTGGCATGATTGGCAAACTTGCTGAGGGTGCCCTTGATCCCTCCTGCCCATGTCACTGACAAAGATGTTGAACAACACCAGTCCCAGTACCAAACCCAAGGAACTCCACTTGCTACAGGTCTCCACTTGGACCAGCGAGCCCTTGAAAACTACTCCTTGAGTGTGACCATCCAGCCAATTCCTTAACCACCTAGTGCTCCATCTGTCAAATCCATGTCTCTCTGGTTTAGAGACAAGGCTGTCATGTGGGACAGTGTCCAATGTTTTGCACAAATACAGGCAGATGATGTCTGTCATTATTCCCTTATCCACCAGCACTGTAACCCCATCTTAGAAGGCCATCAAATTTGTCAGGCTTGATCTGCTCTTAGCAAAGCTGTCTGTCCCCAACCACCTCCTCATTTTCCTTGTGCCTTAGCGTGGTTTCCAGGCAGATCTGCTCCATAATCTTGCCAGGCCCAGAGGTGAGACTGACCAGCCTGTGGTTCCCCGGGTCTTTCATTCTCTTTTGGAAACTGATGACAATATTTCCCCTTTTCCAATCAGTGGGAAGTTCACTGGACTGCCACAACATCTCAAATATGATGGGTACTGGCTTAGCCACTTCCTTGGCCAGTTCCTACAAGAACTGTGGATGTATCTTGTCACAAGTCCCATGGACTTGTGCACCTTAAGGTTTATTAGATGACTTCAAATCTGACCTTCTAAAGTGGACATTTTTCATTCTCCCAGTCCCTGCCTTTGGGTTCTTCAGTTTGGGCAGTGTGGCTGGATCACTTGCTGGCCAAGACTGAAGCCATTTCCATATCCTGGTCTTCTGTTTCCCTCTGGAGAGGGACCACATTTTCCCAAATCTTCCTTTTATGTACCTATAGAAGCTTTTCTTGTTGACCTTAATGTCCCTGGCCAAATTTAAATTTCGTTTTATCACAGCTTTAGCTTTCCTTACATGATCCTGGACAATATCTCTGTATTCCTCCCAGGCTACNAAGGTTTATTAGATGACTTCAAATCTGACCTTCTAAAGTGGACATTTTTCATTCTCCCAGTCCCTGCCTT
>VZTN01028727.1:1348-13784 GCA_013400515.1 Erpornis zantholeuca
GAGCCGGACCCGCAGGGAGCGTGGGGTCCGGGCCGGGGCGGGCGCGGCGCTGAGCGGCTCCAGGAGCCCGTCAGAGTGACTTGTTTACTCTGCGGGCCCCGCTCCTTCCATCCAGCGTGCCCGGTCCTCGCCGAGCCCCGCGTCCCGCCCGCCGTCCCGGGTTGACAGGGAGCGGGGCGTCCCGCGGGCTGCAGCTGCCCGGCCCTGCAGCTGCACCTCTCCGAAGAGAGGTGTTTGTCTCTGTGGAAAGTTGTTGGCCCTGTCATTTAGTTAAGTAATGGCTGCTCCTGTCGGCCCAAGATGGCCGGACAGGGAGGAGAAAGAGAAGGGGGGGGAGGTAAACACGAAACAAACACCAGGAGCGAATATGGGGAGCGTGGAGCCCCCGGTGAAGGCTGAGGGAAACTCTCCTGCGCATCCTAAGTTCTTTCTGGGCGCTTTCCTGCTGCTTTGCAGAGCCGGTGCCCTCCTTATCAACCTGTAGCACGTTCTGCTGCCCATCCGTGAGCTTCTGACAAAGGCTGTGCGGGCCGAGTGTCTGCCAGCTGTGCTTAAACACCAAAGCCAGGGAAACATTCGGGTAACAGAACGAGTGGAACGGTTTTTAAAATGCCACGGGGTTGAAGCAAAGGGGAGAGTGTTCCTCTGGTTCCTGCTTCCTGGCTTGTTCCTGTCAGTAGCCTGGCATTTGACACTGCTCATCCCATTGTTGTGCCTGGCCTGTATCGTGGAGAGTTTTTTTTTCTGGTGCTGGTTTTGGTTGATTTGAAGATTTGACTCTTGAAGCGTGTTGGATTGGATAGCCTAGGCCTTTGCTTGTGTTTGGGTGTTTATTTCTGGCAGGATTGGAAAAGCTCAATGTCAGGATGTGGGGGGAGGGGGGAAGGATGGAAGGAAAAGCAAGTACACTTTCCTTTGTGCTTACATTAAAAAAAAAATCTTGTGGTTTCCTTTCGATTTTCAGAGTTATTTATAAGAGCGCTTCTTCCCATTAATCAAAAAGGTAGGGGAGTGACATGTCAAACCAGTTAAATAATGTACGTTAACTGTTGGTGGACCAGAACTCGTGTCTGCTCCTTGAATGCTGCTGAGGCTATCGGAAATATTACACCGAATCCCGTATGGGAGAGAGCTTAAGGATACCAGATAGAAAATAAAAGCTTCACATCTAATTAGATCATCTGTCGCATAAAATCCCTGGGTTAAGTTTTATCTTGGGTACTGTAAAATTAAGTGGTGCAAGGAGCAGTTCAGCCCATTAGTTGTGTTCTGTGCCTTTCTTATATGTAATTTTTTTTTTTTAAAGCCAGTCAATTGTAATTCTAGTATCTACAATCTGAAGTTGTGGGGCGTCTTCATAGTTTTGCAGTACGTTTTCAGAAATACCGGTGTATGTTCATTTACTGTATTAAGCTACAAATCCATGCAATGAATACTAAAACAAAAAACCCAAGCAACCCAAATATTTTGTTATTTCACCTCAGTTTTTGGATGGTGTTTTGTGCATTTAAGGATTGCATAGTAACTCACGAAGCATGTTCTTTGTAAAACTTGTCTCTGAGAAAGGTAGATTATTTAAGGAAGTAGAAGGATTAAGACGTTACTGTTCAGTGCAGAGATGTTCGAGAGGAATTTCTTGGCTTGAACCAGTTTCGGTTTTGTTTGTGCTTTTTGCTTTGAGGGAACGTGCTTGTGTTTCTGTTACTGATAAGTTGCTATTTTTAAGGTATTTTCTGCTTCGTTCCTTTTCTGCGTGTGTGAAGCTTCGTGCAATTTATGCTCTATTGAGAGCTTTAAAACAATTAATCTAGCAGACCACTTCAATTCAATGTAGCAGTTATTTTTATTGTAGAAACTGTGGCCGAATGTATGTGCAGTTAATTAATAGGCTTTACAGTGATAGCAACAAAATGTTTCCTTTTGTGCATGGAGCAACAACAGCTAACAAAGACCCTAGACTCCATAATTATGAAATCCTGACTGACTGATTTAAGAATCTACAAGGCAGTGCGTTACAGTGCGGGGTTTATGTGCAAGTGTAGCAGGTAAGGAAAACCATTGAGTCATGTTTCCAGAGGAATCCTTCACAAAGGCAGACATTTATCAGTGCTCCCCTCGATGCAAGAGGAGCACACCCCCTACTGAACCTTTTCCAGAGGCTGCCAGGCTATGGCAGTGAGTGCTCTGTGGGGCCTGGCAGCGCTCCCCGGTTACCTGTGCTTGAGGTGGCAGGAGCAGGGTACCTGTCTGGGGAAGACTGATGGGAAGGCCTGGGGTTGGGAGTGTTTGGGGAACAGCTCTGTTCCCTGCCTGGGTACTTGTGCAGCAGGAGGAGTTTGTTGTGGGCTTAAATTTGTTACCTGGGTACAAGAAGACACTCCTTATTTTTGGTGGGGTTCACTAAGGTGTGCATCATCTCGGAGGGGATTGCAGGAGGCCTTGGCAGTGGGAACTTTGGTTTAATGAAGCCACACCCTGACAGGATTTAATAAGAAGAAAACGGGGATCTCTCTGAGGGATGGAGGAAGCTTTGTGTCTAGAGCTTTATTTTAATTGTGGGTTCTATTCATGCTCAAGGTCTGCGGTCCCCTGGTTTTGGTAGTTTTGCTTTGTAGGATGTATGGGCTGTAGTATCGTGAACTAAGCTGAGCCCTGCTGTTTGATGTAGCAAATCAAAAGGGCCGATAAGATGTGAGATCTGTACAATTTTATGAATTATTGAAGGTATAGATTAAGGATCAGGAATATTGTAATGTTGCCCCATGTATTGGATATGTGATAAGCCAGAACAAACTTTCCTGTAATGGTGTACACGCTGTGAGTATGTGTGACAAAGGAATGGAATTTTCTGTTGCCAAAGATTTTGTGTGTATTTTGGAGAAAAAGGAGCTTGAAAATCATAGTTTGCAGTTAGTGCGGTTTTGGGGAGGAGGGGAGAGAAATTGAGAGATCACCTTTCAAACTGGTTGAAATGCTGGAAACCCAACATAGTCAGCCTTGTGTAGGAGAAAGTGCTCACTGTTATGCTTCCGTAGTTGACAAGAACATTAACGCGAAGAAGAAAAAAACCCAAAACAAAAACCCTGCTGCTGTCTTGATGTCTCTCTCCCAGGAAGACATTCTGGCAGGAGGTGAAGCTTAAACATTATTTGGGGGAGAGAGTGAGGATATCCATTGTATTTGAAGTGAATTACAAAGGATTTCCTTTTTCTTTCTTCCTTTTTCTTCTTTTTCCTTTTGTTTTTTGTTTTGTTTTTGATTAGGCTTCCAGTGTTTAGCCAAAGTTGACTTGATTGCAGTGACAAACCATCGTTTCATAAGCTGTAATTGGCATCTATACAGATGTAGGTTGATGTAGCTGGTCCGATGTATTGGGTATAAGATGCTTGTTAATTCCTATTCATTGAGTTTAATCAGTTTGTCATATCCTGTGGACAAAATCTGAAGCATGTTTCCATTTAAAAGTATTGATGTTGAAGTCGATTTAGAGAGATGAAGTAGTTCCACACAATATGCCATGTTTTAGTCTGTGTTGCCTCTCGTGGTTTTGCGTCCCTTTTGTTTTCCAGCTGATTTTAAAAATGGTATTTCCTTTGTGTAAAGGCCACACATGCTGACAAAATTAACAACGTGCTTATCTGTGTTTTTATGAAGCTTACAAAATAAGTGCACGGTGACAATGTTCTTTCATTTTCCTTACAATTGTAGGTGTTGCTTGTTTAAAAATAGTTTTGGACAGTGTGAATTAGTATATGTTGACTTGGTCTTTTGTTGTTGACATTAATGTTAATTTCCTAGTAATCCATAATTAAATATCCTCAGTTTTATTTATAACAAATGGCTTGAAAAATAATTATGCAGGAAAACATTTTAGCAGGTTAATCTCAGTGTAGTAAAGTGGTTTTGTTTTAATAACTTTGGAAACATTTTGGCTTGATTTATTTTAATCAAAACAAAGAAATATCGCTTGGAAAAGAATTAAGAGTGTTTGCCTTACATAATGGCAGTACTGGGAATTGAGAAACTAGGAATTGGTATGAGGAGACATTTGTAAGGCATTCCAGGAAGTGGGCAGCCTCTCCAGTTTCTGTAAATTTATATCTGAGTTGTTCCTTTATGTTTGGTTTTTGGTTTTTTTTTAATATATTGTGCATCCCCTATTATTTGTTTATTATCTAGCGTACTGTTTGTCCTGTGGAGCAAGTTGTATAGCTGGATAAAATTTTGAAAATTGTATTATGGGTGGAACTGGTTTTCTAGCCTTTTTTGAAGATGTCACTTTTTATAAGAGTGTTCATTGGATAATTTTAACTGAGCAATAGATTTTTGTAAGATCAGTATTTTTTTTGTATGCAGTATTTTGGTCTTTGTGTTAATAGGGTGCAGCTTTTTAGGATACAGTTAAGGTGTAATGGGTGACACATTCTATAGTTCATGGTTGTACTGTGTTTATACTTGCTAATTACAGCTGTAGTGTATGTAATAGTGGTGTATCCTGGTAATTTTAACTTGGTTATAGGTTTGCAGTATTTGTACATCAGCTGGTATTAAAAATAACTTTTTTTTTTAAAAATGGACATTACACAGAAATGAAATATGAAATTTCATACACAGTATGAAATACTTAGCATGTTTTGATACTTTCACAACTAGTGTTTGAGGCATGTATTTTTTTTTTTTAATAGTGGGATATTATTGCTCTAAACATATATCCCCAAATGTTTTGGCTGTTCCTTAAGCGTAAAGTACAGTGTTGGTACTACTTTCTGAAGGGAAGAAAATTGATGAAGTCAGAAACATTGCACTTGTCATTTTAATGTGTTAATGAAGAGAGAAGGATGGATCTCATGTCCACAGACAATGTGCTTT
The DNA here is from genome assembly GCA_013400515.1 of Erpornis zantholeuca. NCBI lineage: Eukaryota > Metazoa > Chordata > Aves > Passeriformes > Timaliidae > Erpornis > Erpornis zantholeuca. Next base: position 6,218 of record VZTN01028727.1, read on the forward strand.
TTTAGAGGTGTAATTAGGATTGCAGGACACTTGGTGTGTTGGCATTTGCATTTCAGTAAGCTTTATTTTTACTATCAGGAGAGTATTAATAGGGAATATAGTGTAAGATTTTTTCTTTGTTGAATGCATGTTACATGCTGTAGCTTTTAGGTACTGATCTACTGAGTCTGGAGGCTGAAATGGTCCATTTTTCTAAGTGGTACATGTGCATCAAGTTAAGGTAATTCATGCCCTACTGACATTAATAATCAAACAGCCAAGGTGGGCAGTGGTTCAGAATGGAGGAGAGAGGGAAATAGTGCTGTATTTTAGCAGCTGAGGAATAGAGGTTCTGATAAATTATTTAACTTTCGTAAGTGTGAAGAAAAACTGTGGCATGTGTGGGACATAACTGTTTTCATTCCATTCCAGTAATTTAACCATTGATCCTTTCGTGAATCATGATAACTGTGGCCTCTAGCTTTCAAATTTCTCTCCAGGTCGAATCCAAGTACAGCATGTGAAGAAGGAATAGACAGTGTAAAGCTTTGTCTGTGCATGGTATTATTCAGGTGTGCTTTTAGCATGGCTCTGTGCCTCTTGCCAGCCTGCACAGCTGTTTGTTCACCATAGTGGGCTGTGTGGACTTGGTAATTATAGAGGTAAAACTATCTGCAAATGTTGATACCATCTGAAGTGTTGAAAGCATCTTCTAAAAGCTATGCCATATGTTTGTTGTACCATTTTAGAAAAGAGTAGATGTTTCGTACTTGGATAACTTGATGCATGCAGAAAAATTTGTTTTTGTTACATTAGTGAGAAGATACAAAATTAAAGAGAGTCATGGAAAATGTTTATGGCTATAAAGTGACTTTTTCCAGATTAAGGCTTGTCACAAGACTTTCCAGTACCATAATTATGTGCCATGGCCCACTGTTGTTCTTTATCCCACTGACAATTGGGCAAACTTATGCTCTGTGGAGAGATTAAGTTCTGGTTTCCAGCCTTACAGATTCATCAATTAAACTTAAGGTCATTCTCAGATTACTGAAGAAAAATAGTTTTTCTTGATCCTCACCTAGTAAAATTCTTGGATAATGGGAGGGATTTTGCTGTATTTTCAACAGTATAAAAGGGAAGGTAACATATATATTTGTAGTTGGAGAATTCTTAAAACTAGTTACTGCTTAAAGGGCTTGGATGAGCTTCTGCAGAAGTGAATTAAAGAGATGGGCTGAGTGTGAGGTGAGTGCAGCACTTAGCTGGGTGGCAGCTTTTAGTATTGGATCAGGTGATTCCAGGAGCTGAACCATTGTCCTGCTGATCCTGAATGCAGATTGGTATATGGATGCAGCTTCAGTCCTTTAGTGTCACACCTACCTTGTATTTTACATTAAAACTCGTGTAAGTTACTTTTTTGTTATAAGCCGTTTTCTTGGTGAAGTCCTGCGGCTGTGGTGCTTGAAGCATAAGGTTTGAATACTCTGTTTTCACAATTAAACGTTGAAGTGATGCTTACTAAACTTGATGTGTCATTATAGAGACCAGTTGACTCTTTGTAGACAATGTTAGCAATGTTAATCTTGCAGAATGCTTATTTGTAGTTAAAACCACACAAAACTGAAATAAGTGAGTCTTGGATGGAGCCCTGCAAGGACTGCCAGGATTTGTGTAGGTGCACCTGAGAGGGTAACCTTAGTACCTTGCAGGACATTTTTGGTATGAGGAAAGAAAGGAATTGTGTTTAATATAGTTTAATCTGAGTTTGTTGGATGAAGGAAGTTCAGTAAAGCAAGAGAAAATACTTAAATATTTATTACATGTTTCCACTTTATGGATAAGCAGACTAAAGAAGTAGCCATAGTAGAGTAACTTCTGTGTGGATAAGCTCTTTCCAAGACTGGCCTGTTTAAATGTGGGTCTGTTCAAAGCTTGTTTTCAAGATGAGTTCTACTGATACTGTCACAATAGATTGGGCCACTTGATAGTTTGCTTGTGGCTGTTACAAAGTTTGTTGAATGGTACATTTCTAAAATGAGCCTCTGTTTATCAGAGTTTTCCTGTGGTTCAGATATTATTCTTGATACTGAATACTACGCTTTCTATTTAAAAAATCATAGGAAAGTGTTAATTATGTGCATAAAAATACCATGTTAATCAACAAAACCCTTATTGAGCATATTTGGGAGTTGAAGAATATTATTTATCAGGTACTTTCACGTTGGAGAGTGAGAGGATGCATGGATCAGCATCAGAGCTGTACTGACAAATTACCTTCCTTTATGGTTCTTGGATTTGCTGTGTAGCATTCATGGCAGAAACTTATTTAATTGAGATGTAGAATTAAGAGCTCATTTACAGTTTTGTAAAGGGAGTGACTAAAAGTGTGTGATGAATTACAAAAAGAACACTGTACGTCTGCATATGAATTTCTTTTGTGGTAAGTTGGTAAATTAATTGTTGTTTGTTAAAATGGCTTTAAGTAATTTTCTTTTCTCATAGTGGCATTTGAGGATTATGATTCACTTCTCAATATTGATTGGTTATTAGTCTAAAGCAGACTGAATTATGAATGTGCTTTTCATGAAATTTCTGCATCCATTTTGAGAATTTTAAATTCTGAACAATTTCAGAATATTGTTTGCAGCATTAGACAAGAGATCCAGTGTAACAGCTTTTAAAACAGAACCAAGGGATGTGTTTTTTTGTTGGTATTCTTCTGTTACTTCCACTCTAGTCCATTTTAACTTTCTATTTAAGCAGTGTTTTTATTATCTTACAATTTGAAAACTTACTTGCACAGAAATACAGAGTAGAATAATGAATTGAAGTTAAGGCTTTATTTTTAGGTATTTTTCTTCTAGGTAACAGAATTTTAAGTATTCTCTGTTGCTTCTCATATCTTTCAGTGAAACCATCTTTTGGTCTGTGGGATGGACCAGGCTGGAGAACTGTTTCAGATCAAAAATAACCTAGTAAAAATAGAAAACTCACTAGTTTTAAATAACCACTATTGAAGGTTAGTACTAAGAAGTTCTAGAAAAGTCAAAGAGCCAGCTTCTGGTTGCTTGGAGCTGAGTTGGGAGGGCTTCCATGGGAAGCTTCCACGGAGGATAAAGGAGCTAGTGAGTGCTGGGAGTGCTTGCAGAATGCTCTTCTGGAAGCATGAAACCAGTTCATCCTGTTTAAGTGAAGGGAAGTAGGTGGAGTAAGAGATCCTCTTGACTTAACTGCAAGCTCCTGAGGCTTCTCAAAATCAAAAGAGGAGTGCACCGGTGATGGAAATATGAACAAATACCACTGAGAACTACAAGGGCATTGCCAGAGCTTGCAGAGGTGCAGTTAGAAAAGTAAAAGCTCATCTGGACTTGAAATTGGCTGGAGATGTCTAAAACTACAGGAAAGGATTTTTCAGGATCATAAACAATGAGCACAAACAGAGGAAAATGCTGGACCCCTGTTAAACAGGAGAGGTGGATTAGTTGCCAACAAGAATGCTAAAAAGCCAGAGGTTCTCTGCACTTCTTTCACCTCTGTCTTTACCAGCATTCTTGGGCCCTAGACCTTGGGAACAAAAATCCAGTTTCATGCACAGACCTACTATCAGTGAAGGAATTATTGGTGTGTGTGAACTATTACAGGGAGCTCGACCCCTACAAATTAGCCCTCTGAGGGTGTTAAGAGAGTTGGCTGGATACCTTTGGGAGGCTGCTCTGCATAATTGAGAAGTCATGGAGATTGAGGAATGTTCCAGAATACTGGAAGAAGGCTCATGTTGCCTCATCTTCAAGAAGGGTTTAAACAAGAATGCAGGAAATTATCAGCCTGTCAGTCTTACTTCAGTCCCAGGGAGAGTTAGGGTATGAATCCTCCTGGGGGCTGTCACACGTCAGATGAATCCCATGATTTGGAAAAGCTGGCACAGATTCACCAAGGGCAAATCGTTCTTGGCAAACCTGATTGCCTCCTAGCACAGAGTAACCTTCTTTGTGTATAATGGAACTAGTGGTGGACATTGTCTTCCTGGGTTTCAAGTCTTTCTGTGCAGTTTCCCACAGCCTTTTCCTGGAGAAACTGATGTGTTATATTCTAGGCAAGGGATCTGTGTGGTGCTGGGAACTGGCTGATGGGCAGCACCCACGCAGGGTGGGAAATGCTCCTTCTCGAACTGGCTGCCTGTCACAAATGAGGTCCCCAGGGATTGATACTGGGCTACTGTTTAATACTGTCATAAGTGATCTGGATGGTGGGATCAAGTGCACCCTCATGAATTTTGCTGATGGCACCAAACTGAGTGGGGAAGGGGACCTGCAGAAGGGAGAGCCACCAAACAGAAAGTCCTGGATAGGCTGGAAGAATGTACAGTTCCCATCAGCCCAAAGTTCAGCAAAGATAAATGTAAGGCCTTGTGTCTAGGAGAACATGATCCAGGAGTGCAGCGCAGTATGGGAGCTGTCTGGCTGGGAAGCAGCTCTGTGGAAAGGGATGTGGGAGTCCTGGTGGATTTAGCTCAATAAAAAGGAGCAGTGTGCTGCTGTGGCAAAGGGAGATGCTGGGATGTTGGATGCTATATCCAGTGGGATGATGAGTTGCATCAACCAGGGCATCACCAACAAAGACAAAGGAGTCATCATTGCACTCTACTCAGCACTGGTCAGGCCACACCTGGAATATTTGTGTGCAGTTTTGGTGCCCACTAAACAATAAAGATGTGGCCAGGCTTGAGAGGGTCCAGAGAATGGCTACAAAGATGATCAAAGGACTGAGAAGCTGCAGTGTGAAGAATGGCTAAGAGATCCTGGTTTGTTCAGCCTTGAGAAAAGAAGGCTTTGGGGGAGATATTATCAGCATGTTCCTGTATTTAAAGGGGGCCTACAAAGAAGATGGAAACTCCATTTTTACAAGGAGTTACATTGATAAGACAAGGTTTAATGGGTACAAGTTACTCCTGGGGACTAAATTCCTATTGAACACAGGAAAAACTCACAAAGAGAACAGTCAGCCATTGGAATAATGTCTCCAGAGCAGTGGTGGATACTCCATTGTTGGGCACTTTGAAGAGGCTGCTGGACAGGGTGCTGAGCCATCTTGTCTAGCCTGTGCTTTTGCCAAGAAAGTTTGGAATACATGGTCGTTCATGGTAAAGGAGAAACTGCTGCTTGAGCATTCTCACACCATTGAAGGAGTCACACACACCCTACCCAAGACTGTATTTAACTGCTGGATCTGGAATCACTTTGCAGGAGTGTCCAGTGAGCTGCTGGATGGGTGTCCCTTGCAACTCCTTGCTCCTACAGACTCTTGGATGCACTTCCTCCTTTGAGCTTGACCTTGAGGTTCCTGCAGCAGAGACTCAGGCATTGGATTTGTAAAAATAAATAATTTAATAATAATTTAATAGAGTTGTCTTGAGCTGGGTACTTGTGGAGGGGGACCCAGAATAAAGAATACCTTGGCCTTTTATACCATTTTTTGTACCCTTACATTGAGGTATTCTCTGATTTTGTGAATACAGTTCATTTTGTGGGCTTAAAAAGCTGTGCAGGTGCTTTGGGAGAGATTTGGGAAGCTAGGGTGGGTCCTGGTTAGTGTGATACTGTTTGTGTAAGGAATATTTGTAAAACTATTGCTCCTTATTTTCTTATGGAGAATGGAATTACCTCTTTTGGAAGCACAGGTTGCCAGGACTAGATTGCATAGAATCACAGGATGGTTTGGGTTGGAAGGAGTCTTTAATACTATCCAGTTCCAACTCTCCTCCTATGGGCAGAGACATCTCCCGTTAGACCAGGTTGCTTAAAGCCCTATTCAGTCTGTTCTTTAACACTCCCAGGGATGGAACATCCACAACTTCTCTTTCCTCATGGAGAGGAGGGATGGAATGAGTGCAGTGACTTGGCTTTGTCACTCTCTGTGAGGGAAGACCAAGTGTTCTGTGAAGTTACACTGCCACAAGCAGATGTGGCACGGGTTCAGATCTGAACATGTGTGCAACAGCAGAGAATGCCAGAATGTCTGTAAGAAGGGCTATACAGGAGAAAACTCTGAATGAAGGAAAGATCCTGAGGGATCTAGGTTGAGTGCTTCATGAATTATGTTTGAACCTATGACTACTGAAAATCAGGCCACCATTTGATTTTAGGGGAGTGGAGAAGTGAAGCAGTCTTTTGGGAAGGTTTTCCAGAAAACAGTGTTATAATAAGAGGAAGACATTTTCAGTGGAAGTGGAAGAAAGGTTGAAAAAAGATTAGATGTGAGGAAGAGTAGGAAACCATGGAATTGAATGGGTGACTTAGTGATGCAAACCATTTTGGGGTTGAGGGGAATGGCAGTGTGAATCATAGTGTTTTTATTCTTTCCAGAAGCTACCTGAATCTTGTGCCTGGTTACCATCTAAACATTATTGCTAACTTAAGTAGCATTTAAGTGTTTGCTGGTGCTGGGGCCTGCCTCAAAAGGTTTTAAAAACAGGGTAAATGGGAACAAAACAGAGATAACAAAATTGCAGAGTTTGTGTAGGGTGTGAAAAAGGTTAATAAGAGTTACATGCTCTTAAGTTCTGAGTATAACAGAACTCTCTCCCATTTTTGAAATAAAAGTAACATGTTGGCTGTGTTTTCTATGTGTTTATCTTAGATTGCAGCTACCCTTTTCCCTCCTTATCCCTCAAGGAAGGGAAGAGTAAAGAAACTATAGCTTATGCTCTTTCCTCAAGGTGAAAATGAAGGCCAAGAGCTCTCATGTGTCTGTTCTCATGTCATGTTTTGCTGCCTTTAGATTTGAAGGATAAAGAAAGCTGAGCAAGTGTGGAAGATACAGATGGATATGTTGAAAGGGCAAGAAATAGTTTTTAGTGTGAAATTGAAAGCCTGTATAGGGGTGAATGATGCTGATCAAGAGAATTTAACAGTGCAGTTTAATACAACAAAGTGCAGAAAGAGCATAAGATAAAGTAGAAGGATAAGAAAAATGGAGAACATCCATTATGTAATATCATAAAGCACATCATAGGCAACCTCTGGCAAGAGAGAAAAAGTGGAGTGATATTGGGAAGAATAAAGAGCTGCAAAAATTATGTACATTGGTTGGTGAACTTTAATGGAGCTTCCGGGCATGTTACAGATATAGTAACCAAGGGTAGATTTTACACATCGTGGTTCTTCTTTAATTGTTCTTAGTCTCTGGTGTGGTGCACAGAAATGTGTTGTTCTCCTGGTATTTTCTATCTCTCCTGGGTTTTGATGGTTGTAAGGGCAGAGACTTTGAATTTGTTAATATTTGAACATTGTAAGTGTTCAAGAGTGGGAGACTACAAAATTCTGAAGGACTATCAGATTTCAAGTGTTACCTGTTAAAATTACCAAGTAAGGCTTAAGGGTCTTTTTTGCTCTTTGAAAAATGTTTTTTACTTGATTTTAAGCTGATATGGGTGTTCATTTGTTTCTTTTTTAATTTAGAGGAAAGGGTGAGTATAGCTTTTACTCCTTATAATTTCTGAAAAACAAATTATAGTAAGAAGCTGTATAGCTAATTTTGAATCAGAACAGTACATGCTTCTGTACTCCTTGCTTAAGAGGAAAATATTAAT
>VZTN01028728.1:864-64226 GCA_013400515.1 Erpornis zantholeuca
TTTAATGAGCAAAAAACATTAGATATACAAGGTATAGCCACATAGAGCAGTAATATTTCTTTTTACTTTAATCTCATAAAGTAATGAAGGCAAAAGAGCTCCAAGTCTCTGTATTCTTCCTTTTCTGTTTTTTAAGTTTAATAAACACACACGTGTGTATATATATATATATATACTTAACCACAATGAAATATATGACTTTACTTTTGTACTGCAAAAACAGCTATGCAAATATGTTCAAAAGAATAAAACCAAATTAATAGAATGCAAACAAGTTTTGGCTAGGAAGCAAATTCTTCCATAGAGATAACTAAATTTTTTTAACTAAAAATTTCATTTTTAGTTAAAACCAATAGTTTTAATTTGTATACTCACCTTAGACTTCAACACATCCTTCAGCCTGAAAATATCTGTGTTTGAATCCTGGGCTTTCAACTTCATACCATCAAGCTCATTTTGGAAATTTGCTAGTTTTTTATATAGTACCTACAAAGAAAGGTTTTTTCCATAAATTTTAAGTATAATGCTTGTACCTTAAAAAAAAAAAATAGTGTGTATCTAAGGTCTATGGCTTTATTAACTAGTTTTTTAAAGGCTATGTTGGCAGAGTTTATTTGTTTCCCCAACAGTCTCCGGCTTAGCTTTCTTGCTTCTTCTGTGTCCCATGTCCTGAAAAGATGAAACAAAGCTTCTTTCTCCTTTTTCAATGTTGTTTATTTCTCTCTTATCAGAAGCTTGGAGACACAGCCTGCGCTGTGACCTCCAGGGACACAAGTGCAGAAAAGGGCAATGGCTGCTACCAGCAGCAACCTTTTATATCTATTATTGACCATTAAGAAAACTCTACGTACNTCCTTTCACCTTCTGGTGAATGCAGGTTCTCCCAAAAGTGGAGGGAGCTTCTCCAAAAGCCTAGGTCGCTGGCTAAGCCATTTTTGAGGAGGTCTGTGGACTAAAGAAATTCCCAGAGGAGCAGGGGAAGTTTTCAGACTTCCCTGGACTCCGACACTATGTAAAGTGCAAATTATGTGTATATCTATAAACCAAATTTTTTATTCATGAAAATAATTTTTTTTAATTACAAATAATGCTAAATCTTCATAGAAAGAAGAAAAACATCCATAAAGGAATGTAGCAGTTAAGAAGAAAATTACAGATGGTTTATTTAGCAGCTAGATTGTCATAACAAAACAGCCTGTCCCATTTAACAAGCAGAGCTCAGTCAGTTCCATCTTTTTTTACATTACAGTTTTTTAAAAGCCTATATTTTAAAAATCAGAAGATAGATAAAAAATTAAGTAATTCAATTATTAATGAATTCCTTATATCCTAATTAATTAAGTCATTAACTCCCAATAAGGAGAAATAAAGCTACAAGTATTAGGAGAACAGACACAGAATTTCTGACAACTATTGCTTGAGAAAGAGAACAGAAGAAGGGGAAAAAAAAAACTGCAGAAAGGCTATCTTGAACTGCGCAGTTCAGAAAATTCTGTGCAAAATTACCAGGAGAATTCCCTGCAAGAACTGGGGGAAGGTGTGGTGGTGTGGGGAAGGCTCTATGGAGAAACCCCTATTCCTGTTGTAAAAAGGCTGTGAGTTGCTGAGAAAGGTGTTCTGGAAATTTGTGAACTTTTCCAGTGAACCCAAGCAAAGAAATGGTAATACTTTAAATACTTGGAGTATCACCTCAAGTAATGGAAGAGCTTAGAGGAACCAATACATATTCTAGAGGAAATCCTACTAAAAAGATTTTAGTGAGACTAAGATTTTTTGTTTCCAACTGCTTCTACAGGCATCAAGGTATTGCAAAGAATACTGTGAAGCTTTCAAAAGTAGCTGGGAGCAACAGGAGACTGTGTTTTGTAGCAGCTGACATCATCATCAACTGTGATTCCAAGAGAAGGTGAAGAAGTGATTCCCTGGTGAAACTTTGGCAGTCAAAGCCACTACCAATCTCACCTTTTCTGGGAGGGCACTTAAGAGAAACAGTTAGTATGTTTGAGAGAAACATACTAATTATTAGTTAGTATAGAAACATACTATTATATTAGTTATTTAGAATGCAAGTGGTCTCAACTACATTTTGGTTTTACCTAAGAATTAAGCACTTGATCTTAAGCCATTAGCTATACTACCTCTATAATAAAGGGAGAGAAGTAAAATTAATCACTTTAAAAACTGGGATGGATGAATCTCCCGGAGGACTTTTCTTCACTTAAAAGGGAGCCTTAAAGACTTAAACTTTTATATACCTGACATCAGGTGCAGTTAATTTGTTCCTTTAAAACTGAGTAGCACTTCTAGAGGAAGATAGAGTCAAGTGAGTAGTAGAGTTAAGTGCACAGATCAAGTGCCAGAAAACCTAAATGAAGGCAAGAAGCTGAAAAAAAGAAGAAAATCCAGAACACTACAGTGATGAACTCCTACAGGTATTAAGCTAAATTTCTAGCTGCTTAGAAAATATATCAGTGCAGGAGTAGTGTGTGTGCATGAGATGACACTTGAAATATTTTAACTACTTTCACTAGGAACTGCACAGAGATGAATAACACAGTAGATAATATAAGGCTGTGTCATAACCCACTATTTCAAGTATCTTTTATCCAAGACTCACTCTTGCAGAAATATAAATACAATACTTTTAATAAAGTAGAACCTCATTAAAACATGTACTGCATTTAGTTATTAGCAAGTCAAAGTCGTAAACTTTTAAGTACTCTAGGCCAGTCACAGCACACTGTAAGAAATAGTTGCTGCTTCCTTTATGGTACTTTTCCATGTAAGTGATAATTATAGCTGCCTCGTTGTTTTTACTTCAAGATCAGGGAAAAAACCCTGCTTATTAGCTGTTCCTCAAGACAAATCTCCAAACCATTGCATAAGGATAGCTGGTCCTCTTTATACAAGTGAACTGAGCAATAAGGAGAAGCTCTGATTTTGAAACATGAACTTAAAAACTAGTCTCAGGTTTACTTCAGATGAGGACCCACCAATTCTTGGTGCTATTTGAAAAAGACACCATTTTTTCTTTCTAGTCAAGGGTTCCCTCTATAAATACACCTGAATTTCTTGCTTAATATCAGAAAGATGCTCTTGTAATCTCTCATTCTCCTGAGCTAATGATTCTCCATTCTCATTAGTCTGAGCTCTTTGTTGGTTCCTTGCAGCTGTTGATGCAAACTGGTGATATCCTTCTCACAGATGAAGACTTCTTCAGCAGATTTTCTAAGCAGCAAATTAAAAAATTATTCAGGTATGACAATATATCCCAATCAAATATAAATTACAGCTTTTCCAGTGTTTTTCAAGTCATGAAACAAAGCTGTAACACATTAGCACATCCTATGATTCCATTTTTTATTTAAAGCTATAAATTAATCAAAATTTTATAATAAACTTGAATTTTTGTCCTTACTTTGTGTAATGCTCCAACTCTGAAATCAGGATCTTGAAATCTGAAATAAATCTTGAAAAGAAATGCAAAATTAAAATAAATCTCTCACCACTGCTGAGAATAAATGTGAAAACATTGAAAGAATATTATTTTATTTTTATTTAGCCAGCTGAATATATTACCTATTTAATGCAAAATGGATTGTGATTTTCCAAGTTTCACCACATACTGTTCAGAGCTGAAAGTTTTCTGTTTTTTTTTTTAATTTGGCAAATAAAGGAACAAATGTTACCTTATTGCAGCATATAATAATTTTAATTTATTTTTTTAATCCTTTGTTTGTCCAAATATAGCATTTGGCTCAAAGTCACAAACCTAAATTATGTCTTCTGCCTATTAGGTAAGTTAACACAGCTCTTCTACAATGAATAAACTACTAGTCTGGTAGTTTTTAATTGATTAAAAAAACTCCATCACAAAGTGTATTACTTTTCTTCCCTTGTGCTTGGACACAGATACTAAGAGAAGCATAGGCTTAGAAAATATCTTTTACTGGAGACACAAGAGAGGTGAGAGACAGACATCTCCAAAACAGACACAATTTTACTGTTTGAAAAATGCAAAGTCAGTGCTTATGGCAAGATGTGCTGCTATAATTTTTCTTTAAGGTTTGGTTAAAAATCAATGCAAGTTCTTGCATTAAACCACAACAGCTTAAAAATACCTTGTTTAGTCTATCCTAAGTCAACATCCATGTCACTTAAACTGTAGTGAAAAATCCAGTTTCACACCTAAAACCTGAGCAGCTTCATTATATAGATTGAAATTACACTGTGCAATAAACCTTAGGACGAAAAGAACATATTCCAGATGTTTTTTCAATGACAAGCAAGGCAATATTATTTAGTATCCTACACCTCTAACATCACAGGACCCCACGGAAGAATTGAGACTAACTTTTATGACAAACAAAAATTTTTTTTTGCTAATTTTCTCCAGGAGAGTACATAAAGTCTCCTCTCTCGCTAAGTATAACTGATACAAAATACCTAAATTGAGGTGATCGGCACAGGTCAAACCTGCTGCTGTTGGAGTCAACACGAGTTTTATTGCTCCCCTTGAACTGGAGCAGAACTAAACCAGCACACAGCACTGTTGTAGATACCAATACAAGATAGGTGTTATGGCCCAAGAGATCCCGCTGTTTACCTTTTGTGACTATTTAAATATTAGAACATACTTTAACTGCCAGGCTTGCCTCAAAAGTTTCCTCTCTCTTCCTTCTTCCACACAGTCTTGCAAAGATGGCTTGTCCTTATTAAGCTGTGCAATTGTTTCTTTCAAAGCACAGATCTCTTCTTGTTGTACAAGACTTTGTCTTGAAAAATTGTCTGGGTGTAATCAGAAGGGTTTCACTTTTTATTAATTCAACCCATTTGAAATTAAAATTATTTTAATACACTTCTAAAGCATAAAAGAACAAGCCAAAAGTTCCCCTTCAAGAAAGGACTGAAGCATGCACCTTTTCAAAATATAATAATAATCTGTAAATTATTTTTATAGAACTGGATTCTTCTTTAGATCAGAGTCTTAAATTACATGGCTCAGAACAAATCTGTTTTTCAAGAACAAATACTTAGATCATTAAAAATAACTCTCTCCAGTATTATAACAAAAATTTAAACAGAATTATTATAGACAGAAGCAACATGTAGACAGCAGCTTGTAATTACAGATGAAGTAAGAGACTGTTTTCCTGATACTACCGAGCGGGTAATAAACTGGGAGTAGGAGCTGATACACCAGAGGGTCGTGCTGCCATCTGGAGGGACCTTCACCAGCTGCAGAAATGGGCTGAGAACAACTTCATGAAGTTCAATAAAGAGAATTCCTGAACCTAGGGAGGAACAGCCCCCGGCACCAGTACACATCGGGGGCCACCCAGCTGGAGAGCAGCTTGGCAGGAAGGCTGGGGGTCCCAATGGGCACCATGCTGAACATGAGCCACCAATGTGCCCTTGCTGTAAAGAAGGCAAGCAGTATCTTGCTCTGCATTAGGGAAAGTATCACCATTCTACAGTTGTAGTCTTGGAAGAACATATTTGGCACTACGGGAATAATATTCCTCCTGTTCATCTCCTTTACTCCCATAATACAAAAAAAGGTGCAACATACAGTACAGGATATGTACTACAATATACTATAAAGCATGTTTTCCTGATTTTCACCATCAGTATTTTATGGTGCTGAGAGGTGCCACCCCTGCCTTAGTGAATCACAAATATAACTGATATGCTCAGACACTGCACACTGGTACCAGCACACACTGTTCAGCTGACAGCATGTGTTGACACTGAAATGTACACTTGCCAGAGCTCTGTCACAAAATTTTAAAATGTAAAAACCTCTCAATAATGAAAGAAAATGAATTTTGCACTCGAAATGTTAAAACTTTCCTAAGTATATTTATTTGCATTCAACACTTTTTCTTTCAACCCATAAAAAAGAGAATGACTGCTGAATATGAAAATTAGCCTATTGAATTTTATTATAAAAATTGGATCTGTCACTCACCAGTTTTTTCATCTAAAAGCATCATTTTCTCTTGGCTAAGTTGCATTACAAGCTTTTTCTTCACAAGGCTTTACTGAGTCTCTGAAAGACTCGGTTCTGTTTTTTCATTCAATTAACTGGAAAAGCAGAAGCATTAAACAGGAAAATTCAGACAGTGGTATATTATTTTTTTTTCTTTTGGAAAGGTCACTAAAATTGCAAAAGATAGGAAAAATTGAGATTCTTCTGTCTGTTTTAGACTATTTGGGATATTTTATTAATGTTAACTTTAACTGCAGTATATTAAATTCTGAATAATCCTGATTACAGAAAAGTAAGAAGAATTCTTTGCAACAGGTGATTATAAAAAAGTCGCAGAAATAATTAAAGTAAAAATCATCCCCTTGGGACATCCATTGGAATCCCTGACCTATTTCAAGTTATAACCAAATTATCTGTTCAAATGTAATAATATTAATGATAAACACTGCTCGAGAAACTGAAAAGAATTATCAGTGTAAAGAAAGATCTTTCAGCAGCAGCAACTAGTTTTCAACAATTCAACAGTATTCCTTAATATGACAACTAAGAGCAGCACTCACTGACCTATGTTTTATTCCCTAAAGGCTTTGATTGAGTCTAGTCCTGCTATGCTTCTGAACATGATTAGAAACTCCAGTTGAGCAGCAGACCATAAGCCTGATGCAAAGATTCCATTTTACTTCCTCTCATGAAAAGGCTCCAAGACTAAGAAATGGATCTTTAAAACTAACAACACAACACTCTCTAGTTTACATGTTTGCCTGTTTTTATTAAAAAAAAAAAGAAGAAGAAAATTGTTCATATGCAATTTACCAAAACGCTTCAATCCCTGTAGTTTCTAATAGAAAGCTCCTAACTCTAAATTAAGTGAATTTTACTTTTTCACTGAAGATGGTTTCCACTATATCACCATATCAACAAGACAAGAAAATTTACATATAAATAAGCAATGAGGAAAACAATTTCATTCTAAAAAGAAGGATGGCTCATAAGCAGCTTTTGTAAATTCCTTTCCCTTTGAGCTATATAACAGTTATGTAAACCAGTGAACATTGGCTGATGTTACTAGTCAAATTAATGCAATTACACACTTTTACTTAACTAAGAGGAATATATTCAGCTTCCTGTCAACTCAGCTCAGTTTCAGAATCCACTTCTTTTCTTGTCATCTTTTCATCTCAGCTTCCAGAGAATCAATAATGTCTTTCATTAGTGCCACTTTGCACATCTGTTCTAACTGTTCACTATCTAACTACAAATATAATCAAACATTAACAGCTGAGGAAAAAGAAGAGCTGATTTATTGAATTTATATTATTTCAATCTTTACTCTGTTTTTAGCAAAACTCTTTTGCTGAAGAAGAAATGTCCAAGCATCTCATTTACTCAAGGCCTGACTCAGTTTACTGAAGATACTTGGCAGAGAGCTAAAATGTGACTTTCACTTCTTTTGAAGGTAAATCAATTTCCTATCTTTCAGATTTCTGGGAATATTTTTATTCGTTCATGTAAATTTTTGGTTGGTAATTATGGCCAAGGGAAAAAATGTTTGTCATTGATCAACATTAAAATTTTTCAGTGCAAAATAACATAAAAGAAAACATTATTATGAGTGTATGAAGATAGAAATCACAGTTTGAGATAAAACATGACCAATAATTAGGCTTTAGTCCTCTATTAAGTTACACACCTATGCCAATAACCAGGCAGAGAAATCACTGCAAAACATTTGCATAAAGCATTATGTAACCGAGTTACCACTATGAGGCCTTCAGGTCTGTAGCTAGAACAAAGAACACATCCTCTTGCACAGGCTCTGGCAAAGCTGGCTTGAAATCTTCAGTTTAAAGAAACCTCTATCTTTTTATTAAAATGCTTACACTTAACATTCTAAAGACTGTTCTTTCTAAATTATTTGAAACACCTCCTTTAAAGTACAAAAATTCTCACCTCATCCCTCTCCTCATTTACCAAATCTTTCAGTACTAATTTCTGTGTTACTTCAATCAAAGGTCAGGCCTCTAAAGAGCAATTCAGTAAGCCTCTGGTATACAGGATCTTTTTCAATACCAGTGCCATAAATTGCATGTAGATGTATCACCTGCAAAGAGTACCAAAAGAACAGAAGAAATAAGACAGTGCACCTAAAACAGCTCCCAATACTCACTACATGTCATATGTAGGCATGTGATTAAAGTTAATTTACTACTCACAGCTATATCAGCCTACAGTGTATTCTTCATATCAGATGCACTGAGTTTAATATTATGAACTGTATTATATTTATAAGCTTGGTAGGATTTTAGAAGGCTAAGGGTGAAAAAAAGATAAACCAGAATTTGTAACCACAAGATCTAGAAGAAAGATATACTACAGAAATCAATGTTAATTTATTTAAAAATCAAGTTCTACCAAGACTGTAAGTAAACGTAAGATTCATATTCATTTTATTAATGTTTTCATTTCCTATTTTGGCATAGAAAAATATGTTAGCAAACAATTGCACACAGAAGTACTTAAACCATATTAAATACAACTTGCCAGAACAGTGCAATTACATTTAGCTTTGAAGCACCAAGGCTTAGTAATACACTGTCATAAGGTAATTCACATTTGAATGGACTCCAGGTCTCTAGCCTAAACCCCTGCTCAAAGCAAGGCCAGCTCTGAGGTCAGGCTGCTCAGGGCTTTGTCCACTCTAGTCTTGAAATTCTCCAAGGCTGAGGACTGCTCAACTGCCCTCACAAGAAGAAAGTGTTTCCTTGTAGTCAGTCTGAACCCTTCTGGTTTCAATGGATGCCCATTGTTGCTCATCTTTCCACCAAGCACTGCAGTAAAAAGCCTGTTTATGATTTCTTGATGAGTACTGGCAGGCAGGACTTTTGTCCCTCTTAAGCCACTTCTACTCCAGGTGGAACAAGCCTATCCTAACCTGGATATAAGAACACTGTGGGTAACAGTGTTGAAAGCTTGGTACAGTCTTAAAATCACAGAATCACAGAATGATTTCAGTTGGAAGAGACTTTAAAGACCATCTTGTTCCACACACCCTGCAATGGGCAGGGACACCTTTCATTACACCAGGTTGCTGAGTGCTCCATCCAGATGGGTCTTGAACACTTCCAGAGAAGAGACATCCACAGCTTCTCTGGGCAATCTGTTCCAGGGCCTCACCACCCTAGCAGTCAAGAATTTCTAACTTGCATCTATTCTAAACCTGTCATCTTTCAGTTTAAAACCATTGTCCTGTCACCACACATTCCTGTGAGAAGTCTCTCCCCAGCTCTCTTGGTGGTCTCCTTTAGGTACTGGAAGGAGATAAAACATCTCCCTCAAGTCTTCTTTCTCCAGGCTGGACAACCCCAACTCTCTCACCCTGTTTTCATAGGAGAGGTGCTCCAGCCTGCTCTGATCATCTTCATGGCCTCCTCTGGACTTACTCCAACAGATCCATGTCTGTATTATGTTGGAGACCCCAGAGCTGGACACAATCCTCCAGGTAGTGTCTTACCAGAGCAGAATAGAGAGAAAATAGTCTTGGTAAATAACATCAGTTAATAACAGTGCTCTCAGCCTGTTGTTTTCTGATAGCAGTCAGGTTAGTCCTGCAGGATTAACCATGAACATCATCTGTATTTTATTTACAATTCCATAACTAATTATCTTCCCTTACATTATTAATAGTAGTTTCAAGCTCTTCAATTCTCTGTTCCAAATGAGCCTTTTCATTAAATGCAGTTTCTTGGGAAATCTACATAAAATAACAGGAACAACAAAATCACACATAGAACAAGTCTCAACTCGCCACAGACTTGTAAAGCAATTAATTCTCAGGACCAGAATAGAAATCTTTAGCAACTTTAATTACACTGCTAAGTAGTTTTCATGTTTAAATAATCTGGGGGGGAGGGCTGAGGTAGGATGGAACAGAATCAAACCTGTAACTGCTGCCTGAGGCATCCTTCAGAAATCTGACAATGCTGTATCCCTTTCTCCATGTCTTAACACAGCTTGAGCTGTCACAGTGCTTTTAGGAGTCCTGGGACATTTTATAACTCCCTGACAAAGCTGGGAAATCACCTCCTGTGCCTGTTTTTTTATAAAAGCAGCATAACAGAAACATGGAATAGATAATCAATATATGACTGTGGCCTATGGCTGGTAATATAGAGCATCCCAGAAACTGTGAAAAATCGAAGATGAAGTAAACATTTGTGCACACATTCTTTGATTCAGGAAAGCATTTTGAACTCAGGACAGCACTTACAAACTTGTATTGAACTGACAGATTCAAATAACAGGATTTACGTCATTGTTTTTCTATTTTTTAAACAAATACATTGCATTCTTTCTTTTTTCCTACAAAGGCAAAAATATTTTTTCTTGCACATTACCTCATTATTTCTATTAATCATACAAATATAAGTAAAATTACCTGTTTCTAACGATTGACAGTTTTGTTGCTCTCAGCTGTTAAAACTTTGATGTTACCCTGAATTTCTGCCACGTTACAGTCATATATTTTCAGTGTTGACTCAAGTTCTTCATGTTCTCTCAACATTTTCAAGACTTCTGGATCAGTAATCCCTCCCTTAAAGAATATGAAGATATAACATTAAAGTAGAGAAATAAAACTTAAAACACTTGCTTATTATATTTGCTTTGAAAACTTCTATTATTGGCCCATTCATATCTTAAGCATTCATCTGCTTCTATCAATTAGTTTTTCTTCCTGGTAGTTATAGCTTTAGTAGTTTAATACGAAATAAACTGATATTCTAAAAAATACATTCCTCCTCTTCCAAAGTGATTTCCCAAGCTCACCTGAATGGATTTTTTTTTTTTTACATGCTGCCAGAAGTAGAGGTTCACATAGAACTTAAAAATGTGTTTCTTAATACCTTCAACAAATTCTTGGTCTCACATTTATAGCAGTCTCTGTCCTTTTCCAGTGGCTTAATAAAGACATCAAGCCTAGAAGGTGACCTCCCTTGCTTTATTTCAGATTGTTTGTAAAATAACCTGCATTAGCATAAATGAGAGAATGCAGTCACTGAAATAAAACTTTTGTAATTATTGCCACTTCACTGTAAAATGGATAAATATACTCTTCAAAATGAAAATGAAGCAGACATCTAATTAAAATAAATATCCATACAATATTTTAAGGCAACTTCTGAATGTCTGTATTTTCTCTTTTTTGCTATATTGCAGAATATGCCTGAATGTCCTTCTAATACAGATCTAACAAAAAAGAAAAGGACATAAAAGCTAAATGTTAATTTTTGTACTGGAATATCTCATGAATTTTTAAATAAGAAAGAAAGTAGGCCACCATGTTTATTTAAGGTCCATGAAAGGTGAATTTTTGCAATGGAAATAGAGTAATGTGAAAGTAAGTATTGTTGAAATCCTGAAAGTCATGTATGGGCCTAAAATGGATTCTGAAGATAAACTGCAATTCTGAAATTCAAAATTGCACATTGTTTAAGAGTAAACTAATTTAATTTTAGGTCTCTACAAAGAGTAATTTGTAGAAAGTGATTCCTACAATCAGTTTTTTGCATTCATACTGAAATTAATCATGTCCTAGGGGTACCTCTGATGATAAAGACAGCCTAGATATCTATTACAGTCATCGTCACTGTTGACATATCATTTACATTAGGTGAATCCCATCCTAATATTCTGTTTTCTCTGAAAGAGGCACTCTCAGGTTCTAGTTCTACAGTTATATGCATTTGACTAGTCCTAGGAAGGGAACAGATCAGAGCAATCAAGAAAATGGTACCTTCAGTACCTCACTGAGCTCTGAGGACTCAAATCTACACACAGAATTTACACACAGTAATTGCTCATTCACAGTACTACTTTTAGCAACTACTGAAAGAGCACTTTTTTGGAAAACATGATAATATTATATATCCTAAAACATATTCTTATACTACATTTGCCATAAAGTGGAAAGAATTTACGGCTGTGACACATTTCACCCCCATCCTCTAAACTGCAATAACACAACCCCATTGCAACTGGGATTCAGCTTCCCATCGGGACCCCTTGCTCTCCGCTTCACGCAGCACTGGAGACACACCTGCAGCAACCCTTATTGCAGGACCAGGAGCACTCAGAGCTAGCAAACCTTTTGGACTGATTAAGCCCCACAAAATGTTTTTGCGTTCCCAAGTAGTTCAGTGATGAACCACTTCAGATGTTCCTTTCCTGCGTGCTCCCCACAGCACCAGCAGCAGCCGCACGCCCCGAGCCCCCCGCGCACCCCGCACCGAGCCGAGTCCCGCCGGTCGCTACCCTGGCTCTCCCTCTCCGGCGCCTTGGGGAGTCACTCATGGCCACTACCGGGGCCAGGGGGAGCACCGGCATCTGCTGCCACCCCGGGCATCACTGCTACCCCCCCGACACCTGCCTCCTTTCCTCCCTCCTTCCTTCCCTCCATCCGTCGCACCGCGCTCCCCGGGAGCCTGGCAGTGACCAGCGAGCTGCTGCGTCCTCCCAAACGCCCCTCTCTGCCTGCCAAGACGGGAGGTAGTTCATCTTCTTCCAGGTATCTGGTTATTCTGGACGGTTGTGAAGAGCTGTTAGGAACCCTGACTCCAGCTCTCCCCCGAAGGAAAAGCTGTCGATATAACCATTACATTCTCACATTATTGTCCTTTCCTCCAGGCCGGGCCCATTCCCGAGGGAACTGGTGGATGAAGCAGCTAAGCCACTATCCATCATATTTGAGAAGCTGTGGCAATTTGGTTAAGTTCCCACTGATTCGAAAAGAAATTGCCTCAGTACCTGTCAAGATCATGGAGCAGATTCCCCTGGAATCTGTACTATGGCACATGGAAAACAATGAGGTAATTAGTGGCAGTCAACATGATTTCACCATGGCAAATCATGCCTGACAAATTTGGTGGCATTCTACAAGGGGGTTACAGCAGTGGTGTAAGGTAAGTTGTGAGGGAAAAGCAACTGCTGTCATCTACCTGGGCTTGTGCAGGGCATTTGACACTGTCCTGCACAACGTCCTTGTATCTAACCAGGAGAGACACAGACAGACCATTCCGTGGATAAAGAATTAGATGGACGGTCACACTCAACTGGCTAAAGACTCAATGTCCATGTGGAGACCAGTGGTGTTCTTCAGAGGCTGATATTGGGTTAGTGCTGCTTAACATCTGTCAGTGACATGGACACAAGCTGTGAGGAGAATGGATGGAGAGCAGCCCTGGGGAGAAGGACTTGGGGTGCTGGTGGACACGAAGTTCAACCTGAGCTGTCAATGTGCCCTTGCAGGCCAGAAAGCCAACAACATCCTGGGCTGCAGCAAAAGAGGTGTGTCCAGCAGGGCAAAAGAGGTGATTCTCCCTCTCTACTCTGCTTTCATGAGACCTCACCTGGAGTGCTGCATCCTGCTCTGCAGCTCCCAGGTCAAGAAATACATTGACCTTTTGGAACAATTCCAGAGGAGAGCCACTAAGCCGATCAGAAGGCTGGAGCACCTTTCCTAGGAAGACAGGCTGAGAGATCTGGTGTTGCTCAGCCTGGAGAAGAGAAAGCTCCGGGGAGACCTTCCAGTACGTAAAGGGAGCTTACAAGAAGGCTGGAGAGGGACTTTCCACCAGGGCACATAGTGATAAGACGGAATAAGAAGGAATGACCTTAAGCTGCAGAAGGGGAGGTTTAAATTAGATAACAGGGAGGAATTATTTATTTTCAAGAAGAATTCACTTCTTCTTAGGAAGGTGATAAGGCACTGGAACAGGTTGCCCAAAAAGGCTATGGAGTCCCCACACCTGGAGGTGTTCAGCTTCAGGCTGGATGGAACTCTGAGCAACCTGGTCTAGGGGAAGGTGTCCTTGCCCATGAAAGGGAAGTTGGAACAAAGTAGTCTTTGAGGTCCCTTCCAACCCAAATTATTCTATGACTCTGACTTCCTTGAGCTGGGAGCTCTGCAGGACAGAAGCCAAGCGGCTGTGATAGACATAGTAACTTCTGGCTCAGTATCAGCACATCAGCTTACTTAAATACCCTTCCAGCAAGCATGCAGTCTCTGCACTTTTATTTTCTTTACTCTTGCTTTCCAAGATAATCTAATATCTGTTGGCCATACAGGTGTATATGACTGAAATTCTACGGGCAAAACAAAATAAGAGGTTAGAAATATTTCTAAAAATTATTTTAAAAAAGATGCATCATAAAATCTTGTACAAAATTATCAGGAAATCCCTTTTCCCATTAATTTTGATATAAATATTTATGACCACTGCTTTCATAGAAATTTTAAATGTTTCTCTACTTGGTTTCATCTTGGGGGGGTTTTGAATAAGTCTTATCTATGAAAATTCAAATTTCAGCAGCAGATTTATGATGTAGAGCACAGTTTCTCAATAAACATAACTAAAGTCAAGGAAAGGTGATCATATTTCTTCTTGGTTTTAAGTACAAAACCAGTTGCTGCTACATCTTTTTGCATAGCTTTTTTCGTTGGGTGAGGTCGTTAAGCCAGGCTTCTCTTCAAGTGACCCAACACTCTCTCCACACCTTGACAGATAAAAAGATGACTTCCTCAAATAATAGTTAAATTCTTCATAGTTATTTGAGGATGGAAGAAAGTGGATGGGTCATAAATTGGCACACTCAGACACCACCCATTGCTGTTTTGAGTGAAATTCTTTTAAAAAATTCTTTTAAAGTACCTTTAACCCAAACCTCCCAGGCCCACACATGCCTGTGGCTAATGCAAAAGTCTCAGCAAAAGGCAGGGAAAGGCAGCATGAGCAATGCTTACAGGTCAGAAGATGTCAGAGACAAAGCCAAGCAGCCAAGTCTTGTCAGTCCAGCCCCAGGAGAGAGATGGGTATCCTGAAACTGCCACAGCTGATCAGGAGGGACTGACAGTGAACTCAGGGAGCTCAGCTGAATGCCTCTACTCTAATTAGGTTCATCTCTTCCAGAAACTCATATCCAAGGAGACACTTCTACAGATGAAAACTCCAGCAATTGCCACACAATCTCTCTGGCCTGGCAAGAGCAAAACAAGTGTTAAATAAGACCGACTTAATCTTGTGAAAATAGCTTCCTTTAATAAAACCTTTAAAATCTTTACATTTTTCCAAATCCTTTCTCTCACAGAAAAAAATAGATGTGAACAAAACCACTATACTTCATTAGTGTTTCCACCCAGTTACAAACTAAACCCACTACACATGTGGTTTTCATTCTTCAGCTTATCAGAAACAGACCCATGTCATTTTTATCTGTGTGCCTAGTATTCTGCACAATTTACATTTTTTAGCAAATTATGAAAATAATTATGAAAATAGTTTTTGACTAGAAAAACAGAGTGCAACAGCTCACAGTAGGTTTTTAGGGACACCCTGTGGCAAAATGACACATTGCATTGGTCCCACATTTTCTTTAGGTTTTAGTAACATCAGTTGTCTAACAAGATGCATTTCCATACTTCTGACCAGTTCACTTTTGCATTTTGTCAACTGCCTTCAAAGTTCATTTCCAGCACATTTTTATGGATAAAGTCCACAAGGTTTTTACCTTGTGCATGACAGAATAGTTCACCTCAGTGAAAAATTATCACCAGTCTAATTCAGCAAAAAGTTATGCCCATTTCAAATTGCTTGAAACAATTTCCAACTTTTTTTTGTTTTTGTTTTTTTTTTTAATGTGACAGTACAGCATTCCAGTTGCTGGTGCACACATCACATCAAGTTCCTTTTAGAGTCTGTTTCTCCCACTAATCACCACCAGCACACATGTCATGATGGTTTCTTACATTTTACTTGCTCTACTACACCCACACAGTTCTTTTAAGGCAGAATGAAAGACAAAGGCATGCAGTGTACCTTTCAGAAATACAATCCGTGAACAAGAGAAATACAGCACATATTTGCCCATAGGGATACTAGTGTGGATAAAAAACTTCAGCTAGCTCTGAACATTGTCCCAAGGTGTTAGCTTAAGCACAGACAAAAGCTTTTAAAGAATTATAGCTGGGGTCTGGTAGACTTTAAGAATGGCTTAAATACAAATCTGAAGACAATCTGCTACCAGCAATACATCTAGTCTTTGATCACTTTCTAGCTTGTTAATGAATTATGCTATCAACGTTTAGCTTCTGTATCTTCATGAGCACTGTACAGAGTTTCTGTGTATTTCACGAGTCTCTGTGCATTTGTGTTAACCCTTTCAGTCTCCTTGTGAACTCATAAAAGCTTCTAGTATCCAGAATATCCTGCAAAGAGGAACAGCACATCTGGGTCTCGTAAGAAAAATCATCCATTTTATGCACTGTGCACCGGCCTCTTGCTGCCGTGACCCTGTAAATATTGTGGGCAATGCCCATAAGTATCTGAAGTGAAGGTGTGAAGAGAATGGAGCCAGGCTCTTCCCGCAGGTGCCAAGCAATAGGACAAGAGGCAATAAGCCAGAGACTGATGCACAGGAAATTCTACCTGAACGTGAGGAAGAACTTCTTCACTGTGAGATGACTAATCACTGAAACAGATTGTCCAGAGAGGTTGTGGAGTCTCCTTCACTGGGGATATTTAAGAACATCCTGGACACAATCTTGTGCCACGTGCTTCTGCTTGAGCAGAAGGTTGGACCAGAAGACCCACCGTGGTCCCTTCCACCCTGACCCATGCTGTGATTCTGTAACCCGGTCATTTTCGCTTCTTCACAGCTTCATCGCTCGCCCAGTGCCGTGGCTGCGCCGGGAGCGGCGGGACCCCGGCGCTTCCCGAGCACCATGCCCTGCTCCCAGCCCGGCGTCCCCTCCCCTCCCCGGCTGCACNTCCTTTCCCCGCCGTGAGTAGCGCAGGGCGCCCGGCGGGGCTGTGCGGGCGGGGACGCGGCGCCAGGGGCTGCGGGGGCGGGCAGAAAACCCTAACAAAGCTGGACTGCGCAAAGTGAAACCGCATTAGCAAGGCTGGGTTGAGTGAGGGGAAAAGACACATTCCGTTTCTTCCTTTGGTTTTTCAGGCACCAGGAACCGCGAGGAGCAGCTGCTCTGACACCCCGGGATGTTCCGTGAGGCTCCCGCCGGGGTCTGAGCACCATGCCTTGGAACTCGCGTGCTGCTGTGGGAAGTGCGTGACGGTCTCATGCCTGCCGCTGGCACTGCAGTTCTGTCACAAGAGCCGGCCGCGCTCCTGCCGCATTCAGCATTAGCAGAGTAGGCATTCCTTCCGTCTGCAGCCTAGTTATTAAAAACATGGTACTCCAGTCATTAAAGAACTGCCTTTGGCTGTCCTGCGTCCTGAGGACTCCAAAAGCTTTCTTCTGGAGCACAGCTAGTGGAGGCCTCATTATCCAGTCTGTTTCTAATGATATTTACCAAAATCTAGCTGTGGAAGACTGGATCCATGACCACATGGATTTAGAGAAGCAACAGGTCCTTTTCCTTTGGAGAAATTCCCCTGCTGTGGTAATAGGGAGACATCAGAACCCCTGGCAGGAATGCAACCTCAGGCTATTGAGGCAAAAAAATATAAAACTAGCCAGGAGGAGAAGTGGAGGAGGGACAGTTTACCATGACTTAGGTAATATCAATTTGACTTTCTTCACAACCAGAAAAAAATATGAACGAATGGAAAACCTGAAGCTTATTGTGAAGGCACTGAAAGCCTTGCAACCCCAGTTAGATGTGCATGTCACTGCCAGATACGACATCTTGCTAGACAGGCAATACAAAATCTCAGGCACTGCTGCAAAGCTGGGAAGGACAAGTGCTTATCACCACTGTACCTTACTCTGTAACACAGATAAGTCTGTTTTATCTTCTGTGCTAAGAAGTCCTTATAAAGGGCTAAAGAGCAATGCCACTCCTAGTGTGCCTGCCTTGGTGAAAAATCTCTTTGAAGAGGATCCTAGTTTAACTTCTGAGGTGCTCCTGGATGCCATTGCTAAAGAATATGCTACGCAACACCAAATAGATCACCATATCAACCTTATAAATCCAGCTGATGAGACTCTGCTTCCTGGAATTACTAACAAAGCTAAAGAACTACAAACCTGGGAATGGGTGTATGGAAAGACACCAAAGTTCAATGTTAGCACTTGTCTTAACATGGCCTATAAAGATTCTGTTCTTGACGTTAAAGTAAATATGGATGTAAAGCATGGAAGGATTGAAGTCTGTAACATTGATTTGCCAGAGCAGTGGCTGCCACCAGGACTGTACAGTGAATTGGTCAAGAGTCTTACTGGCAGTAAGTTTTGCCCAAACGAAACCACTACGCTAGTGACAACGTTGCTAAGAGTGTGTCCACAAGACGATGAGTTGCACAGCAGGTGGAGTCTACTATGTGAGAATATGATAATGTTAATGTGACTTGCATTTTGAAAATGTAAGTTAAACTTCTGCTACTCTTTTATTTAATGTATTGAAAAGAAAATTAAAACATTCGCTAGTAAGAGAAAAATTCAGCTTGTAGAAAACAAACTGTTTAATCTTGTGCTTTTTAAAAATATTACAATTAAATTTCACCTGATGTTCCCAAACTGTAGGATTGAAACCACTGCTGACAAGACATCATTGCTGCTTGAACCAGGAAAAATGCTGAGGGCATCCCAAATTGGCCCTGTAGCAGAGAAAGTACAAATGGCTGACACAGATGGGGTGGGGTAGGTGTAAAACTGGTGCTGTGCTGCTGCACTGGGTGTCCCAGCCTGCATCCTGCTCCTTGTGGGTAGTATCCCAAGGGCCATGTCTCAGCCCCTAAGCTGTGTGGAGAGGTATGCTCCCTGGTTTCTGTTTGAAAGTCCTTTCTTGCAGAGTGCTGGTGCCCCTGTGCCTCTGCTGTGCAAGTACCATAGTGAGCTCAGCTCACCACTGAGTAGTGAGTCACTGGCTAGTGAATCACTGTAGTTCTATCCTGGGGTTAGGGCTTTTGTCCATGCATGTGCAAGAGCAGGGGAAGGATTAGGAAGTTTAATGTTTGGATTTATGTGATGAGGGCAGAAGAGGCTAACTGGGACAGAGACCATGTGGGCCACCTTTGTTGTTACACTGCCTGGCACAAAGTTTGGAGTCCCTGCTGCCGTGGGTACTGGTATCAAAGCTAAACATTCAGAAATGCAAATACATATTTTGGAGAAAGAGATTCTTTCTGTTACCACCTAGCAGAAAATTTTCCATTAAAAGGCAATAATGAACTAAAAGTGACAGCTTTAATGCTAAATAAAAATAATAGCTCAATATATAGTAAAATTATGACAGGCTCAAGATGTATTTCACTGTTGTTGAAGAGTAAGTGTAATGCAATTTTGATTAGGTCAGAACACAGGCTGTTTATTGATACTGGAAAGGAGGTTGTAGCCAGGTGGGGTTCAGGCTCTTTTCCCAGGCAACTAGCAGCAGGACAAGAGGACACAGCCTCAAGCTGCACCAGGAGAGGTTTAGGTTGGACATTAGAAAACAGTTCTTCACAGAAAGAGTGACTGGGCATTGGAATGGCTGCCCAGGGAGGTGGTGGAGTCACTGTCCCTGGAGGTGTTTAAGACTGGATGTGGCACTCACTGCCATGGTCTAGTTGACAAGGTGATGCTAGGTCATAGGTTGGACTCAATGATCTCAAAGGTCTTCTCCAGCCTAGTTAATTCTGTGATTCTCTATGCTTGAAATTGCTGGACTAGGTTAAAAGACACAAAGTTGCACATTTGGGAAATTACTGTATTTGCAGTGAACCTTCTCCACACCGTGGCTGGATATATGAGGCATTACAGCTTCCTTGAATTTCCTGATGTAGTGAAGAAATCAAACAGATGACTGAAGCTACAAATAATAAAAAATAACCTTTATTCCCATTAAAAATAGGCATATATTATACACAACTGAATAAAATTCACAATGGTGACTAGAAACTTAGTATCATAGCAGCAAGCCAGGGAGCTCCTATGGAATGTCTGGGGGAATGACTAGTGGCACACAGCTCTGTGGCACATATATTACTCATTTTGCTGATGCAACACTGCAAAGCTGAAGCATTATTATGAGAAAGGATAAAGAGGGCAGACCACTGGCAAACTGTGACCCTGAAAACAAGGCAAAGACCAGCTCAATTTCTTATTGATTGCTGTGGAATAGATTTGTTGTTTAGAGGCAAAAGGAAAAGAACAGCAGCATTAGATGACAGAAAATGAAATAATATAGAACATTAAGAGAAAAAAGATAATGGAATACACCAACCATCAGGAAAAAGAAAGATAGGAGACAGAAAAAGTTACAGCAATAAACATGCTACTAGAATAGAGAGGCCTACTGTATTACAAGGCAGAAAGTGTAAGGCACATCAGTCCTAAGGCTGAGAAGATTTTTATGGGACCTGAAAGAGAGGCCACTGCCTGTTTTTCATGTCAGAGTGTATGACTTGGGCAGATTCTTGCTAACAAAGAACTCTTGTATAAGAAAAAAAGCAGCTCCTCTGGTAATACCTTCTGGTTTCCAAAGGGCAAAGGAATGACAAGGGAAGACTTTCTTCTAAAAGACATTGCTTAGAATCACAGAGTATTTTGAGTTGCAAGGGACCCAAGGATCATCAAGTCCAGCTCCTAGGTGAATGGCTCCTACAAGGATCAAACACATGACCTTGGCATTACTCACACCATACTCTGACCAACTAAGCTACTCAGGGTATCCAACTTCTGAAAAAACTTAAATTTATTCTTTTTAGGGGACTACCTAGTAGTAGGGAAATTGCTTACTGCAGCTGAGAGTGGCATGAAAAGCCATTCACTGGACTTTAAAGTCAGAAAGTAAGATTGGGAGAGGACCACACATCCTTTCCACACCTAATGCAAAGGATGGGTATCAGGTATATGACCACATACCACAGAATAAAAGAACACTCAGGAGTGACAGGGAGGAGAATACAACTGTTTGCAGCCCTCCCAGTCCAAAATCCATTATGCAGAGACACATAAGACAACCCTAAAATGACTGTACTGAACACTACCATGTTTGTAGGCAAAGGGCTTGGAAAATGGAATGTGCAATTTGGGATTACTAGTAAAGTCTGGGAAATAAAGTATTACAGGATTGACCAAAACCCAGCAAAACAGTAGTCATGACAGGAATTAAATACAGGAATTAAAGGAAATAAATAAGACTGCTTATAAAAGAGGACATGTGGCAGCCCAGCTTCCAATGATTGTGAGGTGGTCAGTTAAAGATGTAAAATCCAAAACTGGCTCAAGACAAAATCGACAGTAAAAATAGAAATGGCAGTAAAGATGCCTTTGAAAGACAATATTGAGGGTCTGTTATGAAATCAAGATAAAATTTAGACATGGATTGTATGAATTAAGATTACAGAAGAAGTACAATGAAGGAATCATGCAGTTATGTTTTCTCAGACTGAAAAGCCTCAAATATTCTTAAACCTATAGATTATAAAAGCTGTACTGCACTAAGTACTTAGAAGAGTTGCTTCTGTGGGCAACCAGCTGGACTCAAGCAACATCTTCCAGTCTTACATTTTTATGCTTATGAAAACACTTATTAAAAGCAGTCATTTCTGATCACATTTTCTTTGTGTGTTTAGTATGAAAGACATCCACTGTTGTTTCACGACAAGGTCTCAGGTCAAAGTCACAGTATCCAATGCTGAAATGGCCCTGCAGAAATGAACAGAATTGACATGGTGAGCATATACTGTAGAAGAGCTCATTTTAAGTTAATTAAAGAAGTCAAAGCATCCTTACCCGTGGTTGCTTGAAATAATCCAGACCCCTTCCAATCTTAATCGTCCACCCATTGTTGAATCTGTTTTAAAAATGCACAAATTTGAATACTGTGAGTATATTGAATAAAAAGGTTACATCCATGTGATGCACAAGCACCTTATTTCAATCATAGTTATTTCCTAGTGTCACCAATACCTGTGTGAACCACAGAAGACACCATTTGGTTTAGAGACAACTAATATTATATTCACAATTAGAAAATGTGGAACTATTGAGGGCTGGTTTCATCCAGTGAGGGCCACTGCCTTTTACTTTGTTAACCACAGCTGTAATTGTATTAAAAGTTAGGGTTAAATAGTTTGACTTCAAATAACTGGCATTTGCTCATTTTTTACATCACTCGCCTGATTTCTCGATCATGTATTGAAGATGAAAAGTCAATATTCAGTGTTACTCCATAATTACTCAATGACTGTTTTATTTCTTCCAAGGCACTCATCTGCTGACTCCTCCCATTACCCTGTCAAAAGTAAAAATAATGTGATGGTTTTTTGGTTTTTTTTTAACTATATATTCTACTTCTGGTCACCACAAACAAAACCTTTTTAGTATGAAAGTAAACCAAAATAAAGTAACTTGGATGAAGGCAGATTTACAGTTTCAAAGACAGGATAAAAAGCAGGCAGACTCCAGGTATATTTGCTAAGGGACATGGAGGAGGAGCTCACTCTCAGTGTGGTAAAACTAGATATGTAGTATTTGAGCCAAAATAAGTGCAGTAATAGTTTAAATAAGTGCAGTGACAGTTTGAGAGATTTCAGCTAGTGAAGACCTTTAAAATGACAAATGCAGCTGTCAGAAGAGCAAAAAACCCTGTGTCTCAATAGATGCTTTGGTTTTTTTATGACATTTTCCACAACAAAACTTTCACAGAAATTTCAATTTAAGATTCTGCTTACCCAGAATTTGTTAGAATTATGAGAAAAAGCTGAACTTACAAAATTATTTGTGTTTAACTATCACATTTTTATTTTTCTCTTAATCTGTGTTTTCTGCTGAAAGCATCGAAGCCTGAGTCTAACAAGTTCTGGTGACTAGGAATAAGTCTGTATTTTTATATTTTGTTTTGCATGTGGCATCACTTGAGTACAGGGAAATAGAACCCAAAATCTAGGCACTTACCGCATCATAGGAAGTGAGGAGGTGGATTGTTTTCACCTTGCACGGCCCCTTAACTAGCATCTCGCAGAATCGTAGGAAGTTATACAACTGAAAAAGTTTTATTTAATTTAGTAGCTTGGAATTTCTCTAGCGGCTACATCTGTATCATTACACCGAGTATCTACTTGCCTGATGAACGTTCCGAATGTACGGGTCCTCCACCCAAACTTCAGAAACAATCTCAGTGAGGTACTCGTGGAAAAGCTTTTCATAGCCAAAACCTGTTGCATTTTCTTCTATCCTGATCTGTTTATGGTATTTGCCATCTGAAAGGAAAGTAAGTCTCTTTTTAAGTAAAGGTCAGGACACAATTTCTGTGTTAAACCACCTCGCCCATCAAACACTCACATAACAACAGACAATTAAAAGCAAATGGGTACATTTGGTACATCACAGCTCATGGAATCACAGAACAGGTCAGGTTGCAAGGGACCATAGTGGGACATCTGGTCCAACCTCCTGCTCAAGCAGGGTCATCCCAGGGCACACGGCACAGGACTGTGTCCAGACAGTTCCTGGGTATCTCCAGGAGAGAGACTCCACAACCTCTCTGTACAATCCGTTCCACTGCTCGGTCACTCCCACAGTAAACAAGTTCTTCCTCATATTTAGGTGGAACTTCTTGTGCATCAGTTTCTGCCCCTTGCCTGGAGTCCTGGCGATTGGCACGACTGGGAAGGGCCTGACTCCATCCTCTTGGTATGCCCCATTTAGGTATTTATACCTTGTTTCTCTTTCTCAATGTGTTTTTTAATGTCTTCGGCTCTAGTCATGTACTCGGATATCTTCTGTCGGTAGCGGTGCTTTTTCGCCTCATCTGTCGTGGCTGTGAATCACAAAAAGTCACGGGCCAGTTAAACACAGGGGCCGGCCCTCCCCAGCCCTGCCCGGTCCGGCTCTCCCGGCAAGAGACCGCCAGCTCCCCCTCCCTCCCTCCCTCCCCGTGGGGCGCTGGGGTCCAACACTGCTCCCCAGGGCCACCCCGAGCCCTGACGGCGGTGCCCAGCCCGGTACCTTTCACCACCTGCAGCAGGAGGTCGATGCCCTCCTGGTAACACACCAGCGACTCCTGGAACCGGGACGCGGCGTCCAGCTGCACCGCCCGCTTCACCGTCTCCACCCCGGCCCGCTCCAGCGCGGCAGTGCCATCGCTGCCCGCCCGCGACATGGACAGGGACGGGACACGGGCCGGGATGGCGACGGGGAACAGGGACTGGGCGGGGGAACGGAGGGGAGGTGTAGCACCGTTGTCCTTCCGCCCGCTCGGAACTGAAGTGCCGCGGCGCCGGTGTCCGGCCGGAACGAAAGGTGCCCACCGAGATGGCGGTCGCGGCGGGCCGGGCGGGCCTGGGGCTCGCAGGCACCGGGAAGGTGAAGATCGAGGGCTGGGGATCGGGTGTATGGGGGGAATCCGGGTGGGGACCCCTGGAGAGACCCAGGCTGGGGCTGGGGCTTGCAGTCTCCGCGAAAATGGGGTTCCAGATAAGGTTCCGGGGAGGGGATCCGAGTGGCGTCTCGTGGGGGTTGATCCAGTTGGGGGTCCTGTTCGGGGCTCCGCAGCCGCGGGGAAGGTGGGTTTCCAGCTGGGGCTGGGACTCATAGCTGTGTCAGCTGTTGCGACTATTCAGAGCTGTGAGGAAGGCGCAGGCAACTTATTCCTCCTCTCTTTGCAGATGTTGGGGAAGAGGATGGAAGGGATGGCGTCCCCGGCGTGGGTTCGTTGTCTCTTTACCAGATCGAGAATTCCAGACTCGGTATGTGCTTGACTTGCACATTGTTATATTTACAGTTTTAGTTTATTGTTGCAAGATACTATCTGATGTTAGTTGACTCTTTTCCTTAAAAGCATTTTTAAAGCCTGTGGAAAACCTTGCCGTCTAGAGGCTGAGCACAGGCTCCCTGATAAAATTCACGTGAATTAGATGTTATGCTGGTACGGGGTGTTGTCCACGTATTTCTGTGCAGTTGGGTGGCCACGCTCAAGAGTTACTGTATTTATCAACATTACAACAGTGTGTTTGACTTCATATTATAAAAGCTAAATTTGAGATCACTTTGTTTGTGCTTTGACCGCCTAAAAGGAAAATATGTAAGAATTTTTACCAAGGTTGAAGTATGTTTGAGACAGTTATTAACTGTCTGTAATGATGAACAGATATTTAGGGAAAGAACTTCCAGTTTTGTGAACTTTTTATTGCAGGTATTTCAGCCACGGCCTGGAGATCATGAAAAGTATGGAGGTGACCCTGAGGAGCCCCACAAAATCCACATTATTACTAGGATAAAAAGTGTCATTGGTCGCCCGTACTGGGAAAAGAAGATAATACGTGATCTGGGACTGGATAAAGTATGACTGTTGTTCTTTATACTTGTGTGTGTCAGAAAGGCACCACGAAGGTGGTGGGTTTTTTAAGGACCTCAATTTTGCAGTCACAAACCAGAATTTCATTTATAGCAGCCATAAGGCAATCTGAGAAGCTGATGATGTGTTTAAGAGCTGAGGGGAATGTTTGTGGCAAATGTGCTTTTAGTGGGATTTCAGAATGTCTCTGTATGATATTGTGCTGCATTGCCTGAGGAGAACTTTATCCTAAGAATTCTTCTAAAAGAATAGAAATAGGTTTGTATTTCAAATACTTTGAATTCGGTTATTAGTGGGTCATATTATTCAGATGTCGTAGGAAGGCAAATAAAACTAATTTCTCAATGAATAGGCTTCCAAATTCAAGACTCTAAAAGTTTGTGTCAAAGATGTGTTTATCCAAGTTTTTCAGGCCAACTGCACATTGTGCAAAGATTTGTGTAGTTGGTGTTATATTACAGAGAAAAAAATGTGTGCTTGATCAATGTAAGGTAAAACTGAAGGAAGCAGTTTTGCCCCTAAACTCTTGTATTTACATTTACAGTATTTTTAACAGTTGGAAGAAAAATACATTTATAATGGAGCAGGAATAAAGCTGAAATAGTAATTTTACTGGAATCAGGTTTTGATTGCATATATTTATGTGTGTTCTTCAGGCATGGCACTTCTCTAAATCTTAGATGTGCAAATGTGATATATTTTTTAGTGTTAGCATGCAAAATTCAGCGAACAAAGATTTGGGATTTGGGAAGACATTTGTAAAATCTGTTTTATCCCTTACATAGGCACATCAGCCAAGACTGCACAAAAATATCCCTTCTGTGAATTCCAGACTGAAAGTTATTAAACATCTAATAAGGTTTGTTAACTATTTGTTTATTTATTTGTTAATTTGGAACATTTAATGTAACTCTCTTTTAGTCACCAGACTTCACTAAGCAAACTCTTTTGCCTGTAGAATACAGCCACTGAAACTACCCCATGGGCTGCCAACAGAAGAGGAAGTGTCCAGCACCTTTCTGACAACCAGGGGAGAGCTTGTCATTAAAAAGCGCCTGAAACCTGTGGAGCAGAAAGAAATTAAGTCGTAAGGTGTGCTGGTTGGATTTAGATTTTGTAAAATAAGTATTTTAAATCCTCAGTTAAAAGTTTGTGTATGAAATTGTAAAAATTCTTGCTCTGGTATAAATGGCAAAGGTGACACTGATGCTTAAAGAGGGATTGCAGGTGTACAGATATGAAATTCAATGTTGTTAATAATTACATGAAACATTAAATGAATTATAGGCTCTCTGTGTTTTATTTTTGTGGCTAGATTGCTGTAGTTTATGGCTAACTGTGAAAGAACTTTATTTAGAAAGTCAAACAGAGAAGTGAGTAGAATAGATCTAGCTAATGATGGTGAGGACATTTCACAGGTATCAGTAAAAACTTGCAATGATACTGCAGGACTTTCACTGCACAAAGGAGGGAATTGGAATTGAAAAGCCCTCTGTTTAGTAGTCACGTGAGAACTGACTGGCTATGCACAAAGAGAGTGATTTACCGTGGTTATCCAGACCTCACACTCGTTCCCTAGCAAACAATCTGTCATCTGGCTTCTTTTGTAGTTTAAAAAGTAGGTGAACTTTCCACTTGGGAGTAACAGGAATTATTCACATCTCGGTCAGTTGTCTAACTTGTCTTTCAGGAAACTTGCTGTCTTCATATATATCCCCTGATCCTAAGTGTTCAATAAGAATAGCCTAAGAGCTGCAGTGTATGTGAAAGTTAATGCTTTTCCTATTCAAAAATTGCAGACTTTAGAAATGTAGAGACCCTGAGGCATACCTCTGATGTGAGTTAGAATTATGGGCTGCAAGCTTATAAAATACTACTGTGTGCATAGTTTTATTTATATTTTCAAGAACTGTGGCCAAAGTTAGCAAGCTACTACTGCATCAAATGATAAAAGTAGTTTGCATTCCAGCCAGTATAAACTCTGTAGTTTAACATGCTGTGAGCCTCTCCCACATTACACACACTGGAGTTAATCTTAATGACTGCATGTTGTGAGAAGATCAGAGGGATGCAGTCCCTGAAAATTAGTGTTTATCCTTTCTGCCTGCTTGCAGGGAAGAGTAAACACCTGTAGGAGTTCAAAGGAATAGATATATCAGTGCAGGGACATAAAAGCTGGAGGCACTGTGCAGAGGGAAAAGGATAGGCCATGGTAGTGGCATTGAGGAGTGTAATGGCCCCTGTGGCCAGGCTGAAGGCAGAAGTGGGAATTTGAGCTGAAGTAAAATAGTATGGAAAAAGTGAAGCAGGTAAATTACTGTTGCTTTTCTCACCTCCCTCCTTTCTTCCAGCATCTTGTGCTGCAGTGTGTTGTAACTGCAGTCCTTGTGAGGTGTTGATCATATTCCTGCAGGGAGGTACAAGGTGGAATTTGAGGCCTTTTGACGGACATGTGTAGTGCATCCAAGGCACAGGGCATTCTTAAAAGAGATGGTGCAAGTACTAGAACACAAAAAATTAGGCAAATGGATCTTGTTGCTGGTGGATAGCAAATAATAAGACTTGTGCTAGGACTGGTGTCCCAGAGCACCACAGCCAGGCTGGCTCAGCCTTTCCAGGCACGTTCGGGATCCGTGTCGGCGGCACTGCAGCCTGTTAAACTCCCAGCAGAGGGCTCTGTAAGCTCCATCCAACGCGGTCTGTGTATCCATACGCGTATGCATCCCTGACGCTGCAGCCTACTAAAGTGTTCCAGGGTCTCCCGGACGGACTGTGTCAATGAAAAGGCTTGCTTGGTACCGTTCACTCCTTAAAAAGTGTCTGATAAACTATCTAAGCCAAAGCAGAGCTAATAGCAGGCTCCCACATAGAGAGAAGGGAAAATACGTAGTACCTGTTATTTCTGGGTAAGATTCAGCTACAAGAGACGTTTACAGAGATATTTAAGTGACAAGCTGACAGTTCCAATGAAAAAGAAAATTGTGGTTTTTTAAACTTTTTCATATATGTGTAAGTTTGGGTGTTTCTGAAATAGTATTTCCCCCAAGGGCCCCCACTCTTGCACAGTTAGTGTGCTATCCCAAACCTTCTCTGTATAAGCCTACATGCTCTAAAGATTTGCTCTCAACACTAAAACCAGAACCAAGAGGGTGCAAAAACACAGTGTATGTCCATGTCCTTTCACTAGTAGAGCTTTGTAATGCTCCATATAGATCTTTATGAAACACAGATAAGAGGCATTGCCTTTTTGTGTAGGGAACAAACAGACTGACTTAAGATGATTGCAAAATTCAGGTTGGAAGGTACCTTTTGGTCTCTAGTCCAACCTCCTGCTCAACACAGGGCCAGCACTGAGGTCAGATGAGGTTGATCTGTGCTTTGTCCAGTTGGGCCTTGAAAGCTTCTGACAAGAACGGCTCAGCCTCTCTTGGCAGCCAGCACTGCTGTTTCGTACTGCTGTTAGACACGTGTATTGACAGATAAAACATAAGGCAGATAAAATCTTGTTAAGTAGTGTTACAACTTTCTTGCAGCATTGATCTGCTGCTTGAGAAGCTGCAGACACAGATGAGAATTCTGAATATTCTCATGAAATAAGATGAAAAATAAATGGCAAAAAGTAAGTTACAGTTTGGACTATTAGCCATGTAGCCTTTAAGTTATTTTTTTAGCCTTAGCAGAAAAAAAACGCCATTGCAAGCTTGTGCTTGTTCCTGGCTTCATTGTCCTCCCCCATTCTCACTGTTTCTGGGTGAGAATTCCAGAAGGTTTTTAATTTGAAGCAAAGTATGCAATCAGGGCCTCAAATCAAATCATTACTCAGAGATCTCAATATCCATTTCTCTTATAAAACCTGGCTCTTGCATCCACATAATTGGCATAGTTGTGTGTTTCACCAATATCCATTTTGTCGTAGTTTGGGACAGTGTTAACGCCTGCATTATAGGCTGAGATGCACCTGGATTGAGGGTGAAAGAAATACATAAACAGAGGTGCTACTTCATCAGTAAATAAGCAGATATTGCAACTGAGATGCACTGCTTTAGTTAATAGATCTTTTTTCACCAGTATTGTTTGCCATAGTAATACCATTTCCAGTTATTTTTGTCAGAGGTGTTCCTTCTGTGTTTTAACTTAGTGAAGCAATCAAAATTTCCTCCTTTACATCCAAACTTGGTGATCATTGACCACTTGCTGTGTTTTGCTGACATTAACATCCTCACTTTTATGACTGCTTCCTTGTGTGCATATTCCTTCATGCCCACCCACACCAGTAACCTCAGACGTGTTTGTATCGTAGTTGGGGTAAAGGGGCCCAACCATAACAAATGCTTCAGTGTAACCAGTGCCCAGGAATATAAGGAATGTTTCCTCCAGAGAAGATCACGTGTTTTTAGAATTAGTGTATTCCTCCTTCAGAGTTGCCAGGATAGGCAGCAGGGATAGATTGCTTTTTGTAGGTGGGTAAAGAACCACGAAACAAATTGAATAGAGAAAGGAGGGGGAGAGCCCACCCTTACTCCTTGCAACTGAAAAATGTCATAGTATTTCCCAAGTTTCAAAAAAAAACATGCTAGAAGGCTAACCAAGGAATAGAAAGAGGAATGCCTGCCCTACTTCCTTGTCTGTCAGAGCCTAAAAAAAACAACATAGCTGCTGTTGTAAAGGTGACAGCATGCAGAAAGCAGGATTACTGCTGCTTCAGAGTGTTTCCAGGTGCCAAGTAACGGCTCCTTTCCTCCCCAGCTGAATCAAGGGTGGGAAAATCCATTTCCTATAGAGATCTCCCCTGGATCTCTGCCCCATCTCTTCCCCTTCTCCCCTTACCCATGAGGTAGTAAAGCACAAGTCTGAGGGGGCTGGAGCTGTTAAAAAAGTAGATCCCATGCGTGCAGCAAGTGTTCAGGGATTTTACAGATAAGGATACAATTTGGCAAACAAGCGAGCCACAAATGTAGGCATGAATAATGAAGCAAGATCCCCCACTAGCCATGCCCCTGTGGTGCACACAGTGTAATTAACCTGATGGTAAGTAGCTGCAGCCTACAGCGTGCTCAGTTTTAAAAGGTGCTTTTTGAAACAAGACTTATTATCTAAATGTAAAATAGGAACAATTAATCTCTTCAATCCCAAGGGAGTACTGGGAAGCAATCATCAGTCTCACAGCGTAAAAGCATTCTGCTTGTGCACTGATGCTCACCGGGGCCTTCCCTGGTGCTGGGAGCTGACAGCCTGGTCAGTGTTTGCCAAAGAGTTGGCTGAAAAGGTTTAGGGGGTTGCCTTTAACAGGGCCCCCACCACTATTCTGACTCTGCTTCAAAGGAAGAATGAGATTTGTGGTTTTAAGATTGACCATAGCTGCAGTAAGCCAAGTGCATTCCCATGGTCACCCAGGCCATCCTTCAGCACTGTTCCAGCATGTGACTCTTGAAAGGTAATACCAACAATCAATCACAGCTGGAGCAAGACCCTCACCACTGCCAGCTTTTGCCATCTTGGCATGGTATTTCTCCATGTTATTTTTCTGCTGTCTTCTCTGAGACAGGAACTCCTACAACATGACATGCATGACTTTGCCTTTCATTTTTAGAATCCAAACCCAGTTTTTTTAAAGGTCATTATGGCTGAGCTGACATTTTGAATCCTTCTGAATCTGTTTAGAGGGAAACAGAATTGACTAATCTTACTGAAGGGTGCCTTAGAAATCAATACCCAAATGATACAAAAGACTATTATTTTTTCAGATTCAGAGGACAGTTCTCTAGCATGCAGATTGAAAGTGAGGTGAGCCTTGTTTTAAATCTAAGCTTTTGGGTGAGTTAGTCCCAGATTTAGTCCCTTTTAATTTAGGACTATAGTGGAAAAATGTTCAGGAGTTCAGGTTTTGAGGGAAACTCTAATGGAGAGAGAATAGCAGGTCCAAAGGTTGGATACATCCAGCAGACTTTCATTTTTTCTGTGATGGTCTTAAATGTCATCTCAAAGGCAACCCTATTCCCAACATAAACTTATGTGCCCAAGTAGAATCTTCGTTGATTGTGAAAAAAACTGCTTGCTTGGCAATGACTGACAATAAGATACCATGATCCATAGTAGGCATGAGCCTGTGTGTGGGTGTAAGGGGGGATGAACAACTGAATTAGCACCTACCTACACAGCTCAGACCTTCTGACTTCACAGTTACCCCAAAGCTGCAGTTGTGCCAACATTCCATGTATTCCTATAACACTCTGAACAGCCTAAGAGCATGTGTTGGTTTCAGCTGAAACCAGCACAGAGCAGTATTTACAACCAGATGTCAGGCCAGTGCAATGTGTGACTCATGCTGTTAAAATGCTTTCAGATCCATGACTGAAACCCATGGCATCCTTTTGATACTAGTGCAGTTGTTTGTGCCAGCAGATTCAGTCATGGTAGGTATGGCCTGCTCTGGATGGGATTACCTCTTGGTCATGCTAGCTCACGTGTACCTTGTGAGGTGAACTGGTGCTTTGTGCACAATTCATCTCCCCTAATTGCCTAAAACTTAGCTGTCTTGGTCTAAGTTTGTGACTTGGGCTGCCTGTGTGGCCAGTGGAGAAAGGCATCTCAAAAAAGGCGGGCTTTCTATTCCAAACTTTAAAAAAAACCCAAAAAAATCTGATGAGAGTCAACTATTTACTGACTCCAGCTCGCTTTTCCATAGCTACAAGAAAATTGAAGAGAAACATCCTTCTGTTACACCCATTACAATTTATCTAACTTGCAGATTGTTTGACTTGCAATTTATCTGCATTTATCTGTTGTCTCAACACACCACTGTAGGAGAGAAAACATGCAAACATCAACTGAGAGGAACAATGCTAACACTTAATGGAAAAGAGCCTTTGGTACAGTGAATCATTTACGAGAATATTAGACAAAGATCACAGACATGACATGATTGCTGCAGGATATCTTCCCACCTTCTCAACACACTTCCTGGAGACAAATGGGGTTTCCATATGCTGGCAGTGTTCTGGAACAGCTGGCTCAGTGCACTTCCCACCCCCGCTGGTCTTACAAGAAACAGAAACACCTAACAACTTGTGCATCCTCCCAAACACAACAGGGGTTCTGTTCTACAGGACAAACACAATTACGATTTTAAAAATGAAATACCTTTTAATTTAATTTAAAGTCCCATTGCTAACAGTTTGGAACTAGGAAGAGCCTTGTTTAAAAACAACGGCTCCCCTTCAGTTCTTGGAAGCAATAACATGCTGACAATGGGAAAATGGGAACCTGTGCTTCTGGATTTAATCAAATTTTTGCAGGCAAAGATCCAGGAACAATAACATGACCAGAGCTGCAGCTGCTGAGAATTCGGATATGCAGAGACTATGCCAGGCCCCTGTTGTTATCCCCTCTTGCACAAAGACAACAAAGGTCAACGACCCCAAAGTAGCAGCCAGTGTGGATTTCAAAGCTACTGTAGCGGTGCAGCAGTAAGGAAAACAGCCACTGGATGGCAGAAATCCCCGCGGCACAATCTATCCTGACCTGCTTCTCCACCACGGTAGAATTTGTGGGTGTGAAATGGTGTTTTGCTCTTCCAGCAGCTCTTTTACATTTTTAGCTGGGGAATTCGTCCCTTGTTATTGCAGTGAGAGATTCGATTCTGTAAGTCTTTCCTGTATGGTTGATACCTCCCATAGAGAACCAGTGGCAAAAAGCCACAGCAGCTCATGCATGGGGCTCTTCATTTTCACAGTTATGACTGAGTGTAAAGAAGGTTGGAACAGAGGAAAGTGCATCTGTCAGGAAGGAAAATAGAATAGATGTGGCTCAAAACAAGTGACATTTAAAAAATTCAAAATACCACCAAAGGTGATTCACAAACCAGTAATCTCCAAATGGTCTGTGCTACTATTCCCTTATTGCTGGGGCAGAAACATAAAGGATGTACTAGTTTGCTTCTTCTACATCATAGTTATTGAGGCACTCCCACTGTGAACAACTTTATTCCCTGCCCATACTCTCTGTACAAACCTCCTCTGCCGCACGTGGAGAGTTTCACCTGAATTCCCTGGGACTTCCTTTATACTCGGCTAGCTCTTCAGCCTTCATACAGAGCAAACTGACAGCCCTGCTACTGAAATATTTTGTGCATGTGGTAAGTGTAGGACATCCACCTATAGTACATACAGCAAGGGCCACAATGATCCATTCAATATCAGTATCCACAATTAATTAGCAAGCAGCTCTTCACTATCACAAGGGCCATAGGGGAGGAACAATTTGCTTTAACCTGAAGCCAGGCTGCAGGGCACTGGACCAGATCTAGTACCAGCTACTGTTCACTCTTCTCTCCTGTGTCTGGCAGGAAGGAAGAATTGCCTCTGGCAATTAAATGGTTCAGGGCAAACATCTGTGGAATAATTTGGTCCTCTATATGGCCTTTATGGCTCAGGCATGCAGCTGTGTCTTTTTAGAGTTTGTCTTCATTTCTAGAGGAAAGATACAAAGAATATGCTGCCAGGATTTTTATTATTAGGACAGAAATCTATAATCCTGATTTCTGTAGCCATGCACACACCCAAACCTCTTTGAAAACTTTGTCAGTTTCTTGATCTGAATCAGCTGAGGGGTGGCTGAATAAGCAGTGAATTAATAAAATAAAACCTGATTTAAAGGACAGAAAGGAATCAAATTTCTCCTTGCTTGCTTTGGAACAAGAAACCTTTACAGTTCTTGGAAATTGAGTGTTTGTGAAAGGCTGAGGGCTGCAGCAGTAGAGTCTCAGGTCAGCCACATCCTCGCTGTATGGGTTTTTTCATGCTCTTGAACATTTCTCCTAATTGCTGATTAGCTTAATAAGGGGTGGGTAAGAAATGAGAGATCCTAGTTATGCCTTCAGGGCAGAAACTAGGCTGACAGAAGCTTCCCAAAGCAATCAATCCCATTTAAGCTGTGGGAGGTTATGCAGCTTGTGTCAGGAAGGGCTCTGGATGGTGGGAGAAGGTCCCTTGACCCAAGGCTGGGGGGAAATGCATGGGGACTTGTAGATGGTTGAGACATGTGAGGAACTGGCAAAACATGGAGGAGAGGTGCAGCATAGAAGGGGCAGGCTGCATCTGAGCTGTAGCACAGACAACCTGTGTCACTGGAAATTGAAGAGCTTTCAGATTAGCATTTCCACTAGAAACAGGGGAAAGCTGACAAATACAGAGGAGTATCCAGTTTAAACTCATGTGATCTGCATGGTGGATAAGGCTGATGTTCAGTTTACCTCTGCAAAAAACATGAGGGAAATAAACAGCATGATCACAATACATGAGAAAGACAAAATGCAGTGGCAAGGATTTGGCACGTGCAATGCCAAATGAAGCAAACTTACAAGTGTTTTTGTACAGTTGCTTGAGACTTCAAAATCAAGCCAGAACCCAAATGCCTGGATCAAATGATAACCCTGAGACAGAAGGGTCTCAGAGGCTTGGTGGAGGCTAGAAAACCAATAAGATGCAGCACTGCCAGCCTCACATTAACATCCTGAGTAGCATGCAGAGGTGGAGTGATGCTGTATGTGAAGGATAAAAATGTTACAGCATAAAAATATTCCAGGGAAAGAGAAGCATGCTAAAAACCTGTGGGTGGAAATCCCAGTCGCCACTGATAAAAACGCCGGAGTAGGACTGTACTATCCTTTTTGAGTTCCGTGAGAACAGTCAGTGAGGCCAGAGGAGCAGGAAATATGGGATGGTAGCATGAGTGGGAGCCTGCATACTGGCTGGATCAGCACCTTGTCAGGATGAGGTACAGAAGCAGAATTTTTTAGTTGCAATAAATCCCTGCTTCTAGGGCAAGCTGGTTGAGGAACGCACAGAAACAGATGCTAGAGAGAGGCACAAGGGTTTTGTTTGAGGGATGTTAGTGGGAAACTGCTCTGAGGTTGCAATCCTATGACAAGATCTCTTTTAAGACTGAAATGGGAAAAAGCAGGCCATGTGCATCCAATATGGGAGCACTCAGTTTCAAGGAAGGCAATCAAATAAACTAAGATGAGCATTAGAAACAGTTATCCCCAGCTGGATCCTCTTTAGGGATCCTTGGGACCACAGGCTGGTGCCCATCCAGGGCAATATACAAGGCCCCATCCTGGGGACAGGTTGCTGGCTAGGAAATCCCAGCTCAGTTTTTCAATGAGTAACAAAGCAGAACAAACACAGTTATTCAGTAATGTGCTGGTATGCTGGTGCTTCCCTTTCTTTTCTGCATATCTCAGAGACATGGACATGTGGCTCAAACAGATCCAGCTGCAGCATTCAGAATCAGCCACTGGAACAATCTGTTCTCCCATGTGGCTTAGGGCTCTGACCCAACAGGGACTTGGTTTTGACAGTGTTTTCCCGCTGCTTCAGTTGCTGCTGAAAGAGATTGTTTAATTGGTCCCTCTCCCTGGTTTCTATGAAAGCCAGTCATTGCAGCTCCGGACTCCAGGCAGATCCCTGCCTGAGCCATGGAGGGATCAGCCTATGCCACCTGCAGCTTAACAAGTTGATGAGAGAGAAAGCCTCCACCTCACACTTGCTCTTTGTTGTAGGAAGCACGTTTAAATAGATTTCCCAGTGCTGACATCAGTTGTAAAACCAAATCACAGGACCCCAGCCGAGAAGGCTTTTCTTCCCTGCCTGTAATTTGTTTTCCATTGCTGACTGCTGATTCTGATTCAGCAGTGTTAGTCTGAAAAGGTCCTTAAACAACACCTATTGCATTTCCTCTGTCTACAAAGCATGACTGCAAAGAGAGCAGGTTTAGATTAGATATTAGGAAGAAATTCTTTACTGTGAGCGTGGTGAGGCACTGGAATAAGTTGTCTAGAGAAGTTGTGCATGTCCCATCCTTGGAAGTGTTCAAGGCCAGGTTGGATAGAGCCCTGAGCAGCCTGGTCTAGTGGAAAGTGTCCCTACCTATGGCAGGTGAGTTGGAACTTGGTGGTCTTTAAGGTCTTTTCAAACTCAAACCATTCTGTGATTATATTATGTACAGTTACTTTTACATGTTGGTCTTTGATGTTGTTTAAAACATCCAGGAATTGTTGCACTGCTTCATTATCCTGAAAGTTGTTTGAAGTATCCAACATAATCTGCTGCTCACAAACTCACCGCTATTTGTCTTACCCTCAAGGGGAAGGGAAGGATGTAGGTCATTGTCCTTCATTTCTTTTGCATATTAGAAAATCATAGCTGTGTGCTTTTTCCCTTTTCAGGGGAAAAAGTAATCTAATTCCTTATTTCTACAGGCTGTACTTTCCATCAGGGTTGTGATTGTCCTAAGTACATTTTTGTTGGTGCAACAGGCTCAAACACTATTGCCAGCCCTCACTGACTGACAGCTGAACAGCTGAGAGCAAAGTTACCCCAGGTGCTTCACACACAAAGAAAACCTCCAAATGGGATATTCCTTCTTTTTGATTTCTCCTCCCTCCTCCACTGGTATCAACTTCTTTGCTTCCCAGCCCTTTCTGTCAGATGGGCCCACCCACTACACCCCTGTTTGACCTCATTAAGTGTTTTGCACCAGTTTTTAATTGATTTCAGTGCTTTGGTTCCTAACTGGTTTTCACAGTTTCTAACCACAATGGAAGTGTTCATGTTCTCTTTCCATGCAGCCCACAGTTTGATAGATCACATCCTCCATTCATTTCCTGACTGCAAATTTCAGAGAGACTGGTGTAGGACAGACTTGTGTAGCTCCACTTGAAGAGTCTCAGTAGTTTGGCCAGAAGCTTCTGATAACCAATGCTTTTTCTACTTACTCTACGGCCCTTCAAGTACAAGGGCACTTCGTATTTCTGCTGAAAGCCTTACCAACCTCATGATACAGCACAACCATGGCTTCTTTCTTGGCCACTTACCCAGTTAGATATAGATTTTAATTGGTCTGAGGTGGTTTTTCCCTGCAAGCCAGGCTGCCAGAACCCTCCTGACTGTTTCTTGCTGCTTTGTTGTCCCATGGGATCTCTTGAAGGAACAATTCAATCCTTCACTCCAGCAT
The DNA here is from genome assembly GCA_013400515.1 of Erpornis zantholeuca. Taxonomy (NCBI): domain Eukaryota; kingdom Metazoa; phylum Chordata; class Aves; order Passeriformes; family Timaliidae; genus Erpornis; species Erpornis zantholeuca. The sequence continues at coordinate 38,166 of VZTN01028728.1, forward strand.
CTTCCTCAATGTTTCAGGCAGGCGTCTTGGTCTTTGATTCCCTGGACCTTTCTTTCCCCTCTGATTTGGCTTTTTTCTTTCCTTGCTTGTGCTTCTGCTTTTTCTGATACATTAATATTTGGTATTAGACCATTTGCTTTGTAAGTTGTCTGTTGTTTTTGTTTTTTTTTTCAATTGGCCATAGGTCAAAAGAGTGACCAAGAGTGCAACTGCAGCTGCCCTGTCTACATCAGTGTCGAAGTTTGAAGCTGACAAAGCACCAGGTGCCCATGAAAAACTATTCACTCATTTTCCTCTGCTATAGCTATGCAGAGGAGGGGAAATTAAACTTCATTTTCATGAGTTGAGATAGGGGTTATTGGAAAAAAAAACCACTTTAAGGCAAAACAGGTTCAAAACCTAAACAGTAAAAACAAGATTTATTATTAACATAATTAAAAGTAAAAAGGGTAATGAGAACCAAAGCGAACTTTCAGAACACCTTTCTTTCCCAGTCTCTCTCACTTTCCACTGACTGTGCAAAGAAAAAAACCATGGGGTTTTGGTCAGTATTTCACTTCCTAAAATCTTTCTTCAGCATGCTTAACAAAGAGTTTCTCTTGCTGTGCCATGGGATCCATCCCACAGGAGGTAGTTCTCTGCAACCTTTTCTAGTGTGGTTTTAACTTTCACAAGCAGCAGTCCCACCCGAACCTGCTGCCACATGAGTCCCTCCCACGGGTCAAGCAATCTTTCCAGAACTGCCCAGCATGAGTCACTTTATTTCACGGGGTTTACTCTTTTAAGGGTGAGCTGTTCTAGTGTGGAAGTGAAGGCTCTCCTCCTCTGTCTCTAAAAGCAAGGGTCATCTCTCTCTGAGTTCCTCACAAAGTTACAGCTTTTCAGCATCCACATGCTCCACCGTGAGTACTCTTCCTAACAGGCTGAGCATGGATCACTGCATCCCCCATGCACCTCATGAATTACAGGGAAGCAGTTTGTTGTATCATAGTCCTCACCATAGCTCGCAGGAGAATCTCAGCTCCGGCGCTTGGAGCACCTCCTCACTCTCCTTTTTGTCACTGACCTCGGTGCCACCATGTTGGTTTTCCTCACGTGTCCTCACTTTTCCTTCTCCCCTGACTCGGAAGAAGGTTGGTGTCTGTAAGTTGCAGTTGAGAGGTTGACTCGCCCGGGCTCCATGTGGGGGAATTGCTCGCCATGGCTCTCGCTGCTGGCCACGAGCTCTCTCTGTGGGCTCTGGCCCTGGGAGGGCCCTGGCAGCTGCCTCATCACCCTCGGGGGAAGAAGAGAGAGCTTCCCGTGGATTTTCTGTTCTTGAATATGCCATCACAGAGGGGTTACCAGCTTCTCTAATTGGGCTACTAACCTGCCCATCGTCAGAGCCTTCAGTGATTGGCTCTGTGCCAGACAGAGAAGTTTCAAGCAGCTTTGCTCCCGTCCACTAAAACCAGGCTGTGTTGAACCAACACAATCAGGCGGAAGAGGAACTTGCAGAAACATGGACGAAGGTGACTGGAAAAATATCAGAGGGGAACAGCAGCCTGAACTCATTATTTGTCAGGAAACCTTTTGCTCAAATCTTAAGGCAGCATGCTACTGTTAAACTTTCCTTAATTATTTACTCCTTCCTACCAATTTATCAAGCTTTAACTCATTTTCTCCAGAGATTTTCTGTATTCACTGCAAGGTGCAGACACCCTAAAACAATATTTGGAACAAAATACGAAATTTCCATAACTTGGAATTTCAAATGGACTTGAAAATATAAAGAATCCTTTGTGGTGGTGCTGCACAACTCAGCAGGCAGGTCTGCACGCCCTTGGGTGTTGCTACCACAACATGAAGCAGCAGCTTGCACCAACTGGACTCCTGAAGAGCTCAGAGATCTGCAGTGTTGGCAGCACCAGTAGTGGTGACAAGGAGCTCACCACAGTGAGCAGTGGTTGAGGATGACATGAAGGCAACCAAAAAAGCTCCACTTTTGTTCATCCTTGGAACTCAAACCCCAGTTTTGAACACACAGACAGCAATGAGACTCCCTTCCCCGTTTGAAGTTTATACTAATCTACCAAAAATTCATTCATAGGCTTTACATAAGAGGTTTATGTAACACAGAGGTTTACATAACATAATGCACCAAAGGCTTCATCCTATGATTTTTACATTAGTTATGTCAAGTATACAACCACATGATACATTTCATAACTTTGTATTACAAAGTAATGATTTTAGTAAAATTATATTAATATAGTGCAGAATTCCCTAAAGACTAAATAAAATACACTTCAATATCTGTGGTTGCTTAACAATGAATTGTTTATAGTAGTCTTAAAAAAAAAAAAAATCAGTGACATTTGAGACAAGCTAGACTTCTCTCCAGTCTCCAGAGGTGATAAAATTAGTTTGCTTGTAACGTATGTTAATCATGCAGAGTCCTTGCCATGATGATTAGCAGATGAGTGACTGGCTAGACGAGGGCCACAGCATTAAAATTGCTCTGCTTGCAAAAGCTGGTTGCCTCCAAACATACTGCCTGTGTTATTCCTGCCTGGCAGCCCAGGCACACGCACAGCACTGCCCCTTGCTGCCGGGCAGAGTCTGCCAGGCACATCACTTCTGCATCAGCAATGGTGGCAGCTGGAAGAAAAGTGCCCTGACACCTCCAAAATGGTAATTTGAAAGGCTAAATGTGAACGTCATCATTCCCATGTTCACAAGTTTGGATCAGCAGCCAGGCTCAGGCCCAGCTCTTCTGACCTATTCAGTCTGCAGCACCATTATCCTCTCCCTGTTCTCAAACTGAGTTTTAGACCCATTCCAAGAATACCAAATGGGCTTATTTACTCAAGTTGTAGATTGCTACCCACTGAGCCCCATGAAATTGAAAAAAATAAACATTGGGATTTAACATTTATCTTTATTTCTATCTTATTCTCATTATTATTCTCTAATTAATAAATTGGCACTAGGAGACCCATGCACTTTCAAACAAACCGTTTAGGCCCAGAGCTCATTCATTTCTAGTAGAAACTGGGATTCCTGGCAGAGGGACAGATGCTGAAATGCTTTTAAATTTGGAGGAAACTCAGCATAAATGTGCCAAAGCTAAAGCAGGAAAGGCTGTGGCATTTTTTACCAAAACTATTGCTGTGATACAGCTCCTGGGGTGGGTACATACGGGGCTGACTCTTGCTCCAGGGGCTGGTCTCTGGTGGAAAGGCATTTTGCTGTGGCACTTGCAGTATTTTCCATATTGAGGCCCTGAAGAGGTCCTTTGCTGCACCATGGCCATGGACTCAGGAGACCAACCAAAGCTTGTTTTGGTATTGTCCCCCTCAAGGCTGGCTATGGGAAAACTCAGCTACTGCAGAGACCAAAGGCTCACAGAGAAGTCTCTTCATTGCTCCTTAGCCAGCAGCACCAAGGGAAGGAAAACTTAGGGTCTTCATCCCCCACATTGGCCATGGAGAGGAAAGGAGCTGCATGGGAGGGAAGGAGCTGATGGGAAGAGCACAGCTGATGCCCAGAGAGAGCTACTTGTTCGGGTGTTTCTGGGGGATGCACAAACAGCCCCAGGATTCAGCTTTGAACAGGAGGAGTCACCTTCCTCACTCTAAATTTAAACATTGCTGGCCTGTCCCCATCTGCCTTTCAAGGGCCCTGAGCTTGGGGTATCTCATCCCTGGGAGTCCTGGAAGGCAGTGCTGAGCTCATTCATCAGTGAGTGAGGGGCTGGGATTTGCTGGAGGGAGCAAGGTGTCATTGGCAATGCCACCAGCATTGGTCCTGCCAGGAGACCTGGGGAACTGCTCTGGGTACTACAATCACTGCTGGGCCAGTCTGCAGAGGGGAGGCTCAGGGGCAGGGTGGGTTTTTATGACCTAGAACCCATTTCTCTTAAAGTACTGGGCTCGCCTAATCACACTGTTGGCGTAGTTGTAGTCTCTACTGCATGGGTCTGCCTCGTAGACCTGGATATTGTTCATTTTCGCACGGTAGGTGCAGAGGCCCCCTGGAAAGAGTTAAGAAGGAGTTGTTATCAGCTTGTATGTACGAAATAGAGATTTAAGAGCAAATATTTTTAGCAAAAAGGGCCATGCACCTCACCAAACACACACAACTGCTTGACAAAGTGCTAATTGTGCATTATTGTTGAAAAGTGACTAATTTTGTAAAATCTCTATTGCTACAGTGAAGGAGCCTATGACTCTCCCCAAATGCAGGTGGAAATGGAACACTGTTACCAGAAAAGGGTGTAATCAGAGCAAAGGAAGGGCAGTATCAGAGCAAGGAAGGGAGAGTAAGAAACAGCACAGGATGAACAAACCAGCATGCAGATAGCAAGGAAACCTGAATTGCAAGCTTCCTGGACACAATTTAACAGGTTGCCACAATAATCCTGTTGTGTTGTGATGCCTCAGTTTCTGCAGTCCTCAGTGACTTTTGTTTAGTTGCTTTATCTTATTTATCCACCTAACAGCCATTTCTCATTGCCAATCTGCTGGTCTGGTACTACTTCTGTTAAACTAGAGAACTCTAGTTCTGGTTCTTATTTTGGGAGTTTGGGTGTTTCTTTTGTTTCTTTGGGGGTTTTTTGTGGGGTTTTTTGTAAGAGATGCTGTAAAATCTGCCAGATTGATATTTCTTTTTCCCTTAAAAGTGACACCAGCAAGCACACAACACTCCCATCAGCCAGTCTGTCCCTTCCCAGTACAAAGTCCATCCCATACCTCTCAGCTGCCGGTCCCAGGTCCAGGTAGGATGTCTTGCCCGTACTTCATTAATGGAAAGAACCAGGATATTTGAGCACTGATTTATGTGCTCTTCACTATCCCACACCACGTAAGGTTGCAATTGCTGCCTGCTGATCTAGGAAAGACAAGCAAGAAAATGGGTTTCCCTCTGAATGCCATCCCCTCTTCATTGCAGTCCCAGGCTGCGACAAACTGAAGTGACCTTATTCAGGACAACACTTAAGCACAGCCTTTGATGTAGAGGGATTGCAATAAAGTGCTCTTTCAAACACAGAGCAGTCACTTGCTAAGGTAAACTCTGGGGTATGCACCACATTACTGTGCTGTTACTCATGCTTATCACCCTGGTGTACCTGCATCAGGCCATACTTCTGCCGTCCCTGGTCCCAGCCGTTGTCCAGAAGCAGGCCGACACGGCTCTCCTGGGACATGATTCCACCGATGAGCGCTGGGTCCAAGCACAGGTTTCTGGCTACTCTCCTAATTGGGATCTCGTATCTCCTCAGGCGTACAAGGTCTGCCTCAGCAGTCCTCCGTATCATGGCATATCCTGTGGTGTAGGAAAAAGCAGACTTACACACACCCCTGTCCAAGCCTCTTGCTTCTCCCTTGAGCAGGTGTGTCAAAGGAGTAACTCAAGTTTTTAAAAAATTGCATCTGCATCCAGTTGGGTAGTGGGGTTTGAGGAACAAGCATGGCCCTATTGTGGCCAGACATGTGTGGTCCTCTTCTGCTGCACCTCTGGAGTCAGAAAAGTGAAGTTTCAAAAGGAATTTGAAAAAATTGAGTGGGATGTTACTACTGACTCGCCACACTGCAGTAACAGCTGTGTTCTGTTCATAAAGAGTTGGGGCTTTTTTAAAGCAAATTTGGAACACTTTGGAAACAAGCAAGTACGTTCAGATCTATGCTTGAACACCTGCAGTCAGGTGTCTGCCCTGGAAGAGCCTACATCTGAGGAACATGGCACATATGCTGGACATATTAGCAGTATGAATGTGACAAAATCAGCTGTGTGGTGACACAGGGCGATAACACCAGACAGGAAAGAGAGAAATGTGAAGGATTTACCAAAAATGAGTCAACCAGAAGTAGGATGGCTACACACCTGGGACTTTCCCCCTGTAAAGTGTGTCTCTGGCAGGTCAGCACTGGCCAGCTCAGCCAACATGCCAGCACTCAGGACCTGGCTCTGTGTATCTTACCCTTGCAGCAGACAAGCCCCAGGGCTTTGTGAGGAGGCTGATGCTGAAGTCCTAGCTGATGAAGAAGCTGTTTTAACTGTAAAGGGGTAGTATTTCCCTTTGCTTTGAGGCTGAAGATCCTAACTATGGGACATGAAGTTCATCCTTCCACTTCCCACCAGGTCTGGAGGCTTCACAGAACCTGCTATTTAGGGAGAGGAAGTGTTGCTTTCTCCCTTTTGGCTAACTGAATAGCTGCACCACGTTTAATTTGGCAATAACGGAAGGTAAGGCATCTCTCTGTCAGGTACAGACAGGGTGACGAATCAAGCAATGAATAGTACATACCACAATCAGAGGCTCTTGCAGGTGTACAGGACATCGTGGGTAGTTGAAGAGCGCTTATATCGCCATAGCAACTGTAACTCGTGGATGGAGCTGAAATAATAAATGGAGGTGTTTGAACACATAAGATCTAAGAGCAGTATTGTACAAGTGCTGCAAGTCCATACAAGTCAAGCATGAGAGAGTTTTCCAGTCTTGCAGTCCACCTCCCCTTTTGTTGGCCCTGCTTGTACGGTTGCCTCTGCTCTCCATCAGTAATGTTATCAAAGAAAGGTAGAGAACAGAAATTTGTTCTTTTCTAATTAAATATTGAAGCAAATGGATCTAATGACCATTTAGAAGAATTTGCACCTGCCCCGTTAGGTCTGAAGGCTGTGTGGGAGAGGAGAACCACAGCCTCTGCATTTATTTCTGAGGGTTCTTCCCATTCAATGCCCGGCAGTGTTCGGAACCACTCAGATGATGGCTGGCGGTGTCTGAGCACCCTGGCAGGGACTGCCTCCTGTGTCCCTCCATAACTTGGTGAGGAATTAGTTCAGGAGAATGCTTGCTTCAGTCTGGAAAAATTGCCCTGTTTCCTCAGAAACTGAGGAACAAATAGCCTCCATCAAACAGCTTGCCTCTTGTGTGAGGCCATTTCTGAGCAGGAAGGGAAATTGGATAAGGTTAGCTGGGAAAATCAAGAGGAGACCTGTCTGTGACTCCCTTAGTTTCAGTCCCATCCTCCAGATGTGCTGGTTTAAAAGACCTGTGTGGGCAGCAAGCAGCACCATACAGCAGTTGGTGTATACAGCACCATACCTTCAGCCACACGGATCTTAGAGAGCCATGCAGGAAGGGAGCCTCAGGCTTGACTACACATCTCTTCTCCATGGTCCATCTGCAAACAATTCCCAGTGTGCTTTTGACAGCAACCCAAACCCATCTTACCTACAAGGGCTGAAAGACCCAGCAACAGCAGTGCAGGGATCATGGTGATGCCTCTCCTCAGATGTCCCAGGAGACCTAGAAACAGAGTGGTTTGCAAAACATGAAGAAATTACTGCTGATTTTCAACAGCACTGTAGTAAATTTGGTGTGCTAAAAGCTTTCACCCTGACAGGGATGGCATTAGCCAAAGAGTGGTTGGGCAGCAGAGGTACTTTCTCCCCTTGGGGACATTGGGATCAGGAAGGTCCCTGATGGCAGCCTGGGCCATAAGGGACCTTTTTAGCCCCTGTCAGTTCTCATTGCTTGCTCACATGGTCCCTCTTGAAGGCCCATAGTGTGTCTTTATGATGAGAAGGTTCACTACCTTTGCTTAAATTTTATAGGTGTTCAAAGTCTAGTGTGCTACAAAGTGCACACAACCCCTGCTTCTCTGTTCAAAAAGGATTTTTCATTGGCTTTTGGAAAACTTGTTTTCAAAAATCAAGAATAATGACTCTTAATTCTCTGGTAAGAGTATGCAAGGCAACTCCAAGATTTATTTGATGAAATAATAATTTCTGTGTGATATTGGCAGATAACCACTTTACTAATAAATGCATGTGTTGTGCCTATTAATAAAATTCCAAAATGTCATCAGATGATAGCTATCAAATGGGAAAAAATTGGCTGTATTTGCCTTGTTGATGAACACATTTAAACTGATCAGCTTGTATGGTTTACAATTTTTTTTCCCAAGATTTTAAACACAAAACACACCATTAGTCTTGTAGGCAATTAATACTAATCCTGCTAACACTTGAAAATACATTAGCAGTTTTAACAGCATGTGACCTTTTCTCTAGCCTGCATTTTTACTGCAAACCAGGTTGTATGGATGCAGAAACACAAATAATCCACTGGTATAATTGGAAAGACTCCCTTGTCCTGACTGAGCTTATTCAGGCCAGCAATGCCCACAGCCAGATCAGGATACACTTAGTAGCTCTGTTTGAGCTCTAGCACTAGCACTAAGTATTCACAAGCCCAGATTAATACATCTTGACCCAACACCCGTGAATTCAATGGCAAATCCATCTGGGTCCCTATTGAAAGCTACAGGATGCAGTTTTTTCCACATGCGGGAATTTTTTTTCACTCCTGTCACAAAAACCTCACAGGCCTTAGGTAGAAACAGCATAGCAATCACAATATTGGCAAACTGCTAAATCAAAACAAATCAAGGCTTCTGGTTCTAAATAAATGTTCTGTGAGTGAATTCAGACTCACCTGTATTCAGTTGTCCTTCCTCTGAGGCAGGTCACTTGATGACTTTTCTGTATATATATGTAGGAAAAGGTATCCACCCTATGGGCTTTGGAATGTTAATTTCTACCTAGTGTGATGACTGTTTTAAAGTACAATAAGTAATATATATTAAGAGCTTAGAACTCCAGTGATTTCTTTCATCCAAAGACTTGCACAAGTGGTGGTTAGTCAGACTCAGGACAACTCTGTGAAAGGAAATAAGCACTGGTTTTCCTCCATCAATAAGTACACTGATGCACAGTAAATGACTTGCAGAAAGTATTGAAGTGAATCAGTGGCAGAGGCCAGGCAAAAACCAGATCCCTGTGTAGTCCTCTTCTTGCTTTGCATCTGCACATATTTCTGGAAGGATTGTTTCTGTCTTGTTTCCTCAATGATTTCAGATAGGTAAACTTTTAATTAAGTATCATGCTTCCATTTGAATTTTAACAAGGACAATTAAGGAAAATCATCCCACTGCTTCATTGCTTACAACAAACCTAATTCTGGATGGGCACTTGACTACTTTGAGAGCAGAGGCAGTGTCTGAGTTTCAGATTTGGGGAGGGGGGAGGTTGCAGCAGAAATTAGGAGGAAGGAAACTGGTGTCTCAGCAGCTGAAGCTAGTGGGGACACTCAGAGGGGCTCTGAAATACTTGCACTTCGCAGGCAAGAGACTTTTCACATATATAAAAACATCTGAGTCACTTGAAGAAGGAAAGACAGTCTGGGAGGCCGGTGCCCTCCAATCCTGTTCCGTTTGTCATATTTTTCTCTTCCCAAGACTCTGCCCAGCATGCATGGAGGGGGCTCTGAAATACTTGCACTTCGCAGGCAAGAGACTTTTCACATATATAAAACATCTGAGTCACTTGAAGAAGGAAAGACAGTCTGGGAGGCCGGTGCCCTCCAATCCTGTTCCGTTTGTCATATTTTTCTCTTCCCAAGACTCTGCCCAGCATGCATGGAGGCTAGGAAGGCAAGATTTTCTTCTGGTAGCTTTCTCTTCATTATTTAATGTATCATAAATCCATCTATTCCCGTTGCTCTTTTGGGATTGAAATGTGGCAGGTAGGAAATGCTGTTTTGGCCAGATACTAATTAACATGTTCAAAACCAAGCATTGTTACAGAAGGTTTGGTATAAGGATTAAGGTGAGTCTTAAATATAGAACTCCTAATGAAACCTTCCCAAAGGTTACAACAAAGCTAGGCAATCATTCTTCATGTACAAACCTGGTATCTCATTATGGTATCTCAGACTGGACTATCACTTAATCCTTTTACTGGGGTTTAACACTGTAAATAGCAGAAGGTAAAGTTTGACATAATGTAAGGTGCACATCTATGTGGTGTTGTCATGGTTTAACACGCAGAAAATAGAAACATCACGTGTACAGTGTGCTTTAATCCTTTCAAAGGAAATAGCAACTGATGAAAGGGTGGAGGGGAAGAAAGCCAGAATAAATGATCTGGGAAAAGCTCATAGTGTACAGCTCGATGGCAACAAACCCAGTAGATACATTCATTTATCCTCTACAGAACAAGACAATTTTTATTAGAAAGTGATGTTTTCTCTCAAATAGATTCTAACAATTAGTATTAACATCCAGGTATGCTTTACAAAAACAGCATCATGTTAGTGACAAGAAACTAATGTTCCTCTGTCACTGAGGAACTGTGATGTCACTGTGTTCATGCTGATGACTTAGGACCTTTTTTGAGAAGTAGCCTCTAATCTTAGGTAAGACTTATTTCCTAATGTGTTGTCCACTTACTGATGATCCTTAAGATAAAGTTTTGAATTTTAATTTGTAGACTTAGAAAGTCTAAGTCTACAAAAGACTGTTTGTCTTTGCTACGTATTGTTCTCTTTCATTTATTACCATGTAATCACATTTTTCTACATTTCACAGTAGTCACATGAATTCTTAATGCCTACTTTGCACTGCATTGCTCCTTATGTGCTCATTGAGTTGTGGATGTTATGTTTTAAATACAAGTATTTTTATCTGTGCTGCTAGAAGCTCTTAGGTCCCTGTGACAGACTTCTTGTATTCATGCAATTTCCACTGTAAGCCCAAATCAGAAGATATTTTTTCAGCAGTGTTATGGACTTTTTTTTGCTGAAAACCTTATCCACACAAATTTTGCCAACTCCCTTTTAGAGTAAAAGCCAAAAGCAATCACCTTCTATGGAAACATGGTCATGCTCATATACATGGGATGGAGCAGGGCTCTCAGCTAGTGTGTTTGTCCAAGGCACCACCATGTAATGAGAGCTGCAGATGTTAGAAAACACCATCTTCTGCTCAAAGGCCTTTGTGGGGCTGTAAACCCAGAGCATTGAATGTAGGTGAGCCACTTAATGAGAGTGGACTGCATCTGTCACTAGTACAGCACAATTTTTCATTTTCATGATAGATTTAATTTGGAAAATTACATCAGGAGCACAGTGCCAATACCTATTCTCCTTGTGCTGGGTTTGGTCAGCACGGCATGTGACTGTGAGGGAGGAAGGGAGGGAAAAGTCAAGGAAAGAGGAGGACCTCACTTATCAAACGGTACCTGCATCTTCTTAAATTTAAGAAGCAGGGAAGGTTCCTGGTATTCATGTGCATCCTGGCATTCAGCTGCAGTCAGTGACCACACACATGCTTTCTCTGTGATCTGTCAATGACACTGTCAGTTACATTCAGGTAAAGGGAGAGCAGAGTGGACAAAATAGCATTTTCCACTTGTCTTACATAAACTAGAAGGGACTACTCCTGAGATCTAAAGCACACCAAGGTTTGGTACCAACAGTTCATTCTTACTCATAGATTTTCATTTTATTTTTTCCCCCTCACACCAAGTGAAGTTTTTTCATTCCGCTTTAATGGAGAAGTGATCAAAACAAAGCATCATTTTGAAAAGCATGATATGCTGTACATGTTATTCTTCTTCAGGTTGCAGGTTATAGCATCACATGTCACTGGGTGGTGAGAATACCATCTAAAGTTACTTGGAATGATACTCACATTAATTATTGTCTCCATTGTGAGTTTCAGTTTGTTTCATAACATCGACAGGCAGATGAATTTCTCAGGTTGTTCCTTTTGTCTTGGATATAATTATAGGTAACACCAGGTATCCTCAGACTTTGTAACTGCTTTATAGGGAAGCTGCCCATCGTTGCTGACGTAGGTTGGATACCTACCACTAACTGACCAGTTAAAGATGCATCTGTAGCATTATCTCCGACAAATCCTCTACAGTTGTCCTTCCCAGCTTTTAAAGGGACACACCCAGTTTAATAATTAAATTTACATATTTTTTTCTTTTTTACATCTAGTATACCTGGAAGTAATCATAGAAGCTTATAGGTTGGAAAACACTTCTAAGATCATGGAGTCCAACCATTAACCCAGCACTGCCAGTTCCACCACTAAACTGCAACTCTAAGCACTGCATCTACACATCTTCAAAGGTCTTCAGACTTGTAAGACATGAGGCTGTTTTCACTGTGTTCAGAAGTGAACAAGTGCTGAGGGTCCCAATCTCTTCCTTTATCTTGCCTTTCTGAAGAATGCAAATGAGCATGCAAGCAATATCCCACTCCGCATCTCTCTGGCCTTCACATAAAATAACTAAGGCCAGAAGTGTTTATGAAGGAGGAAAAAAAAGTATTTTCCTTCTGTTCTCTAAAATGAGAATTTTGATTTTACTGTAGGAATTGTGTTCTAGCAAAAAGATCACTGGATCCTATGAGAGTTCAGTTCACATCCCATCTTAAAGACATATCTATCACCTAAACCAAGTCATTTGAAGTTTGAGCCAGGATAGGGTCCTGCCCATGGGTTGGGGAAATCCGAAGAACGCATATAGGCAGGGGGATGAATGAATTGAGAGCAGCCCTGGGAATGACTTGGGGCCTTGGTTGACAAGAAGCTCAATACAACCCAGCAATGTGCACTCACAGACCAGAAGGGCAACTGTGCCTGGGCTGGGCTGCCTCAAAATCAGCATGGCCAGCAGGCTGAGGGAGGGGATTCTGTCCCTCCACTGCAGACCCCTGAGATCCCACCTGCAGTAAAACGTTCTGCTCTGGCCTCCCAGCATAAGAAGGATACAACAACTGCTGGAACAAGTTCAGAGGAGAATCACCAAGGTGATCAGAGGACTGGAGCACTTCTCCTATGAAGAAAAGCTGAGAGAGTTGGGATTGTACAGCCTGGAAAAGGGAATACTCTGGACAGACTTTATAGCACACTCCACTACCTAGAGGGGGAAACGAGAGAATTGTGGAGGCACTTTGTACAAGGGCATATAGGAATAGGACAAGGAGGAATGGCTTCAAATTGATAAAGGGTAGGTTTGGATTTGATACGAGGAAGAAAGTCTTTGTGTGAGATACAGAAACAGGTTGCCTAGAGAAGTTGTGGGTCCCCCATCCCTAGAAGTGTTGAAGGCCACATTGGATAGGGCTTTGAGCAACCTGGTTTAGTGGAAGATGTCCCTGTCCACTAGGCTTGGAACTAGGCGATGTTTAAGGTCCCTTCCAACTCAAACCATTCTGTGTTTCAATGATAACTACCAAGAGCATTTCTGTGTGCCTGGAATTAATGATACAAAGCATTGAGGACTGCTAAGATTCTAGAAAACAAACAGGAAACAATTTCAGGCTTTTTTTTCTAGGGCAGTGCAATAACAAAAGAAATAATTAGCAAGGAGGAAGTAGTTCAGGAAAGTAATTAATGTATTACCTGTGTATTACAACACCTGATTTTTATACAGTGTCATCTTGGGAAAAGCCAGTTGTTACTGGAGATTGCATGACTTGTGAAGAAGTTAAGTTAATTTTTAAACCTTTTTTAATAAGAGTCACATGTTGAAGTCATACCACCAGGTGAGTGATGCTTGAACAGGCTGTGTTCCAAAATGCAAATTATATTAACAGATTCAACACTGAGCTGACACAGCTATGTGGCTACTGGATCAGTGTTGGCTTATTTTAGGCAGCTCAAGCTATGGCTGTAACAACTAATCAAAACCCACCAAGTAGCTTAGATTATGCACCTTATGGGATCTCTAAAAGTAAGTTTTCTTAACTGCTTCCTTTCCATCAGTAAGCACCCAATATGTCTCAGAGTACATGCACTTAAAATTAATTCACCAAATCTGAACAAGGTATTTTTGGGTGATGCTCTGGGGTCTTACGTACTACTTTAGCCAGTTTGATGTGCTACCTTAAATTGATGAAGAAGGTATGAGCATAAATTCATTTCTGTAGCTTATGATACAGAATGGTGCTCTGCAGAGGGAGGGAACAAGGAGCATCTGGCAGACCACTGTGTCTTGGATCACCACAATCATATTGGACAGGCTGAATGCTGAAGGCTCTGAAGCATGATCCAAGAACAAAAGATCAGAGTAGACCTTTTTTTTGTCAAATGTGGTGGAACCTCTCTCTATTTATCCTTTAAACGTGGCTCAGGAGCAACATACCCCTCAGAACAATTCTCAAGCAGTGTACTGTAACATCAAGTATGCTCACCCTCCAATTCTTAGAGCTCACCCTCCAATTCTTAGAGGCTTTTCTTCAGCTCCAGAGTGTAACTCTCACTCTCAAACTGTCATATACAGCTGTTCTAAAAAGACAGATCAACCACTACTGACAGAATTTTCCATTCAAAAAGTGGGTTACACAGCTACTGTATATGCCATGAGTACAAAAGCCATGCTATTTCTGCATCAGATAGTGCTTGTTTGTGTGTATGTGAGAGAAAAGTGACAGCTGGGGTGAGAACACCAGCTTTACTCTTGACAGGAATACAAAGGTAATGTCTTAGAAACTATACTGGTCAAAGCCCAAACCTTGTATAGAAATTTCTGTAGAAAAGTCTTCATTTTAGAATTTCTAGATGGGGGATAGAAAAAAGGGGATTCCTTGTAACAGAAGACTTGAGAGATCAATTAATCTTTTGAGTTGGCCACCCTCTACCCTTGTGACACTTGCAGGTAATCCAGCCTACTAATGGGGTCTGACAGTAGCTACTCAGCTGGTGCCCTCTCCAGAATTTGTTTCTCATCCTGCCTCTTTCTGGGACCAGACTTCTTCACACTTCCTGAAGCTCAACTCAGCACTTCACTTCAGGGTAGGTTTCTTGAGTAGAAACACAGCAAAATACAGGATCAATCAGTGATCAAGGAGTGTCCAGTCAAGTCCATTTAATTCAGCATCAAGAGCTGGACAACTGAAATCCTGTTTGGTTATTGCCTTCATGCTTTTCTTTATTATTTCATACCAAGTATCAGGCACAGACTTAAGCAATAATCATTATTAGTTATATGTTGAGTTCAGATGTAAGACCCATCACTTCCAAAGCTATACCTGAACATTTCTCATCTCTTTGTGTAACACCTTTCATGGCTGACCCATGCCAGACCAGGTACCATTTTGTGATTAGTCTAGGCTCAGGAACCTTAGTCAGTCATGTCCACACATACCTGATCCATCCGCTGTAAGCAATTAATCCTATACAACCTGTGTTCTTTCTAGATATTGTGAATCATCATCTCATATATCAGCCATATGGCCACTACATTGCTGCTGACAAAGTTAATCTTTCTGCTTTGCAAGTCTGTATAGTTGACATTTATTTGAGTGGTGTTCCCTGTATTGTGACACTTCTAGCTTGTTGCCCCATGTCTTCTGATCATGGACAATTCATGGCATGGCAAAATCATTAAACTCTACCACAGAAGAGTAATTTGTTCCTCACTACTCAAAATAGATGTATTTCCCATTTCTTAAAGAACTTCTAGGTTTCAGCAAAAATAAAATTTTTGGGTTTGAATTGTTCATCTCGAAGTAATATGCAGGATGGAGACGTAACCAAGAGGACTGTCCAGTAACAGTTTTGATGTTTATTCAAGACAGAATATGCAGAAAGCAGACATGAAAGTAAAGACTTGAAGGAGCAAATCTATGAGATTGCTACTTCAAAATCAATTTAAACTTAGAGTACAAACAGTCTCAAGTTCCCTTGCTACCCATGGCAGTAGTGTCCCTGTCTGTGGCAGGGGGGTTGGAACAAGATGACCTCTAAGGTCCCTTGCAACCCAGCCCATTTCATGAGTTAATGATTCTAAAACTACACATACCTGCAAACTCCTTGTATCAGCACTATACTCTGTGTGGTCATGTTAAAAGCCTGTTGAAGGAAGAGGTCCGAGGAAGGATGAAGGAAGATTAACCTAGAACAAAAATCATCAGCTTAAAGTGACATGAAACCACAGACTCCAAGTAGGATTTGCAATGAGTTTGTAATGAGGCTATTCACGTGTGGAACTGAGTAACCTCCAACAACGCACTGTGCTGGAATCCTGACAAGCCCACGTGTTTCCACACAGCATGCAACTGCATTAGAGGCGATTTTATATTTCCACAGCTTATTCAACACAATTAGGGCTCAGTGATGAGTCCTGCTAAGACACTTGTAAAAATACTATCAGAACATTAGTTTCCTGAATTTCATGCAACTGGATGAAGGAAAAAACAAGAAAAAGGAGCATTTTCTAATGCATTTAAAGAGTTTGTGCATTAAAAAGGACGCAAAGTAAGTCTCCTTTATTCTTCTCCTAGATGAACAGGAGCTGTGTACACCTTAAGCTGATTGTGCTCTCAAAGAGATCCTGTATGTTAAGGCAGAAGTGCACATTGCCTGTTAGAAATCTAGAAGGAGCTCATATAACCATTCTGATGGACTTTATTAATAGAGAAATGAATCCACAGCACCTAGATCTCCTTTGAAAGGATGCAGTAGTCAACATTAGAATGAAAATAATTTTATTTCAATGTACATGAACAGAAATAAAATATAATTTTTTAAACTTAAAGAGATATATTGCTGGGCTGGCCCAATCACAAGTGTTCTCTACTACAAGGCAGCAAGACTGACTCCACTTCATTGCTTTTTCGACCATCTAGATTCAAAGTACCACCTCAAAAGGGTCCTTCAGAACAAAGCAAACAATTTTTTTGAAAACTCATCAACACTTCACCTAGCCAGGAACTTTACATTGTGTCCAAAAAAGATCTGTCTTGAAAATTCTGTCCATACTGAAGAACAGTACACAGTATGCAGCACTATATCTAAACTTAACGATCAAGGTTTCTCCCAAACACTTTTCTCTATTCTACTCTCTTGTACAAAGCATCTGCTATAAAATCCACACATTCACAACCACAGAATGATACAAACCTGTGAACTAGGCTGTTTTCAATAGGCTTGTTGCTATGTGCTATTACCTGCTGTATCGGCTCTGACATGCGGCATTAGTAGATGCTAAAAGGGCATTTTTCTTGGCCATCTATTTTAGAATTCACAGAAGTTATGACTGGTTTTACATCTTATAGTGCAATGCAATTAATTTATTCAGTGCATGATATGGCACCGTAAGATAAGCAATTATTTGTTAAAATACACAATTTCTTTACTAATAATTTTGTGATGCTTTACTGATAATGTAAGTAATAATAAATTTTAAAAGACAACTGGAAAGGAACTAATAGAGAACAATCTTTTTTTTTTAAGTGTCTGTTACCTCCTTTAATGCAGAAAAACAGAAAAACAAACCTTGTCAGATTCAGTGAAAACAACAGGAAGTAGTTCCTCACACAGCACAGTTAAACTGGGGCCTCCTTGCCACATGATGTGGATGGCTCGGATACTATTGAGGCCTTAAAGAGCTTTTTTCCCATTATTTTAAGCAGCAAATGCTCTCAGATACAGAGCTCCCCACACCACAGATTGCTTAAAGTAGACTGTGGGGAAGCATTTGCTCTCTGGTCACCCTGTTTTCATTCTTTCTTATGCATCTCGTTTTAGCCACTGAGACTGGATGCTGGGCCAGAGGGACCTTTGGTCTGACTTCATACAGCTGTTTCTAAGTTACTTCAAAACATTTCATAAACTTATACTTAAGACAAAGGGCCTAAGTTCATCATTTGCCATGTTGTTTAGTTAGAAGGACCAACATTTTCAAATGACTCCCAAAAGAGAAAAAAAAATATTTAAGCTTTTTCCTGCTGTGACTCAGTTGTATAAAACGGTATAGAAAAATGAGAATTATGTGCAGATGTAATGAAAAGCAGTAAACTTTATAAAAAACATTCTTAGAAATGTACCACGCATAAACAAAAGATGGTTTACAAATATATTTTGCGGCTCTTCTAGTCATCGTCAGAATCTGAATCATATATCTTTCCTCTGATGGTCTTCTTATCCAGCTTCGTAAAGCTTGTTCCGTATTTCTTTTGACTTTGAAAAGGTGGCTCCATCAAGTTTCCACTAGGGGAAAAGGGTAAGACAAGTTGATTAAAGCCATATTCATACAGACAGTAAGTATCATCTCTAATGACCTGTTTCTCCAGAAAAACACATTGTAATGCCTACTTCCTACTGCTATCCTAAGCAGCACTGTGGTGTTGCTAGCATAGCACACCCTGGTCAAAATGGCCTGAATAACTGGAGTTAAGACAGGAGTGTGAAAGTAAACAGCCCCTGTGAGTGGTGCTGTAGAGAAAAACTGTCAGGAAAGCTTTTTCCTCCAAACTGATCATGCTAAAGATAACCATCTGTCAGATTAAATTGTAACCAGGGAATTACAGAGAGATTTTACAAAACAGGTGAGGAGCCACCTCATGTTGTTAATGGGGTCTTTGGAGTCAAAACTGGGATTTGCCAGAAGTCACCTTGTGCTATCTCTGCCTAGGGCAGCTTCCCCACAGGACTGCACCTCTTCTACAGGACTATGGGGGAACTTACACCTCAGAGTGCCCCATGATCCTGGAGGGTCTCTCTCACAAGCATGTGCATCCTGTGTTTGGGTCACAGAATGGACCTTTGTTCCCTGCTCAGAACAGCAGGTTTTCATATGAAGCTGGAGCACTTGCTTCTCTTCCCAGCAGGGTTGCACAAGGAGGGGAATCCCCTGGGATTGCTCAGACAAGGGTGTGCCCTGCATGCTGATATTAATCCTAAATATACAGTTCACTGATTGCTATTGAATTACATACATCAATACCCCACCTGAATCCTGATTTTGGGTAAATAATCTGACCTGAACAGTTTTTCCCCTAAATAAAGTATATGCTTTTACCATCTGCTATGCCACAGGTTGAAGGAAAAGAATGATTTCTAAGATCTGAGGAGGCCTATGCCCTTTTCAGGAACTCCAGAGAGTGGGGTGGTACTTTCAGAACAGCGTGGAAATGTGGCTCACATTCCAAAGCCAGGGTCTGCCAAAATGAATGAGGAACAAAACTCCCCCACACCACAAGGAGCTAAGAACAAATACACAGTACTAGTAGAGTCAAGTAAAATTATGCCATAAGCCAATGTATCAATGTTTAGCGAATTCAATGGTGCTTGATACAACTCCAGTGAAGGATTTTTCCCATAAAAGGCTGTTACCATCTAGAATATGCATCCAAGCTATCTTTGCATATTTGCTTGTTACTGAACTGGGAAATACCAGTTGTTTTAAAATGATAAATTTCAGTCATTTAACCCGAAGTTCAACAGCTACTAATCCAAACTGAGTAGTAGTTTCTTTGGTTTTAACAATACTTCTTGCCAAAAATTTGCCTAATTAGACGTTTAAATAAATTCAGGCAACAAAATTTAAAATTTGAATGTCTTTAGTACTTTCGAAAACAATGAAGCAAAATTAACCTAAAAAGATAGCTGACATTTGAGCCACATTGGAAAGCAAAGCAAAATTTTGGTAAATAATCCTCCTGTAAAGTTAGGCTATTGTGGTGACAGATTTGTTCTGCCTTTTGTTCTGTCGTCTTTAATGTGGTATTTATGATTGTATTGTATTGCTACTCAATTTATTTACACTTCTTCAAATTATCTTCCATTTTCAGTACTGTTCATTGAAGAAAAAAGTATATTCGTGTATGTAATACTGCCTACGATGCAGTTTAAGGATGACTTGCTGAGTTTTTTCTCAGGTGGATTAAAACCGCTCAGACTTCACTGCATTGCAACTGTGACATGAAGCATCTATAGCTGCTTTGGAGAGGATTACATTAGGTGCATGGCTGAAGCTGTATCAGAGCATCACTGCTACTCCATACACCTCATGACAAGAACTGGGTTTATCTTTATTAATCTACAAAAAGGACAACTCAACACTCATTACAATGTCTCAGTACTTTGCCAAAGACATTCCCTTTTCCCTTGATGAAGGGCACAGTTTAAGTAACTAGATTAAACTCTTACACGTCTTTTTTAGAGTACAACATATTGAAGTTACAGCCTTTCAGATTCTCCTGTCTGCAAGCTCATTCTCTTTGCACTTTATCTGAAAATAGAAGAATCATGAAACACTTAATTACCTGTAATTAATTACATCTGCACAGCCTAATCTCCATTCTAAGGTTTCTGTAGTGAAGTCATCAGTGTTACCGAGGTCAGTAAAACCCACGACGTAGTCTTGTGTTTTTCCATCTTTTATTAGTGCTAGAGTGGGAATTACTTTGATGCGCAGTCTCTCGCACAAGAAAGGAGATTTTTCAGCATTTAATTTCAAGAATTTTGTCTCAATGTGCTTTTTTGCCAATACAGTCAAATGTTTGTCCATTATTTGGCACCTGTGGAAAAATTAACCCAAAATATATAAAGTGTTAGAATGAGTAAGTTGAAGAATATGCATTTGAGAGAAAGTTCAAAAGGAGCAGTAAAGAGCTAGTTCTATCATGTTAATACTCAGACATGACCTTTGTAATTGAGAATTTAGTTTCAAGCGAAAGTATGTTTCAGAGCTGGCTGGATTTAATGACTAATAGAGTAACAGCCTGGAGCACCTTTACTGTACAATTATACCATCCCTTTCTCTAATTTCTTCCTCATTACTTTCCATACACTGAAAGCCTTGCTCTCATTTCTTGAGGCCTGCATTTACTGATGACATTTCTTTCTGACTTCTGTTGTTCCAGCTCTAGCTTCACTGCCTGTCAACTGGAAAAATTTCTCTATAGATTTCTTCAGAGAAGTACTCTCAACGTGTTACAGTGTTCTGGGTTTTTGCAGTCACTACCTTCACAGCTGAGATGCAGTAACTCAGTGTAAGTGAAAAAAAGTGATTTCCATAGACTGCTTAGTGCTATAGGCAAAACACTCTTCTGTTGCTATGGAATAGGAGTGAGCATACAATTACTGTTTCTCAGCTATGGGACAGTGACATGAATTGCTCAAAATACTTGTCAGATCACAGAGATTTGTGGACTTGTCACCTGCAATCTCAGCTTTCGGGATTGTCTTCTCTAAGCAGTTTGGCTTAGCTGCATGAACTTTGTGATGTGACTGTCCTTAAACTCGAGAGGAGAGCTGAACAGAACAAAATGCTGGACTGGCAAAGATGAATGCAACTTGATATGGTGGTTGGTAAACCCAACACATAAGCTTCAAGCTGTTTGTCAGCATGACACATCTTACAAAGCACTTTCTCTAAAGTTCTTTCTCCTATGAGAGCCTACAAACTTTGCTGACTCAAGAAACAAGAACCCAAACCTGTCCTAAGCTACTTTATTTGCAGTGACTGCCTTTCACCTTCTTGAATAAAAGTTAGCCAAATAGGAATGCTTTAAACACTTAGAAAATGTAGGACACAGATACCTCACTGCAAAATTGAGCCTTGACCTCTTTCAATTTCTCACATGGAGGATGTTTCAGTTTATATTCTACAAGCTAGGGAGAACATAACACCTTTGGGGGAAAAAAGCCTCAATGAACCAAAACCAGGACAACTGGCTCCTCCTTCAACACACTACGCTACTTTGTAACTGCATTTTAACAGAACACATTTGAGAGGGACCCAGCGAGGAACAGCCTACAACCCAGAACTTCTGAAATTCTCCAAGGAAGTGAAACATCTTAGTTTGGATTCCTATTCTGAGTCAGCACATATTGTCAGATCTAGGCGTCTCATACTCTAAAAAAAGTGACAGAATCACAAAGGCAGAGGCACAAAGGGAAAGCAGCTGCAGCTGATCCTTTCAAAGTAAAAGGTTAAATTCTCAAGCTGCTTAGACAAGATTCTGGTTATATTTTTATTTGTTTGCCAGAACCACCCAGAATATCTCTATCTGAAATAACCAAAGCCCTCTTTTTGAAATGCTGCTCTTGTATAGTCTACAGACATGGCTGCCTCAAACTAAATCAATAATGAAACAGAGTAGTCTCTTAAATATTGTCAAAGAGGTTATACATATATGTTCTAATCAACCAAGTAGCAGAGTATTAATTGTTGTCAAATCATGTTCAGATTAACTGTAATGGAGAAAATACATTTAAAAAAATTAAATGTCTTGAACACTGACTGAGATTTATAATGAAGCAATGCGAACACTTCTAAAAATGCCTATTCAGGTGTGGGATTTGAAAGAACAAAAAAACACATCTGCTTTTTACACATCTTTAAACAAAAGGTTTCTTCAGCACAGCTTATTTACTATACCTGAACGTTGTATCTCTATAGAAATGGCAAACCACATTTTTACTTTCTTTGACTTCTTGGAAAAAGTCTCTCTCGCTTGGGATTTCTCTATATTCTCCATGTCCTTTTGAAAGCCACTCCTTTTGGAAAACATAAAAGCAAATAATTAGTATGGAGGTTATTAGTCTATCTTTTGTGCAAACTCTACAGCTTTTAGAAAAGGGAAGAGGGGGCCTGCACTGAAAATCCTTTTCATACAGTAATGGAGAAACAAATTACTTACACCACTTTAGTTTTATTTTGAAAATACACAAATAAGGCCACCTTGCTTATCTTGAAATACAAATCTTGTACAGAGCTACATAAATTTCTCTCAGAAAGACAAGACTAGTTCAAAGAATACAACAAAAACTCTTGGCATTTGAAAACTGTCAGTTGACAGCTTGAGCTATGCTCTCTGAAATGTTTTTGTAACTCAAAGAACTTGTCTTAAACTTAGTCAAGTCATGACATGAATTAAATAAATTTTTTAAATTTTTTTACCCTATGAAAAAAATCAGTGGGAAAAAAGCCTACTAACCCATCTGCAATAGATGTTTACCTACCAAATATACACTGAAGGGATCTTAACATGAACCAGGCTCACAGAAAATCATTCAGAAAACACATGTGTGCCATTAATCTTAACATCGATGGAGAAACAGAATGTCACAAGCTAAAATTTAGAGGTAACTTCAAAAACTGTCTGATTAAGTGTGCAAATACCGGTTCCAAAAAGCTAATCTTCCACACTTTTGACAAACACGCTTACGGAAAAAACTCACAGCCTCTGTATTTACTAAAAGTTAATTGCAGTATATTAAACAAATACAGACAAATCGAAGTTATTAGAAGTAGTGCAGTATGATAAAATTTGACAAAACCTTCATTTTCCATTTGGGATAAAAATTTAGATAAATTGCTGTTCTTAATCTTGCAGTTTTGTCTTAGGAGAGTGAAGGAAAAAAAAGTTTTCCCAGCAAACCAAAGATACCGTGTAAACTAAATCAGGATAGAACAAAGAATCTCCTGAATATTTACATTAAAAATTCATGGAAGTATGAGCACATGAAGACAGCATCATGATGCAAATCAGGAACTCACTTATCCCTCAACAGTGATTATGCATTAATTCCCCTCTCCACGGATGTATTCCAGAATAGTGTGACAGCACACTCCTTTTACTGAGCACTATCCTACTTCAAATTTACATTTGAAAGTGTGTGAGAACAGTGACCTAAGATCAAATGAAATGAAAAAGATTTTGCATGAGTTCTATCACATGTTCACATCCAAGGACATCTAAGTGTTATGACTTCTGAGAAAGGACTACACTAGAATCAAATATAAACTGAACTTCTTCTGCAGTTGCACAAGAAAATAGTGTGCCACTTTCCCTACTTCCATGTTTACAGAATCAAAGCTGCTGGCACTGCCTGTCCTCCAGCATCCCAGCCATGCCATGACATTTCACTGCATTCCCATTTCAAAGTCTGCCATTAGGTTTTAAGGATTCCATTGCAGCCAGGGCATCTCCTTTCAGCCAAGTCACCTCTCCCCCAACACAATCAGTTTCTTGTTTAGCTTAGCTCAGATGGTATAAGCTACGAAACCTACAGCTTCCCTACTTATAATTCAGGTCTCACACCATATGTTACCAAAATTATGGTGTAAACTATTGTTCAAAAAGAGCTCTGAGAGAGCATAAAGATCACCTCATTTGACATGAGGCATCAGGTCCCAAGGGTAATTTCCTTCCTGTAAGAGGAAATGCGCAGTAAAACAAAGACAACATTTCATTGGCTTAGATGAAGTGTGACAAATGATTCCAGCCTAGGAACAAGGAAAAATCCTGTTTCACCCCTCTATAAAATACCATAAGAGGAGGGCACACATCACTTATATGCTGTAAGTAACAGTGCAGAAGCTTCAGAAGAAAGACACTTCAGAAGGAGCCTAAACCCTTATGATTAGGTTGTCTACAGGGCTTATGCTTCCAGATAGCAATGCTCAGTGAACACTCGAATCTCTGTGTGAGACTTGTTACCCTACCCTTATTGTAATAATCACAACAATCACAGAGCTGCTTCTCACCTCCTGTTAAAAACACAAAGCATGCACTCATGGACAAACACTCGCTTTCCTAGATAATTTAATATTAATAAGCACAGAAAGGAGAGAAAGAGGGAAAAATCCACAATACCAACCAAACAACCCCCAAACACTTAGTTCACATATATAATTTTCCAAGGGTTTCCAAAATGTCTGTTACACTCTACATATCAGGAGTCTGTACTACAGAAATTACTTGTTTCTGCTGCTGGCTCTTTCTTAGGGCCTCAAGCCTCCTCTGTTTAAGGCGTTCCAATTCATCTTCGTCCATTTGGTCCAGCTTCTGTATTTCAGCATCCAGATGTTCTTCCACAACCTTGGTTGATTGAAGTATTTCATTTTCCAAAACTTTCTGAAGGATATCAACAGAGGTATCAGCAGCCATCTTTAGCTGGAAAGCGATCTCTTCAGAGCTGTGGGAACAGTGAAACAAAGAATTAACATTTACACAAAAACTTAACTAAAAGTCTGATCTCTCTTTGCTTGCAGTTCACACCATAGACAAACAAAATGCTGTGCTATTTGAAGACAGGAGTAGAGAGCAGATAGTTCTTTCCTTTACTGCAACCCACTTTGGAGATTACTTTCATGATGAACACAGATGGCAAAGATACAAGTCAAGTCCTATTCTCTATGCCCCAAGGGCAGCTACTGAAAGTGCACAGGAACCTGAAACTGCTTGTTAATATAAAGAAGAAAAATTCACCAGTTCCAAAAAGATGGTCATCCCAACCCAGATGTACCTACTTTAATAAATATTCTCAAACAAGATGATTCAGTTGGAAAACTCCAAGTTTTGGGAGGAGGTAGAAGACGCCTCAGAACAAGTTTAAGCAATGCTCAGTATATAAGCTTGTGCCAGTATTTTAAATGCAATTACTTTAAGCAACTCAGGCAATTAACATATTTAAATCTGAATTAACACTTCTCAGCTACAAGAAAGACAAAGTGCTCAACAGCAAATGCTTTAGGCCAATACACTGCTTTAATTAGTACCAGAAAATTACTATTGCAAAGAGCACCCTATGGCAGCCAGCGAGAGGATTTCAAAGGCACTTCGTAAGTGCTGTGTGAAGAAACACAGCCAAAATAATTTTCTGTAAAAAAAAGTTCCCCCTGCCCAAACACATCAGAAGACACAAAACACTAACCAGGGTGCATGGAAAGCTGTGACAACACAATCGACTGTTCTCCCCAGTAAACTAACACTGCAGAAAATAATCAGTGTAGTGACTGACACTTTTGAAACAGTAACAGTGCACAGTCACCCTACTCAGACTCTCAACCTGCTGACCACGGTTCTTACGTGCTGAATTTGGGTTCCAGGCTACTCTTGGCTCTATTTCAAAGCAGGCGAACTGCCAGCGTCACTGGCTCTGTGAACACCTTACATGCATAGGCAAGAGAAATATTTTAAGTAACGACGGGAAGAGTACCAACACCACGGCAGCACTCCAGGCGTACTGCAGCACCAGCAGTGCCCAGCCTGCTGCCACACGTGTCACTGCCACATTCGCGCTGACCCGCGACAGCCTGCTCTACCTCCCTCTTCCCAAAGCTGCTAACCACAAAGTCTGTTTTCTCTCCCCCTTTCTTGTGTTTCCAAAGGGAATATAAACCTTGCCGGCGAAGATCAGAGACCAGCAGGTGTCTAGGCGAGGGAGAGACCCTGCCCAGCTGGGGCAAAGGGAGGCTCGTCCTCTAAGCAAACAGGAAGGAAAACAGGACAAACCCCCGCCAGTCCCCACTTCAATCCGGGGTTCCCAGCGGTCTCCCGGCCCCCAAGTCGCAGAATCCCGGGTGCCAAGAAGCTTTTCCTACGCAGTCGGCACCACCGGCGGGGACGCGGTTCCGCCGGGAAGGGGCGCCGGGGGCACTGCGCAGGCGCCGCGCGCCTCCCCCCGCGGAGCCGCTACACAC